>QXTE01000082.1:1438502-1536580 GCA_003942145.1 Platysternon megacephalum | reverse complement strand
CACCGGGGGCAGGGCAGGCTCCCTGCTTGCCTGCCTGCCCTGCCGCTGCGTCGCACCAGGAAGCAGCTGGAACCTGGGGGAGGAGGGGCGCAGGGGTGTGTGTGGCTGTTGCTTCAGGCACCGCCCCCAGCAGTTCCCATTGGCCGGGAATGGGGAACTGTGGCCAATGGGAGCTGCTGGGGGCAGTGCCTGACGCAACAGCCACACACACCCCTGCGCCCCTCCTCCCCCAGGTTCCAGCTGCTTCCTGGTGCGACGCAGCGGCAGGGCAGGCAGGCAAGCAGGGAGCCTGCCCTGCCCCCGGTGTGGGTCAGCCAGGTAAACGTTGGAGGAGGGCGGGGGGGGGCCGGGAGGAGCTCGCGGGCTGTATGCAATAGCCCTGCCGGCCGCATGCGGCCCGCGGGCTGCGTTTTTGAGACTCCTGCGGTAGCATCTAGAGGGAACAGCTGGTTTGTTGCTGTTCAGTACCATGAAAAGCACTTTCAATATTATCACAGTTTTGCTGAAGAAGAAGTGTGTGTGTGTGGCAACTTGGCACCAGATTCATTGTGGGAACTTGAAAGAGAGCTGTCAGATGAAACGCAATGTTTAATGCTGAAGATTGTGTTGCATTTTGTCAATGAAATGTGCTAGCCAATCATTGACCTAATGGCTACATTTGAAAGCAAGAAACCATGCAATCTCTTTGCTTTTAAGAAAATGGAAGAACTGCTGTTTTTCCTTGAGATGCATACTCAGTTTTCAGAGGAAACCACTCGGTTTCTGAGGGCTAAAGATGTCAACAATGTAACCGATCAAAGTAGCAAGTTGGTGCACCAGTTTTGTTTGGCTGTTGACAAGCTGAAGAAGCACATCAGTAATACTGCGGGTGCACAGCCCGCAATTAATTTCCTGAAATGCATAAGGATTTTCAATCCCACAAGAGTTCCTTAATGTCTCATGTCAAGGAGTGTTACACTGGTAAACCAGCTAAACTATGTATGACCCATAACAACTTAACAAAAGGCACTGCATTTGTAGTCAGGACAATTCACATGTGTGTGAATATCAAAGAGATGTAGACCAGCAATCACTAACCCGTTCATTTGTAGTAATAGGAATCAAGGGAGATGCTAAATGTGTTTGACTGTGTACCTATATCCTGTTAGATGTTTACCAATATATCCAAATTGGTTTGTAGATGCTAAGAAGGTCAAAGATGTGAGACATTGCAGAATTACCTATATTGTCTTTAATTTATCTATCCCTGTTATACTGGATGATCAGCAGTTCCCTTATGTAAATCAGTATAACTGGATTACCTGTGTATGCATAGGAAAGGAAATGTTAACTTCAAAGGATGGGTCAGTGTGTACTCAACAAAGAAACATTTGCAGTCACATGCTGTGCTCAAAACATTTGACAGCCTGTTTCAGCTGTAAAAGAGAAACCTCAGGCCTGATCCTGCCATCTCTGGTCTGCTGAACTTTAAACAGGGAAAGTTTAAACCCTGTGACTGAGATCTTCCAAGTAGTTACTTGGAATACCATTGAAAATGCATGGAATTGGAAAGACTCTACATCTAAGCTGCCATTTGGATTATACCTTTTGGAATGATTCCAGAGAGACTTTTGTGCAAACCAGCAAACTCACCACCAATGCTACAAATCTAAGGATTTTGCAATCATTTGTAAAGTATATGGTCTCTTAACCACTCAATAACTATCTTATTTTCTTTTATTAACAAATCTTTAGTTAGTTACTAAGGATTGGCTGACAGCATGATATTTGGGCAAGATCTGAAATATATATTGAGTTAGGAGTAAGTGTTTGATCCTTTGGGATTGGTAGAACCTCATGTATGGTGAATTGGGTTTTCAGTAACCTCTCATCATATAAGATCAGTTTGTCTGGATGGGAACCAAAGGCTGGAATGCCTAAAGGGGAGGTGTTTGGCTTCTTGTTAACCAGTATAGTGCTACAGAAGCTCTTTTGTTACTGGTTTGGTGTATCTATTTATAAATCAGTTTTTGGGGTGTGCCTGACATGTTTCTTGCAGTCTGCCCTGAGTGTGGCATTCTCAGTGTGATCCATTCTAGGCACCAGTCACAAGGAAGATTATGCTTCAATTCCTGACTTCAGTGACATTTCAGCTGAGGAGTCTGCTTTGTATACCGGGAAGGTGGCACCCGATGTGATCCAGAGCACTCTACAGTCAGGGGAAATTGACACTGCCATGTTTTGGTTATCAACAGCCGACTGTCTTCCAAATTTGAAAACATTAGCTTTCAGATACATAAATGCTGTAACAAACACAGCTGATGCTGAGTGCAGCAACTTGCTGTATAATCTTATCCTCTCTGGTTGGAGGCATTCTCTTTCAGAAGACAAACTGAAAAAGCTGGTGTTCCTCTATTTCAATCTTGGAATTTAAAGAGACTTTATGTTAACAAAAAATCCATAGGTTTAGTCTTATTGATGCTTAATGTTATTTATTTATTCATAGATCATCAGGGTTGGAAGGGACCTCAAGAGGTCATCTAGTCCAACCCGCTGCCCAAAGCAGGACCAATCCCCAGACAGATTTTTACCCCAGTTCCCTAAATGGCCCCCTCAAGGATTGAACTCACAACCCTGGGTTTAGCAGGCCAATGCTCAAACCACTGAGCTATCCCTCCCCCAGGGAGTATGGTTAACAGATCAATATACATACAGACATGAGTTCAATCCATTGAGGTTCAGATTCATAGCAGAGATGGTGTACTTTGTAGTTGCAAAGAGTTCCTTTAGTTTATTACTTACTGTGCTAGTATTTTGATAAGCAGTATGAGAGAAGAACCCAATATAACTGCATAATAATTTTGTTACATTGCACAGTACTTGAGATACAGCATTGACCCAAAGCATTCTTTAATTGTTTTTTGTTTTGCACTGGACTTTGAAAAGATGTGAGTATCTAATTTACTGTAGAAAAAGGGTCATTTTGCTGAAAATTAGGTGTCTCCTTGCATTGTGCACCACTCTGCACTCTTTCCCTTCAGAAAGTGATCCTGTCTCACTGCTTCCTCAGACACCTTTCATACAATCATAGAATATCAGGGTTGGAAGGGACCTCAGGAGGTCATCTAGTCCAACCCCCTGCTCAAAGCAGGACCAATCCCCAACTAAATCATCCCAGCCAGGGCTTTGTCAAGCCTGACCTTAAAAACCTCAGCCTCAGATCACTCAGCCTCAGATCACTGATTCACCCTCGCAACCTGTTCAGAGTGTCCTATCCAGGAGCTCTAATTATCCTCAGCCTCTGTAAATGGTTCAGGCATAAAAACAAGCATTTTGATCTGTGTCTTCCCATTCCGGAGGCTCTGTGCTGCATGTCACTCACTTCACTGCTGTCATCTGCCATTTTCCTTCTTTTGCCTGCTACTTGCTGATCCCACTAGCTGCTACCAATATTGTGTGACCTCTTGGTCTCCTTCTCCTGGTTAGCAAACAGGCAGGCAGAGTTCTTGATGACACAGACACAAGCTCAGTAAACTGAAGAACTTGTAAGGTCACTGGAACTAGGAGTGCTGGGGGTGCAGTAGCACCCCCTGGCTTGAAGTAATAGTAGCTGATTGCATGTCTTCCATCCAATACAGGGTTTCAGCAGCACCACTATAAAAATTGTTCCATTGCCCGAGAATATGTATTTATTATTGGAAGAGGAGACAGCAGCAGCTCCCCTCCTACTGCTGGTGTCGCTGACTCCAATCCCTTTCAGTATTTTGGGGTAAGTCTTTCACAGTCTCTCCTGTTAGGTTGTTCCACTTTGTATAAAATACCCATCACCACCTGCTCCTCAGCTGTGTTTTGTAGGGGGACTAATTTGGTAGTGAGAGGTGCCATATCTAACACCCATCCCGCCGAACAACCCTTCAGCTGATGAGCATCATCGGAAGGGTGACCGCCAAAACCTGTGGAACCCGGAGCCAGAAAAGCCAAAGAACAACATGCCCCATGAGTACAGCCATGGTAGATTTAAGTCTAGTTATCTAGCTATCTATAAATTTAAATATGTTAACAGTTAAAAGAAATATAATTATCTATGTAATTGTTATTAATAAGGATATATGTGTAAAAAATTGCGGTCGGGTGTCACGCAGAAGTTGCAGTCGGGTTGTGACGCGAGTATGACACAAGAAAGACTATGTCCCCTAGGCAACCAGAAAAATTGAACCTATAACAATGTAGCAGGCAAAAAGGCCAAATCAGCTGTGACAGAAGCCTGCATGGGCAAAGCTCATTGGAGCAATAATTAAAGGGCAAACCACGGGTGATCAGAATTGGGGCAAAAATTTAACTTTATCTGCCCCTACCCCACTGGCAAACAGCATAAAAACTGCCATGATCCAGGAGCCAGTTAGCTTCCTCCTGAGATCGAGCCGAGGGGATCGGATCGAACCTGACGGTGATACAGTAAGCCCAACGGACTTGGTAAGCCTGCGAGGGAACGCCCGTACCGGGTAGGACAGGAGGTCCCCACCTGTTAGGGGAACCTACGGGAGGAGGAACAGAGGGAACAGCAAGCTAGAAATAAGAGTGTAATTTTAATTTAAGGTTAGAATATTTAGGTAATAGGAGTGGTAATAAGTCTAGTGATAATAAACCTAGGTTGTTCATTGTGTATTAGTAGAAGTAAGTTGTAAGACTCAATAATAAAACTTGTTATTAAGACTCATCTGGTCAGCTGGTCTGCCTGATGAAATATACCCCGACCGTGATCCCCATCCCCGAGGAAAAGGGCAACTCGGGGGAGGAAACCGAGACTTTTGTCAGTGTAACCACCTCTCCCCGCCGCAATCCCCAACAAGGCCCCTGACCCTCTGAGTCCTTCCAGATCTGCCTGAATGCCTGGCTCTCCGCCCTGTTAGGGGTACTCGGGTTTTTCATTTCCCTTTTAATCTGTTGGATAACATCTAAGGACCTATGTCATCTTTGTACCTGTTAGTAAAGTTTAAAGCCACTGACGGGATAGTTAAATTCTGAAGCCTCCCCCTAAACCCTCATTCAGCATTCGCTGCCAATTTTCCCCAAACGAATCAGTTTGTCCCCTTCCTCGGGCACGTTTTTTGGGCCGACCACCAAAAGGAAATTGAATCGCCAGTGAGGCACTTCCTTGCTGGCATATTTTTTCCCCACTCGGCCCGAGATCTCCAGTGGAAAATCCTTCACACCTAATATGGTTAGAGATAAAGGATCATCAAAATCACATTACAATTTATTGTTGGGCGGGCTTGCCGGGCCGCCCTGGGGAGACCTATTACACAACACCCAACCACCCCGGCCCCCTCACAGAGCTCTGCCCGCTAGGACACAGGCACGTAACTATTAGCCCAGAGGGAACCCGGTGGTCATATTGGTGGGTTCCGCCTCCCATCGTTGTTCCGGACCACTGGGTTCTGGAACTTAGCCCAGACCACCTTACGAGCCACCCGTACCCCTGTTATCCACCGGGACGCTTGGCCCCGGGGCCCCTGACCCCGCATCAAGCTCAGGCCATTGGGGTGCGCACCAGACGCAGTTACCTATACGTCTTAATCAGCACCTCGGGTTAGAGGGACTGCGTCCCTCCGTAAAACGTTGCCGCCCCGGAGCTCGAGCCTCCGGTCCCGAGGGCTGTGCCTGACAGGTAGGCATGCACTTAGGTGGCCTCTGAGAATGCCTATGAGATCAGGCCCCACAGTCAAGATAGGCAGGGGAATGCCTATTTGGAGAATTCCAACAGAGCTTTAGGTTCTGAGCTGCTTGGCAGCATCAGGACTTAAGTAGCTTTGCACATGCCCACAGGCATAAATTTAGGCACCTACAGGTTTAGGTGGCAGCTGAGCAGGGGTTTTGAGAGTCTAAATTTTGGATTTAGGCTTTTTAAGTGGCAATTGTTAGGAGTCTAAGGGCATGGCTACACTTGCAGATGTAGAGTGCCAGGAGTTAGACCAGCCCTCGGAGACCGCAGCAGGGAAAACGCTGCAGTGTGCACACTGTCAGCTGCAAGCGCAGTGGCATGGCCACATTAGCAGCTCTTGCAACACCACAGAGAGCAGTGCATTGTGGTAGCTATCCCAGTGTGCAAGTGGCTGCAGTGTGCTTTTCAAATTGGGGGGTGGGGTGGAGTGTGACAGGGAGCATGTTGTGTGTATGTGGGAGGAGAGACTGTGTTGGGGGGGGAAGAGAGTGTCAGCATGCTGTCTTGTAAGTTCAGACAGCAGCAGAACTCCCCCCCACACCTGCTCGCGTGCTCTCTCACACACATACACACACACGCGCCTCTGCGCAGGAGCATTCCACAGTAATGGTTTGCTTTGTCCTGGAGCAGACAAGCATGTCAGCTGTCAGAAACGAAGCTTTGAAAGGGGATATCCGCATGCTTGCAGCTGAGTGCAAAACAATGACGAGAGTGGCCACTTGACTTCAAAGGATTATGGGACATTTCCAGAGGACAATCGCTGTGCAGTAATGCAACACCTTGTCCATACTGACACCTGGGTGTTTCAGCTGGGGTGCAGCAAGCTTTATGCTTCCCGTGGAGGTGGATTACCAGGAGCGCTCCAGCTGCAGAATCCAGGTGCTCTACGTGTCTCGCCAGTGTGGATACCTCAGGAGTTAGGGCACCCAGGGCTGATTTAATGCACTCTAACTTGCAAGTGTAGCCAAGACCTAAATTTCTTTGTGTCACTATCCTTAGATACTTAGATATTTGGGTGGTCACTTTTATATAACTAGGCCCAATTGAAGTCAGCAGGAGCTGTGAATGCACCCAGTGTTAGAGGCCACTAGAGAAAATAATCAGGCATACGATGACATGTTCAAGGTAATACAGTGAATTCCTGGCAGGAGGATTCCCAACTCCCAATCCACTGTTCTTTAGAGTTAAAGGATGGCTGTTAGTTGGGATGGTAACAGGATAGTTTCTTATTCTTCAGGAAACCTATGATTGCAAGTGGATTCAGATTTTTCCCCACACCAAGCTGTAGATCATAATGAGGACAGGATATGTTACTCTTTTGGAGGAGATATACTAAGAAAATATCTTGTTAGAATGATTCTGAAATGTACTTTTACACAGATTTCATTTAACAATGTATCTAATTGTTCTCTTTAAAGTAGATCATGTTGAAGTTCTTGGAAATGTGCCTCAAATTTATTGTTATCTTTCATATTCTTTCTGTTTTTTAAGGCTGTCTGTAACCCTCTTGAGAATATTCCCAAAATTTGTCCTTACCTTGACCCAGTCTCTGCTAAAATCTTTATCCATGCATTAGTCATTTCCCGTCTTTGCTGTTGCAGTACCTTTTATAGACTTCATAAATCTCTATTTTCTCACCTACAAGGATCCAGAATGCTGTCTCAGCACTGCTCTCTTGCTCTGGGAAGTTGGATCATATAATCTCCATCCTCTGTTCTTTTTTTACTGGCTTCTGAGCTGCTCAGAATCCAATTAACATTTTCTTTCTTTATTTTGCAAAACTTTCTGTAGGCTCATTTCAGCCATGTGATATATCCATCTACTCCTTCTCTTCACTACTAATTTAGACCTGCTCCTAGCCTCCTCTTTTTGACCTGTTCACTTGTGTAGCTCTCTCCGTTTAAAACTCCTTCTTCCCTAACCTCAAGCTTTTGGGAGATTTTTGAACCCCTACGGCAGTGGTTCCCAAACTTGTTCCGCCGCTTGTGCAGGGAAAGCTCCTGGCGGGCCGGGCCGGTTTGTTTACCTGGTGCGTCCGCAGGTTCGGCTGATCGTGGCTCCCAGTGGCTGCGGTTCGCTGCTCCAGGCCAATGGGAGCTGCTGGAAGCGGCAGCCAGTATGTCCCTCGGCCCGTGCCGCCTCCAGCAGCTCCCATTGGCCTGGAGCAGCGAACCGCGGCCACTGGGAGCCGCGATTGGCCAAACTGCGGACGCGGCAGGTAAACAAACCGGCCCGGCCCGCCAGGGGCTTTCCTTGCACAAGTGACGGAACAAGTTTGGGAACCACTGCCTTAAGGACTGACTCTAAACCTCTATACTTTTGATGGTATAGAAGCCCTGAATGTTACTGGTTGCATATTTGCAAGCAGTACAACTGTGAAAGGGAATAGAGGGTAAATATAGAGTTCAGGCAAAACACAAAAAGGACAGTGCTTCAGACCTTCTTTTCTGCAGAGTAGGAATATTTATTAATATTTAAAAGAGATGTCCATATGAGTGTCATACATGTCAACCAAGAGGAAAACCTCCATTTCCTATTGCACACAGGTATATAAAACTTTCTCTCCTCCAAGACATTAAATCTATCTATGAAACTTTCCTTTTCTCTTTAATTTATGAGTGACTGTCTGTAAAATGTCTTGTGATTGTGTGTGAAGAATACCATATGCAAATATAAAATATTTTATTGGTTGAATCTGCTCTCTTCAGTTTTTTTGTCTAGTTATTTTATGGGTATTGCACAGAGCTTTGTGACAAGTAAGAACATAAAAACGTAAGACTGGCCATACTGGGTCAGACCAGTGGTCCATCTAGCCCAGTATCCTGTCTTCCATATAATTAATGTTGCCTACTACTTTCTATTATAAGTCCCTGTTTTCAGTTGCTTATAACTTTACCACACTATAACCATTTGCACAATTTTTTCCCATGTTTGCTCTCTGCCTCAGGCTGAATTGTTTTGGAAACAATTCAGCTGTTTTCAAAAATAAAATTCAGGAAATATAGATAATTTTGCTTTAGTGACTCCAGGGTTTGGAGTGGGAACTTTAAATTGGGCAAGGAGGTGGTCCTGGAGTCAAAGAATGAAAATCCACCCAGATTTGCTGTATAATACTCTGAAACTCACTATATGCACATGTTCATTAGAGGTTTTGAGAAGCTGTTCACTAAAATGTCTGAGCATTCCATTCCCAGCAAAGACTGCTCCAGTAGCATGGAGCTCCATAATACACCAGTCACAGCCTGCGCCCAGGCACAGAGCTAGAATTCCAGATGCAGGAGACAAAGTAACAGCAAAGTTGCCTTTGCTACTCCTTTAGCTTAGGGTAAGTCAAGGTTTAAAGTAAGGGGAAGCTGGGAAGGTGCAGTTTCCCGTTCTGTTAAAGGGGGTCAATATGATTCCACATTATGAAATCTCTGTTTTTTTCAGTTTCCTTTTTAAAAAAACTACAGAATTACATTAAAAATATAGGTTAAAAGAACATAAAGTTTACAAAGTCATAACTCAATATTTACAAAATGCCAATATTAAGGTTGTTTATGCCCTATAGTTTGGTCTCCTTGTCAGGGCCGGCGCAACCCATTAGGCGACCTAGGCGGTCGCCTAGGGCGCGAACATTTGGGGGGCGCCGGTGCCCCGGTCGTCGGTGTAATTTTGGGGGCGGGACCTTCCGCCGCCTAGGGCGGCGAAAAAGATGCCGCCGCTACTGCTCCTTGTGCTTATGCCAGGCCTTAAAGGAGTGGGCCCTAATTTAGACAGTGAACACATCAATTATCACAACCTGGTGGGGGCTGGGATGGAGTGGGATGACAAAAGGCAAGAAGGAAATATTAACTATTTGTGCTACCTGCTATAATTTTTTAGAGTTCATGAAATTTATACATTTTTGCAATAATAAAGGAAAAAACAATGGGAAAACACATTTTGCCCCAACTCTTTCAAAAACCACAAAAGTAAAATTAAATATATCAGTCTTTATTATATTGCTGTGTCTGTCGCTTGGTAGTAGCGGATAGAGGTTTTAGTCATTTCCCTGTTCCATGCCTTAGTTTCCCCATCTGTAAAATGGGGATAATCAGGGTGCTGTCCTTTGTAAAGTGCTCTGAGATTCATGGATGAAAAGCAAGGAGACAGATCATGGTAAAATTGCTGGTCCCTAGAGTAAATGGATTTAAAAAATTTATTAAAGCTAATGTTAAAAAAAATATGTAACACATAGGTTGAGAAAAGAGTGTCTATACATCAGGGTATATAATAAAGCAGCTTTCAGTCTGAAAATTGTCCGTGTTTTGGAAGTTTGGTGTGTTGACAGAGAAACCAATGCTCAGATTATGGGGGGCATCAAGAAAATATAAGGAAAAAGACTGTCCATCTTTAACTGAAATAGGGGCAGTTATATAGGCCTGGCTTGACATAAGCAACTTGCCTCATTTAGTGGGCATAATTGAGAAGGGGGATGGAAGGTTAAGTTGTAAACAGGGGCTTGACAAACAGTATGCTGGAGTCAGGATGTCTGTGCTAGCTAAGATAAGCAGCAACACCTTGATGCTAGAGACTATGGACAAGAAAAACCTGGAATGTAAAGATCAGGCTCCATGTGAACAGCATCTGGACAGAGCATGCTGTACAGGGATTGGTTCCTGCAAAATAACCAATCCAATCCAAAAATGCATGGTGTAATGCGTAACAAATGCAATGTAATATGTAAATGTATTTAAAGGAAGAGGTCTGTTTAACTTTGGATGTGTGGTATGCCCAATAACCGCCCCCTATGCTTGAGTCTGATCAACTCAGCGTAGCTTTGCTGTATGCCAAATAAAGGAACCTGAATGATGAAATCCAGAGTCTAACTGAGTGTTTTGGATCCCAGAGAACTTGATGAAGTGTTCTCCCAGAACTGGACAAGGTGTTCTGGATAAGCTGAATGGAAAAGGTCTTGGAGGGAATCCCAATAATGTATGAGTCACTTATGCCGAAGAGTCTCCATATAGTGCAAAAGAAACTTTACAAAAGTTAGCCTAGTTATTTTACCTTTGCTTATGCCCTGACTTTAGCTTTATTACAATTTTATGTTCTATGTAATTCTCTACAATCCTAGTTTTATATTAAGAGTTCAGGCAATAGTTCTTCATATCCTTTTCACATCAGAAAGCTGTGATTATTCCTACATCATATACTTTCTTATTATAGAAAATCCTTTCCTTTAATATTGTAATTTACAAAGGGCCCAGTTAAGCAAAAAGTCTGACTTCTATAACCTTCATTGACTCTCACAAACTCCTATCCTCTTCTAAGGACCAGAATAATCCATTTGTATGAATTTATTTGAATTTCTGCCTCTGGTTACGCTGTCAGGACTGCCTTGCAACAAAACGTCCTCTGACCCCCGAAGTGGTCAAACTTGATGATTGTTCCTCGAGTATAATGATGTGCACACACAGTGGAGAGCTCGCAGAGACTGACTGATAGCACCACTGCAGCTGTACAGTGTTAAAGAGGAATGCTGTGCTGTAATTGTATGGTCAGAATGAGCTTGGGCTGGGAGACAGAACTGCTGATTTTTTGTGTGCTCACTAAAGGGGAATTTTCGAAGCAGAGTGTGGGCAGTGCTTGGTCTTTGAAAATATGTTTTTAGTATTGCTTTCTCAAGATACCTGAATATCTGAGTTCAGGTGGGTGCCTGGCCACTGGGATTTTCAGAACTTCACTGTCATATAATGCTGCACACTTCAGCTACTGCTATTCTCTCTTGCAAATGTGAACCTATTTAGCTTGTGATCCACTATGACCCCCAGATCCCTTTCTGCAGTACAGGAACTCCTCACTTAACGTTGTAGTTATGTTCCTGAAAAATGCGACTTTAAGCGAAACGATGTTAAGTGAATCCAATTTCCCCATAAGAATTAATGTAAATGAGGGGGTTAGGTTCCAGGGAAATTTTTTTCACCAGACAAAAGACTATATATATATATATACACACACGTGGTATACGTTTTAAACAAACAATTTAATACTGGTACACAGTGATCATGATTGTGAAGCTTGGTTGAGGTGGAGGAGTCAGAGGGTGGGATATTTCCCAGGGAATGCCTTACTGCTAAATGAACTAGCAATTGACTGAGCTCTCAAGGGTTAACTCTCACAACACTCTACAAGGCAGCAAGAAAGGAGGGAGGGCAGACAGAGACACACACCCTGTGTGTGAGAGAAAACATGCGCATTTCCCCTTTAAGTACCTGACCCCAGGCTCAAGCACACTGCCTTGTTAATTAAATCAGCTTGCTGAGACCTGAGAGGGCAGCTACTGCCTAGAAGGTCCCTCCCTCCATCGTGTGTCCCCCCTGCTCTATGGAAGATGGGGTAAGCGGGGTGCAGGAGCAGGGGGGAGGGGGAAAACCCCTGACATTAGCTCCCCTTTGCCCCCCTCCCCCCGTACAGCAAGCAGGAGTCTCTGGGAGCAGCTCCAAGGCAGAGGGCAGGAGCAGCACATGGCAGTGGGGGGAGGGACAGCTGCTGCACAGGGAACTTAGGGGAGCGAGGAGCTGATAGGGGGCTGCTGGACCACCCTGGTTCCAACCACCCACCAGCTAGCTGCAAGGGGCTGTTCTTCCTGCAATTAGTGGACAAAACAGGCGGCTGCCAAACGATGTTAGAAGGGAGCATTTCACAACCAAGGCAGAGGGCATTCCCTAATTGATCAGCAACTTAACATCGAAACAACGTTAACCAGGACAACTTTAAGTGAGGAGTTCCTGTACTCCTTCCTAGGCAGTCATTTCCCATTTTGTATGTGTTCAACTGATTGTTCCTTCCTAAGTGGAGTACTTTGCATTTGTCCTTATTGAGTTTCATCCTATTTACTTCAGACCATTTCTCCGGTTTGTCCAGATCATTTTGGATTTTATTCCTATCCTCCAAAGCACTTGCAACCCCTCCCAGCTTGGTACTGTCCGCAAACTTTATAAGTGTACTCTCCATACCATTATCTAAATCATTGATGAAGATATTGAACAGAACCGGCCCCAGAACTGATCTCTGCAGGACTCCACCTGCTGTGCCCTTCCAGCCTGACTGTGAACCACTGATTACTCTCTGTGAGTGGTTTTCCAATCAGTTATGCACCCACCTTATAATAGCTCTATCTAGGTTGTACTTCCTTAGTTTGTTTATGAGAAGGTCATGCAAGACAGTATCAAAAACTTTACTAAAGTCAAGATATACCATATCTACCACTTTCCCCCCATCCGCAAGGCTTGTTACTCTGTCAAAGAAAGCCATTAGGTTGGCTTGACACAATTTGTTCTTGACAAATCCATGTTGACCACTGTTACTAATCACTGTCACTAATACTAATGGGGGCTGCGGGAAGCAGCGCGGGCCGAGGGATGTGCTGACCGCCACTTCCCGCCGCCCCCATTGGCCTGGAGAGGCAAACCGCAGCAAGTGGGAGCCACGATCGTCCGAACCTGCAGACGTGGCAGGTTAACAAATTGGCCTGGCCCGCCAGGGTGCTTACCCTGGCGAGCCACGTGCCAAAGGTTGCTGATCCCTGATATAAAGTAAGCACTGTACACTTCGCATTCTGTGTTATAATTGAAATCAATATATTTAAAAATGTGGAAAACATCCAAAAATATTTAAATGCTATTCTATTATTGTTTAACAGTGCGATTAATCATGTGATTAATCGCTTGACAGCCCTATTTTATTCCTTACCTCTCCCCATAAGGGGGTACCATATCCAACAGCCTCCCTCTATAAGTTGCTCTTGCACTTCTGAGATAAGACTTCTTGAAGCTGTAAGGAACAGATGCCAGATGGGGAGTGATTTACAAGAGATTGGTGATGGGGAAGCATGGTGCATAGAGAGGGGTGATGGTGGAAGGGTTGATAGATATGGGAGCATTAGCTTTGGAAGGACTGATGGATTTTGGTGAGGACAGAGTATGGAACTGGTTGGTTTTTGCAGGGAAGAAGAGTATTTTACCAAAGAAATATCATATGTATTACTGAGGTGGAAAAAATTTTATGGTCCCTTGCTGAAATTTTGGCAACACATTAGTGTCACAGGAACAAGTACATCCATATAGAACCATTCTTTGAGCTTCTGAAAGCACCAGGTGCATCCTAGCATTCCACTGAGTTCAACAAAATGTTAATGGATAATGACAGCACATCAGGTACAGTAGATGGCCAGTAGCAAAACAATTAAGGAACAGTCACAGTGTCCCCCAGACTAGTTCCTGTAGCAAAAGCTGCTTTAATCCACATTATACTTGTTTTTGGCAAAAAATGCAATTCATCCTGTTGTTTTACTATTGTGCATTTTCAATTGTTAACCACATCAGATAGTTACAGCTCCAATACTGCTTTCCTTCAGTTTAGATCTACCGTTTACATACATAATTTATGGAAACAAGCTGATCCATGTGCATTTTTCCCTGGTGCTCACTATGTGCGGAATGCCCTTCTCATCACAATTTGCCAACATTTTCTTTAAAAGAAAAATACTTCTCCCAAGTGACTCGCACACTATTTTCAGTTCTGAATTTTCCAGTGCATTCTGTCTTTTACATAGCTATGTCAATGGAACTACTCATAGGCATAAATTTAAACACACAAGTGTTTGCAGGATCAAGTGCCTAGATTGTAAACTCGAGTCAGAGATTTTCTTTATTTTTGTGTTTTGTACAAAATTCAGGGTCGAGTAATCTGGTGGTGTTAAACAAATCATTTAAAAAAATAGAAATAAGGGACTTTTAGTATAGATCTAGCTATTGACATATGTGATATATTGAATTAGGACTATCTAGAAATAATGGAAAAATTATGCTAGGACTAAAAATAATTATTGATGTTACAACTTGATCTGAGTGCCAGTGGAGACCTCGTGCCACATCAGGCTGTTATCTCTCTAATTAAACATAATAGTGGCTGCAGCTATTTCATTTGATATCAGTCAAAATGAATGAAAATATTTGCAACATGCATTAATCAGAGCAGTCTTTTAGCATATGCATAATATTTAAAAAACAAACACCACCAATTTTATATTTTCGCTCAATGTTAATAAAGCATTTCAACTCCCCTTCAAGAAAAATATATAAACAAAGGGATCTCTGTTATTTTTTGTAATAACGTTTCAAGCTAAAGCCTGCTTAAACAGATGGGCCTTACAGCTTGCACAGAGGACAAAAAAAGAAAAAGAAAAACAATTTGGGACTGTAATTTCCTAGGAACATTGAACACATCTTGTCATTTAGGCCTGGTCAACCCATTGTTTCTGTGCCAGTATAACCAGCGGCGGCTCTAGCTTTTTTGCCTCTCCAAGCACGGCAGGCAGGCTGCCTTCGGAGGCATGCCTGCGGGAGGTTCCCAGTCCCGCGGATTCGGCGGCATGCCTGCAGGAGGTCCGCTGGTCCTGCGGCTTCAGCGTACCCACCGCCGAATTGCCGCCGAATCCGCGGGACCGGCGGACCCCCCGCAGGCAAGCCGCCGAAGGCTGCCTGACTGCCGCCCTCGCAGGGACCGGCAGGGTGCCCCCCGTGGCTTGCCGCCCCAGGCACGTGCTTGGAGCACTGGTGCCTGGAGCGGCTGCTGAGTATAACGACCCACCATCTATTTGTTTGTTCTGTGTTTGTACGGCATGTAGCATAATGGGGGCCTAGTCCATTCCTAGAGCTCCTAGGCACTAAGGTTAATACAAATAAAAAATAACAATAATAATATTTAGGTTAAGGGCTGTGATGTTTTACCAAATTAGTTATACTGGTACAACGCCTACTATGAATGCAATTAGACTGGTATAAAAGAATACTTTTACTGCTTTTTCTCCTTCACTTACAGGACTAGCTATACCGTTATAAAGTAACTCTTTACTTTACACTACCAACTTATTTTCCACACTCCTGAGCGACGTAGTTATGCTGACCTAACCCCTGGTGTAGACTGCGCGATAGCGACAGGAAGGCTTCTCCTGTTGACATAGCTACCGCCTCTTGAGGAGGTGGAGTACCTATGCTGATGGGCGAAGCTCTCCCATTGGCGTGGGCAGCGGTTTCACTAAGCACTGCAGCTGCACCGCTGCAGCACTCTAAGTGTAGACAAGCCCTGTGTGTGTGTGTTGACTGCTTTAACTATTCCACTATAGTTAAAGCAGTGTAATTTTTGCATATAAACAGTCCTCAATAAAGATCCTCTCACACTTTAGGTTATCTAATAAATAATTAATCATAATAAAATAATGATAAGTAATAGGCCATGTCTACACAAGCAGCGCTTTATTGGTATAGCGATACTGGTATACTACACTGGCGAAGCACTCCTAATGTGGATGCAGTTTATACCAGCAAAGCTGTGCTTTTACTACTGTAGGTTATTCTACCCCGCCCGAGTGAAACAAGCTGTACTGGTCAAAGCAGTTTTTCAGGTATAGCTACATCTACACAAGGGACTTTAGCCAGCAGAGCTATGTTGGGCAGAGAGGACACTTCGTCTCGCCCTTGATTGATGTAGTGATGGCAGCAGAAGTCTGTAATGTAACAGGCCAATGGGGGGGTCCAGTTCCAGAACTACAGGCCCCTTACACAAAGCCACAGGTTTCTTGCTCCAACTAGGGTGACTAGATAGCAAGTGTAAAAAATCGGGATGGGGTGGGAGCAATGTTCCCTCTAATTTTTGACAGGCCATGTGCGCAAAAAAATTCTTCTGTGCAAATTCTTGTGCTTCTGTGCAAATTTTTGTGCGTGCGGTGTTTCGCAGGTTTAGGATCTGTGTGCGCGCGCACGCGCACAGCTTAGAGGGAACAGTGGATGGGAGGTAATAGGTGCCTATATAAGAAAAAGCCCCCAAAATCAGGACTGTCCCTATAAAATCAGGACATCTGGTCACCCTAGCTCCAACCCTTGTAACCCTGGGGTTGGTTAACACAAGCTCCTCCGCTGATTGTTCGCTCTGGGATCAGCCGGGGAGGACAGGGGTTTTGGGCACAGTCAGCATGGGGGGTTTAGCAGTTTCAGCCCTGGCAGGTTACCGGTGGGAGGGCAGCCTGACTGGGACAGGGACTGAGCCTGGAGCCTGAGCTGTTTCACAGCCCCTGGGTCACTTGCGGGCCTGCCCACAGCCCTCAAGGGTGTCAACAGCCACTGCTCCCTGCAGTCACTGGGGCGCTTTCCATTGGCTTCAATGAGCCGCAGGTCAGGCTCCAGTGAACCCATCGTGCCTGGGGCGAGGCTCTTCCCAAGAGCCCCCCTCTCGCTGCCGCTGGCCAGTCAATCCCAGCCGGGCGGGCTCCTGCCGTTGCTGGTTCCCCTCGCTAGAGGGCAGCGCTGCGCTCGGAGGCACCGCGAGAGTCCAGAGACCATGGAGTTCCCCAGCTGGGACCGCCGTGTCAGGAGAGGCGGAGCCGAGGCCTTTTCTACCCTCCCGCGCTCTATGGTAGCAGCGGCGCGCGTGCGTGCGCGGTGAGTGGGAAGCCGACGAGGGTCGGTCATGGCGGCGTCCATGATTTGCAGCCGGGTGTCGGCCGGGCTGAGGAACAACGGCTGCCGGGCGTCGTTCGGTGCCGCCGCCAAGGTGACCCCCGTGGCCTGGGCGCGCGGCGCGGGGCGGGGGCCTGGCTGGGGTGAGGGCTCGGCTCTGGCTCGGGGGTCACTCGCTGTGACATTCTGCCCCCGCCTGCGTCCGGTCCGCCGACCCCGGGGGGGCAGAGGCGCCTGGCGGGGGAGGCCGGGGGCAGCGCTCGGGCGGGCCGGGGGGGTGTTAACGTGACGGGCTTCTCAGGGTCTGATTCGGGTCAGCAGGAGGCGGGAGCAGCTGGTGGCGGCCTGGGGCAGGCGGCCGAGAACTGCCCTTCGGTTGCCCCGGGCCGGGAGCACCCAAGTGCGTGTGTCGTGCTGGGTGGGGGAGGGGGATGTTGACATCTGTCCCTTGGCCGTTCCCACCGCGCCGTGACTGCTGGCTTCTGTCTGCCCCCATCGCTGTGGCAATGGACCCCCCCTCCCCCTCTTAGCCCTGTAGTAACACGGGCCACCTGAGGTCCTGCGGGCTGGTTGCTTCAGTAGGTACCAATGCTCTCCTCCCTCCCCCCGGGTGCTGGCTCATATGAACGTTTGTTTTCAGCCTATTCTCCTTGCTTCCGTTAGCATAGCTAAAGGGGATTTAATATAAACCAAAACACGGGCCAGTGAAGCAAACAGATTCGATGTGTCTGTGCCTCTCCCTGCCACAAATGGAGGAAGGCTGGTGCTGCTACTCCTTATCTCATATTACACTGCAGAGTCTTTGAGGGGCACTTCTGGTCAGTTTGAGAAACAGCAGCTGCTGCAACAAACACCTTTCATTTGAACAGGAAGCAAAGTAAAGAGTGTACAGTTTGATCAGTGCGTTAGTGATCCTCCTGAGATTTAAATAGGCTTTGCTCTCCTTTGTCAAGCTTGAATTTCCCAGTCAAACTCCTGTTTGCTTATTTTAGGGCATTTGAAATTGTGACCAGGGTCCCAGTGGGGGCCTGCTATGGTCACTCAATTAGGGTGAACTGCAAAGAATGGGGCAGACAAACCCCCAAAAGCTGGTGGATATTCCAATACTTAGATTCACCAAGCCAGCATAAAACAGCTTCTTTATTACCTTACTGGTTACTCAGAAGTCCAAACAATACAGTTCCCTTAAAGTGATCCAGCCTCAGGCCTCCATCCAGGTACCCACATCAAATATGATGAATATTTTTGTAAATCTTATTTTATCATATAAAAGGAAAGGTTCTACCAATCCCAAAGGATCGGACACATTACCTCCCAGGTTAATGAATGTTTCAGATCTTACCCAAATACACGCTACAGCCAATTCTTATTAACTAAACTAAAATGTATTAGAAAACAAAAGATCATAGAATATCAGGGTTGGAAGGGTCAGATTCATAGCAGAGATGGTGTACTTTGTAGTTGTAAAGAGTTCCTTTAGAAATTAGTTCATAGGTCATAGTCCAATGTCCAAATATCATATTCAGGGCATACCAGCATAACTGGGACCTCAGTCTTGCGACTCAAACTTCCCCTGTTGAAGTGTAAGCAGATGAGATGACAGAATCAGGACCCAAGGATCTTTTATACAATTTCATGTCTTTTGACAAGTTGGAATTCCTCAGGGAACAAAAGGTAATTAAGATAACTTTGAAGGAGGTCCATCACCAGTACTTGGCTATATGTATTAACATAAGGCCATTTGCTTGTTCCTCCACCATTCACAGTACATTTCAAAGAGAGATGAATACCGAGATATCCCATGTTTACAATTCACTTACATGATAGGATGTTCTTTTGACCTCTGAATTATCAGAATACAGCATAGACAGGGACTGTTGATTACATTGTCCACCCTACTCATACATATGTAAATACACAAAACCACAAACATTATCTCCACACATGTCTTCTGTAGGTTATTTATTCTGAAGGATGTTTAACCCTTTCTAGCCATGCAACAGAGAAATATAAAAAGAATTCCCTCATATTCCAGGATTTAAAAATCAGTGTCCAGTTAAAAATCAATGTATTTATATGTCACTCTTGCTAATAACACCTTCACCTAAACTAAGAGAATCTTAAAAATTAAACATTTCTTGTACTTGTCAGCTTGAACAGTGAAATACCTTTGGTTCCAGTCTTGCAAATATGTATATAAATTAAACCCATTGACTTCAATAGGACAAATTATGTGCAAAAAGTTAAGCAATGTGCTCTTCTACACTTTAATTTAGAAAACAAAAATGCCTTTTTCTAGTATTGTTGGAAATCATTCTCTTTTGTGTTATAAACACAAATTCTTGGTTTATGCTACCTAGTAGTGTGTTCTTTAAAATGTGGAAAAACTACTGCATTGTGTCCAGTAATAGCTTTTCATAGTCTTGTTCACATTGCACTGTTGTCAGGGTTGTGTAGTAAGATCAGAATTCTATCCTAATTTGCTCCATTCGCTCTCTTGTTTCTGGCTAGTGTCTATCCAGAAACTCCTGGAGCACTCACTGTTTTTCAGTTTCCATGAAGAAGTGACTGTGTTGATAGTGGAATGTCCTGGTTTCAGTCTCAAGCATATTTTCTCTCTATTTGACTTAAATATTTTTGATACTGGCTTGCCTTCTATGCAACCCTCTGATTAATTGCTGGCACTTGAAATCAGGTACACCTCTACCCCTATATAACGCTGTCCTCGGGAGCCAACAAATCTTACCGCTTGATAGGTGAAACCGCGTTATATCGAACTTGCTTTGATCTGCCGGAGTGCGCCCGCCCCCGAAGCACTGCTTTACCACGTTATAGCCGAATTTGTGTTATATCAGGTCGCGTTATATCGGGGTAGAGGTGTATTGATAATGTCTAATAGAGAAAGTTAAATCTGGATTTTTTTCTGCTTTTACAACAGTCTGGAGACCAAGATAGCAATGCTAAGTCCTGTCAACAGTCACTTTGCTAAGTTGCTCAAACTCAATACAACCCATTCATTTAATTACTGAAACTGGTGTACAATGCCCCTTTTTAGCCACTGCTTATGCCTCTTACTTTTCTGTGTAAGAGATATATAAATTGTTTTAAAGATAAATAGTTTAGCTTTTACCATACATTTTGCTGTCTATCTAATTCTGTCAGTCTTTACACTTTTTATGTAAAATGCTAAGTGTTAAACTGAGTGCACAGGATTTTGTTTTAAGAAAACTGTAAGTGACTCTTACACTTTCATGTTAAATTTCCTAATGCTATGGCATTTATCATTGTGCAACCTTATTGTACCAGAATGTACCATCTCACATAAATCCATTCTTCAAATTCCATAGTTCTTATGCGCTTAACATAGAATTTGTGGTTAAATAGAGGGCGCCCTGTTTAAAAAACAATCACTTTCTTTAATTTTCTTAGGTACTTGTTGGAGGTCCAGGACTATTCAATAGCCATGGGTTTCAGGTGCAACAGCAGCAACAAAGGAGCCTGTCACTGCATGAATACCTGAGCATGGAACTGTTGCAAGAGGCTGGTATTTCTGTTCCACATGGACTAGTTGCAAAGACACCAGAAGAAGCTTACAAAATTGCAAAAGAAATAGGTATAATATTAAAGAGAACATAAATAGTTTAGACATGGAATTTCTGATACAAGGTGTAACTACTTTTATTTCTTACTTTCCTAGTAAGACACTTTAGTTCTACATATCCTCTCTTAAGGAGAACTTCCTCCCCCTGGAAAAACTTGCTTGAATATTATTTTGTAGCTGAAATCTTGTTTTATTCATTGAAGCTTTCTAAAGCCTGAGATTCTACAATGCAACAATGGAAACAGCGACGTCAGCCAGGTGGCCTAGTGATAGAGAGATGCGTTGCTGGATCAAATCATGTGCTTGAGACTCACATGGGGAGGATCTTAGTCCTTATTTATGGAAAGGGGGGCTCAGTGGCACTCCTATTTCTTGCCCCCGACTTTGTGGGAAGGTTCTTCACACAGTTTAACATCCGTGGCTGGAATGGATTAGGGTGGGGTGGGTAACGAGGGAATATGTTTGTCTGTCATTTTCCCCTGGGCCCTTCATAATTTCTCTGAGAGAGCTAATGCGTCATAACTTCCCCTCCTCTAGATAGAGCCAGGGAAAGACATGGCTGGAGGGGTTGTTGGGGGCAAAAGCCACTGCAGGTGAAAATGGCCTTTGCATGGATGGTCCAGGCCTCTCATTGATCAAGAGGGCATCACTAGGTTTGCATGCAATATTTTTGCGATGGGAGCAAGGGCAAAAACATATCCTTCCAACAGGACAATGTGTTCCTTGAGTCCTTCTCAGCTTTCCTTGCAAAGGTCCCCTTCAGCTGCTTTTGTTGCAGAAGGGGCCTCTGTATGTAGTGTTGTAGTGGAGAGTGTGCTGAATTCCCAGGGTTTGAAGAGAACCAATTTGTTTGAACTCTGCAGCTTTGTTACTTTTCTGTTTGCAACCTTTCTCATAGTACAATATGGTCACTCATTATGTGAGAATAGTCAAATGTTAAGCTCTTTCTAGGCTACTAGGTGTCAAAAAACTATGCCAATACATTGTTCTAAAGGTAACTTTCTGTAGGCTTGCTCTTTCTGAGTTGACTTGACTTTCGTGTCACATTGACTTGCCACTTTAATCTACCCATGTCTCTTGTTAAATGTGTGTGTGTATATATATATATATATATGTATTTCTGATTTGATTCTGATCTCCCGTCTGTATTGTTTCAGCAATGACTCTTTATAAATTTGCATAAAATAAGCTCTCTAATTTGAAAGATCATGTTATAGACTTGCATCAGAGTTTAATGCAGAAAAGGATTTGCTGATTCTATTACCATATGTAGGAGGCCTAGGTATATCTTCAACTTGTTGGTTCCTCAATCTATATTTCTGTGACCAAGATAACTGCCTGTGTCTGGACACTGATCTCTGCTGTGGTGCTTAGGTTTATTGCAGGCAATAAGATCTACAAAGAACTGTTTTTTTCAGAGCAAGTGGTGGTGTGTTAAGATGTATGAAGGTTTTGAAAGGCTTCCCCTCCCCCCCCACCCCCCCCGGCCATAGGTCTGATATACTAGAAATTCAGGTCTTGTCTATCCTGTTTTTTCCTGAGACTGACTGGAGAACTAGTAGGAAGATGACAAATGTCAAGTAAACTAACACTGAGCCAGAGGTTAGGGGTCTATTACAGGAGTGGGTGGGTAAGATTCTCTTAACTGTAATGTGCAGGAGGTCAGACTAGATGATCATGGTGGTCTTTTCTGACCTTAAAGTCTATGAAAAGAAACCCCCACTGTAAATACCTATTATAACTCAAAGCCCTACAAAACAGTTGGAAAGAGAAATTTTGTTTAAAAATGCAGTGCCCCCACTTAAGGGCTGTGAGAGCTCACCTGTATGATCAGATTCCATGTACAGATCTCTCACTTTTGCACTAAAGGGCTAATCTCTGTGTGGACCAGTCACTACTGGCGATGTGAAACTTTGCCAGTGGTTATACAGCTGCTTGCTATATAGCAGTAGAATATTGGTGGTCAGGATTTCTTGGTTATATTTCTGGCTCTGGGAGAGGGGTGTGATCTAGTAGTTATAGCAGTGATTACAAGTACATACAGTAGTTCTGAAACCTTCTGTCTAAAGCAGTGTGAATGAGACTTGAGTCTTTCATAGTAGAGACCTGGGTTTAGTTCTTCCAGAAGTGACTTTGTTCAGTCTCTCAGAGATGAGGAGAATGATGTTTGCCTCCCTCCACAGGTAAGGATGTGAGGCTTTGCTCAGTAGCAAGGATTGTGAAATACACAGAAATATAAACAGAAGTCATTGTAGAAGAAGGGAGCTTAGAACTCATACACCTTCCTTTTAGCCAAGAAGCAGAGGGGGGGGAGACGCTCTTCTCATCTATAGACTATTGCTTAGCTTGGTGCTGTGGAACAGGAAGGCATAATTGCCCAAAATGCAAAATGTGCTGCAAAATCTAGGATGCTTGAGGTATAATTAAACTAATACTGAATGTGTCACTTTTTACGTAGCCCAGGATTGGGCTTCTCTTACTGCTATATCAAATTGCAAATTTATGTCTAACTTGCTGTCCATTATCACTCAAGAATTTCATTATTACCACTTCTCTCAGTGAGTTATCTGAATTACTTCCTCAGATGTATTAGCCTCTCCACCCCCCCACCCCCCAGTGGAGTCGCATGTTTTCTGCCCACACCTCAAATCTCAAAGTCTATGCTACAAATACAACTGTCAGAGAACCTGTTTACAGCCCTGTTTCAAGGGATAAGTGTTATATAACCAGATTCATTCCCATGGCTTGAGGTTTATTATAGATAAGCCTTTTGTATTTCCCTCTTGACTGGTGTTCACACTGTCTTTCAGTTATATAACTTTCATATTTCATTAAAATGCTGCCTATAGCTCTTTTAGAACACTACTGAAAATCTTAAGAAAGACTGGGCCTAACATGGATCCTTCTGCACCCACCACATTACTTTTCCTTCTTCCTCTTCCATCAATCTGATCATTCCCTTATCACAACACTGTTTATTTTCTCTATGTTCACCTGTCTGCTGCTGCACATAGATCTCCCACAAGATCTGACACCAAACAGTCCAGCTGACATTGTATTAACGTGTTTGCTTCCCTTAAATTGACAGGCTCATTGAATTCTGTGAAGGAGCTGAAGATAGGACATAATCTTTAAACCCGAAAGTAGCCTCTATGGGAATCAAGCATACAAACATCAGCTTACGACAAGAGTGGTAGTGGTAGTAGTAGAATTTTTGGGAATTTAGCCCTTTTAAATTGACAGTACTTGAGAAACTGTTTAGTACATCTGATAAATGTGATCATTACAATAAGATTTTTTGCCACTTCACAGATTTCAATGAGTCTGTTGCTCACTTGTGTAATAAAATTAAAAAGGAGTGTTACGGAAGAGGAAATAGTTTAGTTAAGAGTTGGGGAAAATATTTTATTTATTCTGTTACCAGCAGTTTTACTATGTTCAGACCTTTTTTTAAGGTTATACAGTATTTCACTTTCCCACTTAAAACTATTGCCCAAACAAACATGGTGTCTTTTGTCAGTTGACAGGTAACCTGATCCAATAATGTGATTAGCAACAGCTATGTAATATAAACTGTTTTCCAGCTTCATGTACCTTGAGCATGATGCTGCATACCCTTGTTTTGTATCCAGTGTAATTTTTCAAAGGAAGGATGAAGATTCATTATTTATATTATTGTAGAACCTAGAAGCCTTAGGAACCAGGACATCATTGTGCTCAGGGCTATGCATATGGTATGTTGCAATCAGAGCAAATTTCTGAATTGGAGGTTAGGAAGGATGTATAAACACACTTTCCAAATCTTGCGGTGTGTTAGAGAAAATTTAATTTAAAAAATCAGTTCTCATTTAAAGTAACTTTTAAGATCTCCCTGTGTATTGGGAGTCAGATTTTCTTACTATTTACTTAGAGATAGCAGTAAGACTTTACTTCTGTTAACAATGCAGAACCAACTGATGTACGAAGTACAACCTGAATTCTACTTTGGTTCATATATGTACAAAATTAAGTTTGATTTGCAGGACCAATTTCCCCCCCATTCACCCCCTCAAGCCAGTGCAATCCCAGTAAAGACAATGGGGTTGCCCAGGCTTCTTTTAGGGCAGAACTTGGCCTGCAGGGTCTGTTACTAGCATTGTTTCGAACAGAAAAGAACTCAGCTTGAATTCAGAAAAAAAAATCTCTTCACTTTCAAACTAACCTAACCTGATACAGAATCATTGAGGCAATATGTGAAACATCTCCACTAAAAACATTCTCCAGTAATTTTATTATGTTTTGTCTTTCTAGAAATTCCCTCATTCCTCCTAAATAAGCAAATAAATTAATGTTCCAAGACATAAAAACAGGGCTGGTCCCTGTCTGAAGCTTTTCCCCAATTAATAAACTGTGGATATTCATATATAACAGTATTGGCACCTCATAGAGTTTGATGTCCTGAACAGATGCTGCATCTAAGTATAATTAACTTTCAGGCAGCCACTCTTTTCGTCAGTGTTCATTGTACCAACTGTCTGAACAATTTCTGATCTTAAGTCCATTGTATTTAAGTACCTTTTTAATCTTGATAAAATCCTAGAGAAATTCTTGGACAGAAATATTATAACTACTAATGAAAGTGTCTGTTTGCTTTGAAATTTGTAGGTTGCATATGTAGCTTTCCTGTGCTTGAGTACTTGTTTAAATGGAAAGGTATACCAGTATGAGGTAGGGTGTAAATGTAAACCACGGTAGTTTTATAGATATTATTCCAGTATGAGTGTTTTTTCCATATTAACTTATGTCACTTTGGAAATGGCATAAGATAAATGGGAGGGACCCCAGAGTAAGTGTGTTTTTTGTTTTGTAAGTGTGTCCACATGGGGAGTTTTACTGCTATAACTACAACTGTTTAACTATACCTGTATAACTAGAAAAAAATTCCCATGTAGACAAGCACTAAGAGAACTACTACTTGAGGCATAACATTTTAGTAGTAAAAGTAGATGCTCACTTTATATTTAAAGGGGAACGTATCAGTTTATTTTATATTTTAGTGCTTGGAGGCCCCTATCAAGGCCTTGTTCTAGGTGTTGTATACACCCGTAATAAATAGGCCCAGAACTGCCCCAGAAAATTCATAATCTTAGCATCTGATGGGAGACAACAGATGGATACAGCAAATAAGTGGGGAGTGGAATAGGACAAAGTAGTAATAAAATTAGAATTTAATATAAGCAGTGGCTGTATCAGATGATTTCTTGATATTGCACTGACATTTCCTGTTCACTGTAATCTGAGCTACAAGTTCACAATTTCGTTGGGTGGAGGTGCAGTACTTTAGCACGGGGTAGGCAACCTATGGCATGCGTGCCGCCTTCGGCACGCGAGCTGATTTTCAGTGGCATTCACACTGCCCAGGTCCTGGCCACTGGTCTGGGGGGCTCTGCATTTTAATTTAATTTTAAATGAAGCTTCTTAAACATTTTAAAAACCTTATTTACTTTACATACAACAATAGTTTAGTTATATATTATAGACTTATAGAAAGAGACCTTCTAAAAAGTTAAAATGTATTACTGGCACTCTAATTTAAGGCGAAACCTTAAATTAGAGTGAATAAATGAAGACTTGGCACATCACTTCTGAAAGGTTGCCGACCCCTGCTTTAGCATATGTACAGTTGCACTCCTTATTGTGTAGATGCTAACTTTTGTTGCTCTTTACTGGTCACATTATCATACATCCAAGCCTTGCAGAGCACTTATCCCTGGGACTATGCTCCCTAAAACACCTCACGCCATTCTGGTGCCTGAACTAACAGCCAGCGTCTGGCTCACTTGTGGCCCTTCTGGCTGAAATCTATTTTGCCACAAACTTGAAAATCACTTGGAACACTGAAACTAGTAGGCTTGAGTGGTGGTTCTGACATTGTTTCTTAAAAAGTTTGTTATGGAGTTTACCTGCTTTAGAGCCCAAGAATGTTATGGAACTATGGGCTTGGCTACACTTGTGAGTTACAGCGCAATAAAGGAGCCCCGGGCGCACTAGCTCCCTACCCGTCCACACTGGCAAGGCACGTAGAGCGCTCTGACTCCATGCAGGAGCGGCGCCAGGGTTTTTGCCGCCCTAGGCGGCAGCGCTCCTCCTCTGAGCATTCGGTGGCGGGGGTCCTTCCACTCCGCGTCTTTGGGGCACTTCGGCGGCAGATCCCGGAGCGAGTGAAGGACCCGCTGCTGAATTTCCGCCGACCCGGAGCGGAAGGACCCCCCCCCCGCCGCCGAATTTCCACCGAGGACAGCAAAATGCTGCCCCCCAAATCCTGCCGCCCTAGGCGACCGCCTAGGGTCGCCTAGTGGAAGCGCTGGCCCTGACTCCGCGGCTACAGTGCTGCTGGTACTCCACCTCGGCGAGAGGAATAACATTTGCTGCGCCTTGGCTACAGCGCCCTGGCATCAGTGTGAACCAGGTGTTGCGTTACTGTGCTCTGATCGGCCTCCGGAAACGTCCCATAATCCCTTTAAGTCAAGTGGCCACTCTTGTAATTGTTTTGAACTCGCCTAGGAATGCGGCTATGGCCTTTGAAAGCTCCGGCTCTGAGACAAAGCAACCATTACTGTGGAATGCTGTGTGAGAGAGAGAGGCGGGGAAGGGAGGTCTGCTGCTGTCTGAACTTACAAGACAGCATGCTGACAAGGCACGTAGAGCGCTCTGACTCCACGCAGGAGTGGCGCCAGGGTTTTTGCCGCCCTAGGCGGCAGCGCTCCTCCTCTGAGCATTCGGTGGCAGCCCCCCCAAAACCCTCTCTCTCCCCCCCCACATACACGCAACACACTCCCTGTCACACTCCACCCCACCCCTCCCATTTTAAAAGCACGTTGCAGTCACTTGCATGCTGGGATAGAAGCCCATAATGCACCACTCCCAATGCCACTGCAAATGTGGCCACGCCAGTGCGCTTGAAGCTGTCAGTGTGGATAGATTGCAGCGCTTTCCCTACTGTGCTCTATGAAGGCTGGTTTAACTCAAAGCGCTTTACATCTGCAAGTGTAGCCATGCCCTATGATATGGACAGCCAGCATTGAGGCTTCCAGCTCCGTTTCCTTGTGTGTTGAGATAGATAGCTACTGAGCATGTAAATCATGTTCCCTTGCCATTTGCTTTGTAGTACTCTCCAGCAGTATTTTGTTGTGGCATCTTATTCCACCCCAATTAAAGAGGCAGCAGTAATGCGCTTGCTTTCCTAAACTGAGCCAAAGGTTAAGTGAACCTGTCTGTTTTTATTTTATTGAATTCTTTACTACTGTTTTTTGCCCATTTGGGTGGGAGTGTGAGGAGATGACCAAAACCCCTGTTCTATTAGTACTGGTTATCTAACTGAATTTAATGATACGCAGTTTTGTAGAATCTCTTAACATTTGTGATATCGCTACATCTGTTCCATTTAATAGCAGGTGTACACATAAAATTATCAAACAAATCAAGACATTTTTACACAATAACTTATCTTTAATCAAGCATGTAAGCTCATTCACAGTACTTCTTAAAGAATGACTATTAAAAAAGCACTATGCATTAGATTTTATCTGATAAATCAGTGTACAAGGTTCTGTCCATAAAACACTTTATAAATCTAGCTCAGTGATAATTTGAGGACCTTTTTGATATTAGCCAACATTTTTTAAAGTCTTGAAGAAGCTGTGGTGTGTTAACCCATTGACTGGATCACCAAGATGCAATCCTCCACACTAACGTCTTGTCTTGCAATTAGAATACAGGCTCAGTTCTTGAATAATCAGGATATTTGGAGGCTATACTAAAGCTTTCATGCTGTTTAGAAGCTCTGCCTAGTCTAAGTTCATTATGGAATCAAAAGTAATGTCTTCTCTTGAAAAGACAGTCTCTTCCCCTAAAGAGAATTTGCAAGTACATGAAGTACAGAAATAGAAATGAAAAGAAATGGAGCCAGAAAGTCAAGTTACTGGGGTTGTAAAGTATTAAAACACTGACATTCCCCAGGGTACAATCTGGACTATTGAACAGCGGTGCCCCCTTAAGTCTCTAGCCTGGGATGCCTCTTACACTGACTTGCTGCCAGAACAGCCACACCTGGCCTGCTCATAGACAGTCTCCAGCATATAACTTGCTTCCAGCTACACAGTATTGAGTGCTACAAGCCTTGCCAAACATAAATTACTTACACGGCGATACCTGTATATACCCAGTCCCAGTCCTGCACTGCTCTGTATTCTTCTGGACAGTGTAAACTCATAGTAAGTCTCATTCCAACACTGGGTAATGATTCTGCACCAGCCTTGTCATCCTAAGTAGAGGTTCCCAAACACAATGGTTTAAATAAAACAAGTTTTTCATGTAGAGAAAAATAGATTTTAAGGATTACTAGTGATAAAGTATAAAAGTCAGAATTGGTTACAAAAGAAATGAGAAGAGAAACACAAGCTACTACCTAAATGAACTTAAAAGCCAAATCTCTCTCTCACCATGAGCTGTAACAGTTCACAGGCTGGATTTTCTTTCAGCCAGGGACCGGTCCCTCAGTTCAATGTGCTTTAAGTATTTGTTGATGCCCTGAGCAGAGGGATGGGAGGAGGAAAGGGTTGATGTGGAGGTCACTGTCTCTTCTTTTTATAGCCTTCTCCTCTCCTTGAGGATTATCCCTCCCCCCACCGGGTTGTAGACAAACAGTTATCTGTGTGCATGAGATTTAAACAGTCTCTGGGATGAAATGTAAATTTCTTCTTTATACCTTCTCCACTGCTGGTGAATTATACCCTCTCCACTGCTGGTTAAGTATGGTAGGCCAGTTAAGGTCCAGGTAATGGCTCTTTAGCACCTTACTAGTGTTACTTTGTCTCTGAGGGCTTGTCTATACTACCAAGTTTTGTTGACAAAACGTATGTCGACACCCAAAAGTTGACAAAACAAATCGCCAAAGGGTGTTCACACTTGCTCCTTCTGTGGACAGATCATGTCCACATTGGGGACACCATCATCGATAGGGTGAGCAATGCATCATGGGTATGTATCCCACAGTGCAGCGTTGTGGGACGGAAGAGCTGATCGCTGCGCTTCTGGGGATTCTCTCCCAGTTCTCCCTCAGCTGCCAAGAGCAGCATCACAAGCTCTGTGAGCTCTCTGTGCTGAGGAATGGCAAAGCAGCACAGCAGTTTGTCCCCCTCCTCCTGCAGCAGCAGTCTGCCTGCTGCTGTGTCCCTAGTGCAGGGCAGATCAGGAACATTCTAATGATTTGCTCTTTGTTTGTTCCTCAAACTGAGCAGCACACAGATACTTCCCGCAGCTTTGAAAGGAGAGGGGTGCATGCCTGCAGGGCAGCAGAGATCAAAACACTGAGCAGAGCAATCAGGGCAGTTCTGTCGACAAAACAATTAGCAGTGTCTACACTGGCTCTTTGTTGACAATAAAGGGAGGGGAAAAGACAAAAGTCTCTGGTGGGGTGGAAGTTTTTTGTTGCCAAAAGTCTGTGTTTTTTGTGACAAAAGTCCCATTGTAGTGTGTGTACTCTTGCTGTTTTGTTGCCAAAAGGCAGTTTTTGGCGACAAAACTTGCCAGTGTAAACAAGCCCTGAAAAAATAATTCTTCTTCGAGTGCTTGCTCATATCGATTCCAATTAGGTGTGCGCGCGCCGCGTGCACGATCGTCGGAAGATTTTTACCCTAGCAACCCCGGTGGGTCGGCTGTGGAGCCCCCTGGAGTGGCGCCTTCATGGCGCTGGATATATACCCCAGCCGACCCAGCGCCCCCTCAGTTCCTTCTTACCGCCCATGACGGTCGTTGGAACTGTGGAACACAGCATAGCTGTTCTCCACTCTCCCTAGCTCTTTCCTTTACTTAGTTAGTTAGTTAGTTAGTTGTATAGTTGTAAAATACTGTTTATAGTTATCGTAGTAGTTCATAGTTGTATATTGGTTATAGAATACTTATAGGTGATAGCGGGTTGGAAGGGGTCCCTCTCCCCCCTTCCTCCCGGTGAGCGGCCGGTGCTCATGCCCGGGGCTCCGGGCTTCAAACCGTGTTCGGCTTGTGCAAAGCCTATGCCAACGAGTGACCCCCACGATGCTTGTTTAAAGTGCCTCGGGGAATCGCACCAGGCTGAAAAGTGCAAGATCTGCAAGGCTTTTCGGCCCCGGACCTTTCGACCCTCCCCGGCACCGTGCCCTCTAGCACCTCGGCACCGGTCACTGTCCCCGGGTCAAAAGAAAAGACCCCAGAAATCGGACGGGACCGCCTCTAAGAAGTTGGCATCGGCTCCCACCATATCCTTGGAGTCGCGTCCGGCACCGGAGCGACCAAGGGCGCAGGCACCGACAGAAAAGCCGTTGAGTCCGGTGCGGTCGGCCTTCCCGACCCGCATGGTAGTCGAGCCTGGTCTCCCGTCGACCCCGGAGACTTTTGCGACGGCGAGGGACCTCATTGCCCTCACAGAGCCCTCACAGAGCCGGCACCGACCCGCACCGCAGTGCAGTGCCACATCTCACCCGAGCGGCACTATCTAGGGGCAAGCCGACCCTGATACGTCCACCGTCTCCGAGCGTGGACTCTCACCGCTCCCTCTCTAGGAGCAGATCTCGGCACTGCTCGCAGTCCCGGCACTGTTCCCCATCACGGCACCGGTTGTACTCGCGGCGCCGATCGTCCTCCCGATACCGCTCCACATCGCGGCACCTCCCAGGTCGTCGGTACCGCTCGGGCTCCCGGCGCCGGTCTGGGCACCGCTCAGACCGCCGATCGCGCTCCAGAAGCCGCTCCCGACACCACTCGAGGAGTCGGTCGTCCTCAAGGTCCCGATCTGGATCTCGGCACCGACGAGACTACCGGCACTGATCCCCGGCACCGCGCAGAGACGGTACCCCTGTCGGCCGGCATCGCTCGGCACGGTTCCCAGTGCCATCAGGGCAGGCACGCTCCGCACCACCCTGGCCATCACGATCGGCCTCGCGCTCCTCCCACTCTGAAGGAGCCTCCCGATCGGCCTACCCCGCACCGGGGCAAGTGGCGGACAACTTAGGCCGCTGGCAAGAAGGGGACGACGACCCTAACCAGGACCCTGCACAGTGGACGTTTTGGACCCCATGGGCATACCACCAAGCCCAGGGCGCGCCGCCAGCAGCCTCCCATTCAGGACTCTCAGAGCCCAGAGTACTGGGGGCCACCATCAGCCGCCCCCCCCCCCCCCGAGCGGAGTGGAGGCCTCGGCTCCGACACCCGTACGGGTCACAGATCCTGCTCCTGTTGAGCCTGACCAGCCGGACCTGGAGCACTTGGAACCACCTCAGGACCCACTGGCCCCAATGCCTTCTTCCTCATCTTCCCCAGATGAGGCAGTGGCAGGGACATCTACCTCTGGTCTCCCCCCGATTGACCTCCGTGCTCACCAGGACCANGAGTGGTGAAGGCCTGCAGAGGGGACACAGTTGAAGCCAAGCTGAAGAAAGAAGGCTAGAATATCTATTTTTTTTTTTATCTATTTCCTTTTCAATAGCAGACTTTTCAAATCTTGATCACAGCTATCTTTTTGGGTCCTTCAGGAGACTCACGAGAAATTTGAATAGAGATGTAGACATACAGGAAATGGAATTCATCATAGCCAAACTCATTTTTTTCCCCTGAGATACTTCTTGATGGTGGGACCTGATTAGCCCATAGTTTAATGAAGCAAATAAAAGGAAACACATTTACTAGATAGTATATTCAGATAAGATCTCCTTTAATGTTTCTTGCCTATTCTTAGATGAACAGAAAATGCTGAAGCTTATAATTATATTCTCATACTTTGGATTTCTTGCTGCTTCTTGGAAATAGTCCAACAGGTTGGTTGTTTAAGTGAATTGGGATATTTCATGGCAAGAGAAGGTAGAGCTAAACTCTGCTGTATATTTCTCATTCTGTGTAATAGTTGAGAATTTCACATCGCTACTGAATCCCTTGAATTGCTTTGAAAATCTCCTCTGTGGTCTGTTGAATTTTGAAATGGCTCGTTATACGTAAGGAGTGGGCAGAGAGGTTATATGTACCAATAACATATGTCTCCATTTATATATGTATTGTAACTACACTGTCTACAGTTTTCTTTAAACTTGAATTAAAAATAAACTCCGATTCCTCACTACTTATTCTCTGCTCATTTGTTGGAAATTTATTGAATCCAAGGCTGTCAGCTTTCCAGAGTCTAATCCTACTCAAGGGGAGAGAGACTTAAATAAAACCCAACAACAATAACAAAAATCCAAAGCTACAAAACCTGCTTTAGTAAAGAATCCCCTTTCTCTTTAGCCAGCATTTCAGAAGGGTAAATACTGCTGTTGCTCTCCACAGCTGCCCACAACACTGTTGCTTAAGTTTGAACGGTTCATTTTCTGCTTATACCTGCAAAGTGGAACATACAAATACCTCTGTGTCCATTTCGTGTTCTCCAAACCTGTCCCTTTCAACTTCTTAAGGGAGGACAAAAAGATTGTTTGCGTGTTTCGAGCTGGAGCTGCTCCTTCTACTTTCTCTGGCTGGCACCAGGCTCTGCTGTGGTAGGATATTGACTTTTGTTCTAGTAGGTATGATGATGGCTAGAAAAAGATGGGTTAAAATAGAATTCTAGATATTCAGGATTTGTCTGCTTATATGCAGAAAATCTTTGAGTAAATTTAGCCTAATTTCTCTAAGCCACTAATAAATATTGGTGTCAATCAAAAACAATGCCTGAAAACATCTATAGCAGGGGTGGCAAAACTGTGGCTCGTGTGGCTTTACCATTAAAGTGCAGCTCGCGGAGACCCCAAGGTTCCCCTCCATTCTTCACCTACCAGACTGCTGGGGGGAGCTCAGTACTGCCTTGCAGCAGGGTGATGGGGCAGAGGCTTCTGCCTTGTGGGAGGGGGTGTGTGTGTGTGTCTAAGGGCTTCAGCCCCACCTGGCGCAGGATCCGGGCTGAAGCCCCCAGCCCCGTCAGGTGCACCCTGGCTCTTGAACTTCTGAAGATTGTTATATGTGGCGTGGAGGGTCAGTAAGTTTTTGGCCATCCCTGATCTATAGAGAGGCACCTATTGCTTTGCAGATTTAGCCCAGGACTGGAAGTTGNACGGGGCGGGGGGTGTCACAGGGCTTCAGCCCCACCTGGCGCAGGATCCGGGCTGAAGCCCCCAGCCCCGTCAGGTGCACCCTGGCTCTTGAACTTCTGAAGATTGTTATATGTGGCTTGGAGGGTCAGTAAGTTTTTGGCCATCCCTGATCTATAGAGAGGCACCTATTGCTTTGCAGATTTAGCCCAGGACTGGAAGTTGAGAAAACTGGATTCTCTTCCCAACATTGCCACTGAGTTGCCCTGTGACATTAGACAAATTATCCTCTCTTCTGGTTACTGAGTATCTGAAGAGCTTTGATGTATAGCAGTATTCCTCTACTGTTATCAAAATAGCAAATATACATCTTTGTGAAAATCTTCATAGTGAAATGAGTATAACTTCTGATCTTCATAAAGCCACCCAAGTGGATTCTATCTGTCATGGAAGGATGTCTTTTGTGTGTGTGTGTGTGTGTGTGTGTGTGTGTGTCCTGCCTTTGTACCTGTTTCTACTTTTCTTTTACCCATGTTACATATTAACTTTTTTGGGTCAGTTCTCCATTAATGTATTCTTTGTAACAGATTGTTTGTATGTTGTAGCATTTGAGTAGTAGGTCCAGAGGCGGATTAAGAGTTTGTGGGGCCCTGGGCCAGAGCAAGTGGGGGCCCCTCCTCCCCCGTCTGCCTGCAGTCCCCTGGCAGGAGCACCAGGCAGGCAGAGCGGGGCAAGCCCCTGATCCTGCTCCCTGGCACAAGCGCCGGATGGGGTGCCCATTTTTCTGTGGCCCCCCAATTGGTTGGGGCCCCTGGAGACGGGCCCCATTGGCCCAGTAGCTAATCAGCCACTGGGTAGGTCTGTTTTGTTTGCAGATCAGAGTGTATAGCAATATCATTGGCCAATGAACACTAATCTTGTTTATATCTGGTGGTTGGTTACCTTATGCTTGACGCTAAACATAAGGCTTGTACAACTACACGAAGACAGAATAGTCTCATGGAAGGGTAACATGAATAATAAGAGTCCAAGTATTTCTTTCATGACTTCTATGAAAATATTAGTCTAATCCAGTGATTCTCAAACTGTGGGTTGGGACCTCAAAATGGGTTGTGACCCCGTTTTAATGGGATCGCCAGGGCTGGCGTTAGACTTGTTGGGGCCTGGGGCTGAAGCCCGAGCCCCACTACCCAGGGCTGAAGCTGAAGCCCGAGCCCCACAGCCAGGGCTTTGGCCCTGGGCGGCAGGGCTCAAGTTTTGGCTTCGGCCCTGGGCAGCGAGGCTCAGATTACAGGTCCCCCCACCCGAGGCTGAAGCCCTTGGGCTTTAGCTCTTCCCCCCCGCCGGGGTGGAGGGACTCGGACAGGCTTAGGCTTTGGTCCCCCACTCCTGAGGTCATGTAGTAATTGTTGTTGTCAGAAAGGGGTCACGGCAATGAAGTTTGAGAACCCCTGGTCTAATCTACATGACATCCAGTATTCAGTAGATATAAAAATGGAATAGGATTGTGAAGATAATTATCTTGAATGTAAAGGTCATAGTAAGTCTACATGTACTCACATCTTAACTCGCAAACTGTCTTCAAATATTTTATACCAAAGAGATTGATAGTGACAGAAAATTTAGAGAGCTGCTTATAGCTTTTTTTTTTTTTTTTTTTTTTTAAGTGCTGGATTGGCTACTAATACTTTTTCACTGCATAGTTAATTCAGGTTATAACTAGAGTATTGCCCCTAACTTGAGTCCTGTCCATATACCGTGCACAAACTCAACTTGATTATGACTTTTAACTCGAGTTGGCTGGCCTGTAGGATATAGGCTAAAGCTCAGGTTAGCACAACTCAACAGCTGCCATGGCCAATGTATGATAGCAGGCTAGTTCAATTTGAGTGCTGCTAGTCCTCCACTGCCTTTCCAAAATTTTCCCCATCACCACCTGGTGTTCCCAGAAAGCATAGACAAGTTCTCCCACTATTCACTGGGGAAAAAATTCATAGATGAGCTTAGCTTATGGCAGCACAAAGAACCATGGGACATGTCCCCAGAAGGCCAGGTTTATATTACAAAGTTCTGATGGCTTCGCTGTGCTGGCGAGGGGTGTGAGGGCAGGAAAAACCACACACCCTAGCTGACATAGCTATGCCAGCAAAAGCCCCAGTGGAGACACTCTTTTGTCAGCACAGCTTGTGTCATTTGGGAGATGGTGTTACTATGCCAGCAGAAAAACTCGCTCTGTCTGTATACATTGCATCTATACTGGGGGTGTCTGCCAGTGTAACTATTACCAGCAAAGCATTTATAGTGTAGATAAGGCCTTTTATGTCATCTCTAGGGGTAGGGTGGAAACTGCTTAAAGTATCTTCCCAACGGTTATGGCTGAGTCTACACTAGGAATGCTATACTTTGTATACTATACTAGCAAAATGCTCCAAGTATGGATGCAGCTTATACTGGCAAAGCTGTGCTTGTATAGCTTTTTATAGTGTGTCCACCCTCTGAACAAAACAAGCTAGAATTGTAAAAGTACGGTTTTGCCAGTACAGTTTTGCCAGTGTAACTGCATCTATACCGATGGCTTCTTCTGGCAGAAGTATGTCAGTCAGGGGTCACCTCTTTGCACCCCTGACTGATATACCATGGCCTACAGAAGTCTGTAGTGTAGACAATTGATTTAGGCTGAAGTAAGAAGCTTGACAGCCTAAAAGTTATACTACTCGTTCTCATGTTTTTCTCACATAAACTGGTAGATTCATTTAGGCTCTGACTTCTGCCAAGCATTCCAGCATGTGCTTAAGTGGTCTGCTGGATTGGGGCCTTAGTTGATTGCACAAACGCTACTCATTTGGAAGCTAACTTGAGAAAGTATCTCAGTTGTATACTAACGGGCAAGATAGCGCATAGGGTGCATGCATACGGCTATTCATTCTTGCACAGAAGAAAATACTGGCTAATGATGCCTTGAAAAGTTGTGTTGACATTTAATGATGTAAATAGTACTGAGATCTGAGAGAATGTTAATCAATTAGATTATGTATACGAATGATTGAATAATGACTAATTAAACCAAAAGTCAGGTCGTACATTTTATAAGTACAGACTTAAACTCCAAAATCCAGCATTCTTTCTTGAGCTGGAGCTCTCCTATATTTGTTTGTATGTCAGCCTGATTTATTTTTTTGTCAAGAGAAAACATTGAGTAACGTAAGTGAGAGTTCTGCCATCTTAATCTTAATAATCTGTGTTCTATCTTGTGGGAGGGAAATAAGCTGAAAATAGCCTTGGGTATGCTACTGACTAATTTAGGAGTCATGATTGACAAATTCTGGCGTATGTATTTTTTTTATTTTTTTTTATTTTTTTAATTCTAGGTTCAAAGGACCTTGTGGTAAAAGCTCAGGTTTTAGCTGGTGGTAGAGGAAAAGGAACCTTTGAAGGTGGCCTCAAAGGCGGAGTGAAAATAGTTTTTTCGTAAGTTGTATTTCTAAATTATCAGGTAAATTGAAAATATCTTCAATCCATTTATATGGCTTGGAATTTTAATTTGATTAAAATGCCTTGTGAACTATGAAGACATAATCTAGGTAAGAACATATTTTTACTGTAGACTAATATACAGAACTTAAATTAATTCATTCTACTCTCTTTACTCCAGCATTTCTCTTGTCACATTCTGAGCTTCTCTTATTCTAGTCCAGAAGAAGCAAAAGAGATTTCCTCCAAAATGATTGGAAAGAAGTTGTTTACCAAGCAGACAGGAGAAAAGGGCAGGATATGCAATCAAGTATTTATCTGTGAGCGCAGATATCCCAGGAGAGAATACTATTTTGCAATAACTATGGAAAGGTCATTTCAAGTGAGTAACTATAGAAATAGTGCTCTTAAAATGAATTTGGTATATTTGGAATTGAAAGGATATTACTGCTGTTCTTCACATGGGTCACATTTGTATTTGAAACTGATTTATAGAGTTGTACGTGAACTTAACCTTCTGTTTGGTAGCATGACCTTGGATTGCATGCTTTTTAAACACTTCAACTACCAAAGCAATTTGCTGTGGCACAGTGCAATTAAATGAATGCTACATAACTGGATATCTGTAGTACTGACATTTCTGAACTGCAGAGTTGATAATTGCAGTTGGATAGAGAAATGATCTAATTTCTGTCTCCTTGACCACACTTAATTTTAAGTGCTGGGGATTAATTTTAAACATGCAGCCACATCTGTCTGAAGAAGTGCAGAGCAAGAAGATGACCAAGATTTTAAAAAAATCGGTGTCCAAAGTCAAGTGTCTGTGTCCGTTTAGACATGTAAGTGACCTGACTTTTAAACCGCTGATAACTGGAGGAATTACATTAGCATATCTCCTCCTCCTAGAGAAGTTGCATACAATCCAAAAATAGTATGTAAACCAGTGGTCTCCAACCTTTTTACGCCCAAGATCACTTTTTGAATTTAAAATCAACTGCCGCACACTCCATTTCCCCCCTCCCATCATCACTTGCTCTCCCCCACCCTCACTCACTTTCATGGGGTTGGGGTGCGGGAGGGGGTGCAGGCTCTGGGCTGGGGCCCAGGGGTTTGGAGTGTGCGAGGGGACTCCGGGCTGAGCCTGGGGCAGGGGGTTAGGGTGCAGGAGGTGGTGAGGGGTGCAAGCTCTGGGAGGGAGTTTGGGTGTAGGCCCAGGATTGGGGCAGGGGGTTGAGGTGTGGGAGGGGGTGTGGGGTCTGGGAGGCAGTTTGGGTGCAGGAGGGGGCTCTGCGCTGGGGCAGAGGGTGGGGTGCGGGACGGAGTGCGAGATGCAGGCTCTGACTGGGAGGCGTTTACCACAGGCGACTCCCAGTCAGCGGCACAGCGGGGCTAAGGCAGGCTCCCTGCCTTCCCTGGCCCCACGCCGCTCCCGGAAGTGGCTGGCATGTCTCTGCGGCCCCTCTGTGAGCTGCCACTGCCCCCGCCCTCCAACTCCACAGCACCCATTGGCTGGGAACCGCGACCAATGGGAGCTGCGGGGGTGGTGCTTGTGGGCGTGGGCAGCACGCGGAGACCTGCTGCCCCCCTCCCCGGGCTGCAGTTCCCAGCCAATGGGAGCTGTGGAGTCCGTGCTGGGGGCGAGGGCAGTGGCAGCTCACGGAGGGGGCAGGGGCAGTGGCAGCGCGCGGAGCCGCCTCTCCCCCTCCACCCAGGGCTGCAGAGACATGCTGGGTGCTTCTGGGAGGGGCATGGGTCCAGGGCAGTCAGGGATCCTGTCTTAGACTCGCTGCGCCACCAGACTTTTAGCGGCCGGAGATCGCGATCGACTGGCAGAGGTTCCAGGATCGACCAGTCAATCGCGATCTACCGGTTGGTGACCACTGATATAAATGTTTGCATTTTTAATACAATGGACACCCGCAAGCCCACAAGCTTAGTTCAGTAAGTTTTAACTTAATATGATGTTTGGACAGGTTATTGCATGTTTGTCTCGCCTTCCTCCCTCTTCTTTACTATACAATGGATGTTTAGGCTGTTCCTGTTTAATTCAGATCTGAATACTTAAAAGCATTCCTTGAAGTCATCTGTGTGACTCTGGTTGTATAGGTGCCCAATTTTTAATTTTATAGAGGAAATGTGTGCAGCAGATTTTCTTTGAGCTAGTTGATTTGTCTTTTAGGTACCTCATATTTCATGAAATAAATTTTGTAAGTTACCTGATATATGAACAAAATTAATAAATGATCATGGCTTCACTCCAGGAAACACCCCAGGAAAGAAGATGCCTTCTGGTCTCTAGAGGACTGAATCAAATTTACAAGCAGTATAGATATGGGATGAGCATTAAACTTAAAATTACACTAGCCCAATGAGGGTGACATGTAATTCTGTCGTGGTGATCCATTGCAGCGTTTATAAGAAGTTATTTACTCTAGTGTCTAGCAAAGCTCCTTATTTTTTATCTTAAGGATACTGATGCTTCCTGGAGATGTCAGGGGTGTGTGTGTGTGTGTGTAGGGTTGCAGCTGAGTCCTGGACAGTCCCACAGTTTGTGCAGTTGGTGGTGGTGATGTGTGCACCAGAACTATCTTCTCCCCAGGTTACGCCTTTCTGCTAGGCTTATTTCTGTTGAGTACAAAGTACAACTACATCATTAAAGCTCAGACCTGGAGCAGGTGGCCTCTGCCAGCTTCCTTGGTTGGTGCAATAATGCTAGAAAGCCCGCAGAGAGGATGGTTCAGTAAATTCTGTAGATCACTCTCACTTAAGTTAGAAGAACTTTTTTGGAAATGATACCTGCTCTCTGATTTAGAACTTGTACGCAAATCAGGCATAGTCGGTGAACTGGTAAATGTTTAACTTGTATTCTATCTACTCCTTTTCCCCCTGCTCTTCCTCTTAGGTTAAGGGGCCTCTTCCTTTTCATAGGAAACTGTCCAACATTTCAATCTTAAACACCTAAAAATCTCTAAACTGCTTTATCATGACATCCAGAGCTGTCTAATTTCTATATAAGAGTGACAAGGGGGTGGCTAAAAATGTTTACCTCATTTATGCCACAAGGTGGCATTAAAATACCACAAATAGCTATATTTTATCCTCTAAAAATTTCACATTGTTCAAACAAGGATGTTTATCACGCAAGTTTCAGCCATGATAAGTTTAAGCAAAGTAGATGGCCTTTTTCATGATTGACTTGTAAAACAAAACTATGTTGACAGGGTTGCATTGGTAATTAGTTTATTGCTTATAAATTTGGGGACTCTTGTTTTTTGGACAAGAATTCTCCTAGTGATAGGTACTTATCAGCACCCAATTAACACCATACATATTTTCCTAGACTTGTAAGAGTTTTAAAAAACCCCGAGATATGAGGATTCTGTGGTGTATATCATGCATTCTGATAGCGTCAAACCTTGCTTCAAAAAATAAAACCCTTGCGGGCAGAAGCAGCTGAAGGAGTGAAATGTACTTGTCATGTCTTAAGCAAAACTAATACTTTTAGGCTCTAACGATACTGAGTTGTAATTATGCCTGAAAGTTTTCAAAAGCACTTGTAGCTCTCCTTGCAGCTGCATTCAGTATGTAGTTGTCAAAATATTAAGAAATGGTTCTAGAATTTATCTTTTGGAAGACGGGCATCCAACATGACGGCTTTCTTTTTATTTAAAAAAAAAAAAAAGCCTGTCCAATGCAGCAACAACCATGCTCTCTACAACTGTAATTGAAGTTACACTTGTGAAGTATGGTTTTTTTTAAACCCTACTTAGGTGCTCATTGGAAGTACTGACTTAATAGTCTAGCTAGTGGAAGTCTCTCATTATGCATGCAACAAGTACTGCACGTGTAGTGACAGTGAATGTTGGTTGACTCATATGAGCAAACATGCCTCAACCCTGAACTTGATGGATCATTTCCAGGGTCATAAGATTGTTCAGTCTCCATGCCCATTGTGTTTTTGGTGCCTCTGTTGGGATTAATTGTGAAAGTGGCTTTTTTGACACATTTTATGCACCGTGAAACGGTATTCACACCACTTAACTCATGTCACTGAACAGTCAAGCACTGTGTGACAAGTTTTCAGAGGTGGTTATAGTTATCAAGGCTTATGATCCACTGTGAGTAGGAATAGAGTGCAACAACTATTGCAAATGGCTGTGCAGACCTAGATTTACCTTCAGAGGCTGGAGTGTGATAAACTATGAAGAAAATGATGGTTGTTCTCTGTTCACTGACAGCGTAACCAGAAGTGATACACAGGGTGTGATGTACCATTGCATAACTGCCTTTTTCTCTCCTAACTTTAAGCCAGTATGGTATGTTCTTCCCACTGTATAAATAGTGATATTAACATAGGAAAAGCTTCCTTTTGATATAAGGGTTTAGAGTTGGAAAACTTCTTTGGTGATCGTATATCATAAAAGTCCTGTATAAGTATCTTGGATGAAAAGATAGCAACAGTAAGAGAATAAAAGACAACTTTAATGGATTGCCAAAAGCCAAGAATCTCATACTGAGAACAGGAGGTTCTTTGAAATATTTGTGGAAAGAATTAACATAGTGAATGATACAAGTCTTACATTGACATTTTCTCTTTCTTTAGGGTCCTGTACTTATAGGCAGCTCTCATGGTGGTGTTAACATTGAAGATGTTGCTGCAGAGACTCCTGATGCGATAATTAAGGAACCCATTGATATTGTGGAAGGCATAAAAAAGGAACAAGCTGTCAGGGTACTAAAGAGTACATTTCCACACAATCGTAGTTAGAGGGAGTTTTGCTTTTGTAAATATACTTAGTAAATTTTATACAGCCTTTTGGCTGATTAAAGAAAACTGACACTTCCAAACATTATTAGTAAATTATTACTGGATATTTTAATGTAGTCTTTAGTTTACAATAAAGAATGTAAATCTAGCTCCAGATGTGGGTACTTAAATTAGGCCAGTGTATAGCCTGGGAGCCTTAATTTCACTGTCCCTTGTAGGATAAATGCAATTGACTGTTTTAAAAAAACCAAAAGCCAGGAGCCACTCCCTGCAGGGTAGGTGAAGTTCTGTAGCTACAGGCTAGACTTGTATAGCTGTGTTAAAATAATATATAAAAGTAATATATAATAATAATTAACCATACTTATATATAAAATTATTATATATTAAATATATAAGTAATATATAATAATTTATAAAATATTTTAATGCCTAATGTTATAAACTGATTACCAGAATACTTTGTGTTTTACTTTCAGTTGGCCCAGAAAATGGGATTTCCCCCTAACCTGGTGGATGAAGCAGCAGATAATATGATCAAGATATATAATCTCTTTATGAAATATGATGCCACCATGGTAGAAATAAACCCTATGGTAGAAGATGCATCAGGAGTTGGTAAAGTACCTTCTTCATAGAATTTTTTAGATGGGCAGTTTGAATCTGCACAGAACATGTTGTCTGTTTTAGGGGTTCTGCTAAAGTTTCTCCAACTATATACAGTAAGAGGATTTAGCACTAACCTGGTACGTTGAAAAATGTAGTAAAAACTGACTGGCACCTAAACATCTGCAAGCATATTCAGCAGGGCTGTGGAGCGATGAAAAAGATTAATCGTGATTAAACAATAATAGAATACCATTTATTTAAATATTTTGGGATGTTTTCTACATTTTCAAATATATTGATTTCAGTTACAACACAATACAAAGTGTACACTGCTCACTTCATATTTATTTTTGATTACAAGTATTTGCACTGTAAAAAATAAGGAAAGAAATCGTATTTTTCAGTTCACCTGATACAAGTATTGTAGTGCACTTTCTTTATCATGAAAGTTGAACTTACAAATGTAGAATTATGTACCCAAAAAACTGCATTCAAAAACAAAACAATGTAACATTTTAGAGACTGCAAGTCCACTCAGTCCTACTTCTTGTTCAGCCAATTTCTCAGACAAACAAGTTTGTTTACATTTGCAGGAGATAATGCTGCCTGCTTCTTGTTTGTCACCTGAAAATGAGAACAGGTGTTCGCATGGCACTGTTGTAGCCAGCGTCGCAAGATATTTACGTGCCAGATGCGATAAAGTTATATGTCCCTTCATGCTTCAACCACCATTCTAGGGGACATGCGTCCATGCTGATGATGGGTTCTGTTCGATAACAATCCAAAGTAGTGCAGACCAACACACGTTCACTTTCATTATCTGAGTCAGATGCCACCAGCAGAAGATTGATTTTCCTTTATGGTGGTTCGGGTTCTGTAGTTTCCACATTGAAGTGTTGCTCTTTTAAGACTTCTGAAAGCATGCTCCATCCCCCCACCCCCCCAACCCCCCCGTCCCTCTCAGATTTTGAAAGGCACTTCAGGCTCTTAAACCTTGGGTTGAGTGCTGTAGCTATCTTTAGAAATCTCACATTGGTACCTTCTTTGCGTTTTGTCAAATCTGCAGGCTGGCTTCAAATTTCTCTAATGCTTTTTGGAATTTTCTTTAATTGTAAATGTGGACTGCAGTATTCATGCTAACGCCCTATATATTTAGATGTTCAAATCAGTTTTTGAATAGTAGTTAAGGTGGGACTTAAACTAGTTTATGTGAAATATTTGTACTGTAAACATATATTCTCAGAGCATACAAAACTAGTGTACCATGCTGCTACTACTGAATGCATCCTAATGCTGCATGCATGGTAATCCATAAAGGCAGCTAAGGTTTAACATTCAAATGGAGATTGACACTGGTGGTATAACAAGCTTTGGTAGTGTAGTCCTATAAGAATAAGTATTTTTTCCTGAGAGAAGAACAAGAATGAAGTTGCATTCAATTGTGTGCAATAATAGCTTTTCCTCTTGGAAAGAATCCAAGCTCTTGTAATTCTTTAACTACAAATTTATCTTATTCCCTTTGGCTTTGATGTTGAACTCTTTAGACAAGGTTTTAAGAAGTGACTGCACTTTTGTGTGCCCAACCTGAAGCACTTTGAAAGTGCAATTTTTAGACATTAGGCCCTTTCTGAAAATTGGGTCCGTCTAAGATTTTTTTCAAGCTGGCACCCAAAAACTGAGCAACCCAAAATAGTAGTGACTTCTGACTCTTCATCTTAGACCCTGAAGGAAGTGTAATGTCTTAACCCCACTTCCTTGCCAAATGTAGTGCTTGACAGACATTTTGCTCTTTAGGGTTGGTTGCCTACCTCTTATGTTGCCAGCAGTAGATACTTTCTCGATGCCCAAACACAGATAACTAAATCCAAAAGATTGTTTCTTGTCTGAGTTGGGTTTGTTCCTTAATTTAGATCTCCTACTCAGAAGAGACTACAGACATGGTGAAAGCCTCGGGCAGGTGCAGAATTTNCCCCCCCCCCCCCCCCCCCGCGCAGCCACATTGGTCTGACTGGAGCTGCGCCCCCCCCCCCCCAATATAGAAGTCAAACTATGCCTATGACTACAGGATACCCAAGAAACGCAGTTTTTAATCAGATGTGGATTATTTTAAACTCTCCTTTCTGAAATAAAACTATCTCAAAAGTCTCTGTATAAAAAGTATTGCTTCTTTAGAGGATATTTCTTTTCTTCAGTTTTGACTTTGCAGCAATTAAGAATAGCTGCCTTAAAGGCAACTGATAGTCTTAGAAGACTTGTTCAGACTGTTGTATCTGAATTCAGGCTAAGGTTAAATTATAGCTATACTTCCTTCACCCAAAGCTTCTTACAGCATTTCATGCAGTTTCTTGGTGTGTAGTTAAGTTATAATGAAAACACTATCTTAATTTGGAAATGTAGTTTAAATAACAACCAATTATAGTCCTTTCAGTGGAGTTCTACAGTTAGATTGGGTACTTGCACCTTCTCTTGTTTCTCATTTGTCTTAACTTTCCCCAGTGTCTGTGATGGTGGGGTGAAAGTACAGCTACACACTTGAAGTGTCTTTCAGCCACTACAGGTTTGTTTTGTTGTTTGAAATCTGCTGGAATGTTGTAGGAATCGGCACATCTCTACTGTTCCTCCTTAAACATTTTCAGTATTAGTCTCAGCTTGATCCTTGCTGTTCAGATTTGCACATCTAGTTTTGTGCAGGCAGTTCAGTGCATTTTTTATACAAGAGTGTTAGGATGAAGACTGTGTTGTATGTCACTTTTTTTAGTGAAACTGTGCTTCATATTCTGAACTTGGACCTAGCATAATTGGGTCTCCTTTTTGTCAGTTTCCTTAGTACATGGTTAAGTAAGATTGTAAGAGGTCAAGGAAGTAACGGATTCTGTGACTTTCAGAGACCTCCATGACATTTTTAGCTTCCCTCTCTGCTGCGGGAGGTTGAGGAAAGGGTGCTCAGAGGTCCCAGCTGCTGCACGAGGGAAGAAGGGGGGCCCGGAGCTCTCAGCTGCTTCGGGGGAGGGAGGGGGGAAGGAGGGCAGAGCTTCCAATTGGACTCCTCCTCCTCACCACCCCACGGACCGGGGTTTGGGATCTCTTCTCGCCCCTTGGGGCCTGGGCTTCAGTTGTTCCCCCTCAGCCAGCTCCCCACCCAATAATTCTGTGGGCTTCATGAATTTTTGTTTCTTGCCCGCAACCTGTACGTGACTTTTACTAAAAATAACTGACATTTTAACCTTATACATGGCATTTCATCGATGCGAGGAGTCTGCTTAGGCTTTTAATATCATCTTCCCCAATGTCCCTCCCCTATCTGTGGGAAAAACTTCATTGGTGTTCTGCTGAGACTTTCTGCATTTCATTTGACTTAGTTATATGCTTTCTTTATGAAGCACATAGGTTTAATTTAAAAGCAGAAGCCTGAGTGGGTGGCTTTTTTTAAAGATCTATAAAGGGCATGGTGGAAAGATTAGCCTGGTGCACAGTTTCTTAGGCCTGGTCTACACTGGGTGGGGATCGATCTAAGTTACGCAACTTCAGCTACATGAATAATGTAGCTGAAGTTGACATACTTAAATTTACTTACTACGGTGTCTTCACTGCGGTAAGTCGACTGCTGACGCTCCCCTGTCGACTCCGCCTGTGGCTCTCGCTCCAGTGGAGTACCGGAGTTGACGGGAGAGCGCTCGGCAGTCGATTTATCGCATCTTCACTAGACAGGATAAATCGACCCCTGCTTGATCAATCGCTCCGGAGGTAAGTGTAGACATGCCGTTATTTAGGTGAGTTTGTGTTAACTGTTCTAGACATGTTACTACTAGAAATGCAACAAATATTGTAAAAATCGCTCTTCAAAAAATGCATTTATACATGTAAAGGTACTTGCAAGTTAGGAGGCCAGAGATCAGGTAATGCCTCTAATGTGAGGTAATCTGGTATTATCTAGTCCTGTGATATTTACCTGAAGTATTTTTAGCAGAACTTTGCATCCCGGGGTTTTAAAAGAGCTTGCTGAGGAGTTTGCTGAACCATTAATGTTGATTTGCAGTAAGATTTGGGAAATTCCAGAAGACTTGAAGAAAACTAGTGTTGTGCCAATATTTAAAAGGGTAAACAGGATGACCTGGGTAGTTATAGGCTTGTCAGTCTGACATTGATCCTAGGCAAGATAATGGAGCAACTGATAGAGGACTCAATCAAGAATTGAAGGAAGGTAATTGGGTTGATTAACAATCAACATAGGTTTATGGAAAATAGATCTTGTCAAATTAACAATGATTTTTTGATGAGATTATAAGTTTGATAAAGGTAATAGTGTTGATGTAATATACTTCAAATGCCTTACAGAAGAGTTTTTTACTTGGTACCACAAGACATTTTGACTGAAAAACTAGAACATTACAGAATTAATATGGCACATCAAATAGTTTAAAAACTGACTAACTGATCAGTTTCAAAAAACGATTGTATATGGGGAGTCATCATCAAGCAGTTGTTTTTCTAGTAAGGTCCCACAGGGATTGATTGATGGCCTGATGCTTTTTAACACCTTGATCAGTGATCTGGATGAAAACATCACTGATAAAGTTCGCAGATGACACACAAATTGGAGGAGTGGTAAATAAAGAAGAGGACAGGTCACTGCTAGTGATCTGGATCACTTGGTAAATTGGGCAAAAGCAAACCGCATGCATTTTAATATGGATAAATATATACATCTAGGAGAAAAGACTACAGGTGAGTCGCATCATACGCGCATTTAACTTACGCGAATTCAACTATACGCGCTCGGCAAAAAAAAGAAAAACAACAAGATACCTGTAAATAGTGCGGGCGATTCCACCCACCATTCCACTCAATGAGCGTATGCCCCAGAGTGAGCGTGAGATGGGAGACGTGAATCTGCTGTTCCCTCAGTCGGTCTCAGTTCCCGCGTGCCTCTCATAGTGTGAGCATCTCGATGCACGGAGTGTGATTCTAGTGTTTAAAGATACGTATTTTTCGTACAACATGGCCCCTAAACCCAAGCCAACTACTTCATCTGGTGCTCAACCGAAGAAACAGCAATCTGTTCCAACGCTGGAGGAAAAACTGGCTGTGTTGGACTTATTGAGAGAAGGTATGTCGGTCTCCAACGTGGCGTGTAAATATGGCCGCAACGAATCTAGCATCTGTGCCATCAAGATTCGAGAGAGCGAAATTCATCAGGCCGTGGCATCAAGTGCTCCAATAACTGCTAAGGTGACGAGCCAGGTGCGTGATAAGACTTTAGTGAAGACTGAAAAGGCATTAAACTTATGGCTGGAAGACATGAACCGTAAACGTGTGCCTATCGATCACAACACGTTGCGAGAAAAGGCTCTTAGCCTCTACGCGCTGTTTAAACCTCCTGCCGAAGAGGGACAGCCTTCTGATGAGAAGGAATTCAAAGCCAGCCACGGTTGGCTTAACAGTTTTAGGAACCGCTTCAACCTCAAAAACGTGCAGACTACTGGTGAAGCTGCATCTGCCAATGAAGAGGCAGCAAAAGCCTATCCCGAACAATTAAAGAAAATCATAGAAGAAAAGGGCTATCTTCCGGAACAAGTTTTTAATGCTGACGAGACTGGGCTCTTCTGGGGAAAAAATGCCCAACCGCACTTGTCTTCCTGATTTCGAAATGTAAGCCCTTGGCTTCAAAGCAGCTAAAGACCGTGTGACTGTGTTGTTTTGTGGCAATGCGGCTGGGCATTTAATAAAGCCGGGCTTGCTCTACAGGGCTGCAAATCCCCGTGCTCTAAAAGGCAAGAACAAAAATCTCCTGCCTGTGTTCTGGCAATCAAATAAAAAGGCTTGGGTGATGTCAGCATTATTTCTGGATTGGTTCCACAAGTGTTTAATTCCGGAGGTCAGGCGGTACCTCGAAGAGAAAGGACTTGACTTTAAAGTGTTGCTGATCGTAGACAATGCTCCTGGCCACCCTGCGGCACTCCGGTTTGCACATAACGATGTTGAAGTCTTCTTTCTGCCCCCCAATACCACCTCTATCCTCCAACCTCTCGACCAAGGCGTGATATGCTCTTTCAAGGCCACGTACACAAGGCTTACGTTCTCATGGATATGTAGCGCTGTGGATGCTGATCCCAATCTTAATGTGATGGAGTGTTGGAAGTCCTTCAACATTGCCCATTGCATCACTTATATTAAAGAGGCAATGGATGCAATCAAGCCTGAAACAGTCAATGCATGTTGGTGAAACCTATGGAAAGAATGTGTGAATGATTTTAAAGGTTTCCCGACCATTGACAAAAAAGTGAAATGCATTGTTCAGGTGGCCAGGCAAGTGGGTGGTGATGGCTTCGTCGACATCTTTGAGGAAGAAATTGAAGAATTGAGAGCCATAGAGAAACATTGACTAACGAAGAGTTAGAGGAACTGATAAAATAATCTACAGAAGATGATGATGATGACAAACAGGAAGAGCCAGCAAGTTGGAATCTTCACAAATTTGCTGAAGTGTTCCAAGCAACGAAACACTTGAATGATTTAATTTCTGAATACGATCCCTCTATGGAACGAAGCCTCAAAATCAGACATAGTATTATGGCGATTTGAGACCGTATCAAGAAATGTTTGAGCAGCTCAAGAGACAACAGCAACAGTTGCTGATCACCATGGTTTTTCAAGGAAAAACAACCAATAGCAGATGAGCCTATGCAATCAACTTCTCGAGCTGAACCAGAGCCAACCACTTCGTCTACGACTCACTCTCCGTCACCCAAGCTCTCCGTCACCTCCGTCTCCTGGATTGACATCAAGCCCTGACGACACCCTGAAATTACCCCCTGTAATTACCCCTGTAATTAAAAATATAGTACTGTAAAATTATATTTTGCATATGTACTCTTTATTATATATTGTACATTACTATATACATTATACATTTATACATACTACCGTACAGGGTTGTATACACAAAACCATGTAAGTATACTGTACTTTACGGGCGATTTAAGGAATTTTCAAGGGTAATTTTGACTGTGCGCAATTTTCGCCTTACGCGCTGACTTTAGAACCTAACCGCCTGTAAGATGCGACTCCACTGTATAAGCCATTCTTACAAGATGCGGGACTCTGTGCTGGAAATCATGGCCTCTGGAAAAGATTTGGGGCTCGTGATGAGTATTCAATTGAACATGAGCTTCCAGTGCGATGCTGTGGCCTAACGGGCTATCGTAATCCTTGGTTGCATAAATAAGGGAATCTTGGAGGAGTAGAGAGGTTATTTTACCTCTGTATTTGGCACTGATGCGACCACTGCTGGAATACTGTGTCCAATTCTGATGCCTACAGTTCAAGAAAGGTGTTGATAAATTGGAGAGGGTTCAGAGATGCACCATGAGAATGATTGAAGGATTAGAAAATGTGCCTTAATAGTAAGTAGACTGAAGGAGCTCAGGCAGTTTAGCTCAAGGATCGGCAACCTTTGGCCCGTGGCCTGCCAGGGTAAGCACCCTGGCGGGCCGGGCCGGTTTGTTTACCTGCCGTGTCCGCAGGTTCGGCCGATTGCGGCTCCCACTGGCCGCGGTTCTCAGTCCCAGGTTAATGAGGGCTGCGGGAAGCAGCGCGGGCCGAGGGATGTGCTGGCCGCGGCTTCCTGCTGCCCCCATTGGCCTGCAGCGGCGAACCGCCGCAGGCCCGGCCCACCAGGGTGCTTACCCTGGCGAGCCACATGCCAAAGGTTGCCAATCCCTGGTTTAGCTTAACAAAGAGAAGGTTAAGGAGTGACTTGATTAGTCTATAAATAACTAAGTGGGGAACAGAAATGTGATGATAAACTGCTCTGTAGTCTAGCAGACAAAGATGTAATAAGATCCAGTGTCTGGAAGTTGAAACTAGACAAATTCAGACTGGAAATGAAGAATATATTAATGGTAAGGCATAATTGGAACAATTTACCAAGGGTCATGTGGATTCTCAACTACTGGCAATTTTAAAATCCAGATAGGATGTTTTATATAATATGTGCTCTATAAATTATTTTGGGGAAGTTCTATGGCCTGTGTTATACAGAAGGCCAGACTAGATGATCGCAATGGTCCCTTCTGGCCTTGGAATTTATGGAACGAAGGCTGCATGAGTTAGCATGTAAGCCCAAAAAAGAATTATTTGGTGCCCTAATATACAATAGAATAAGTATTTCAGAGAAGTATTTGACCTTTTTAAAGATAAAGGCATTAAACAATTTTGTTTTGTTTTCCCAAGTGATGTGTATGGACGCAAAGATAAACTTTGATAGCAATGCGTTCTATCGTCAGCAGAAAATCTTTGATATGCAGGACTGGACACAGGAAGATGAGAGAGACAAGGATGCAGCTAAAGCAGACCTCAACTACATAGGACTAGACGGAAACATAGGGTGTCTAGGTATGTATGTTCTACATAATAGATGTTTAGAATCCTTTGATGTACTTGCTGCTAATGGAGTTCTTAAGTGTAACTTTTTCTTACAGTGAATGGTGCTGGTTTGGCTATGGCCACAATGGATATAATTAAACTTCACGGAGGCACTCCAGCAAATTTCCTTGATGTTGGCGGTGGCGCTACAGTACATCAAGTAACGGAAGCCTTTAAACTTATTACTTCAGATAAAAAGGTAAAACAAGGATTAGTATTTCAAAGTTCTGCACTGTTGAATAATTATTTTAAAACGCCGTATGACAATGCATAGTATGTATTGTATGTTTCCACTAATAGACATGGATTTTAAAGGTGAGCTACAAAGAGGGGAGAACTGTGCTGTCTTTGCTACTTTACGATGTGGCTGAAAAACATGTTAAGGTTTTTTTTTCTACATGTTTCTTACTTGTCAGGAATATCAGTCTTCAGTCCTCCAGCAAAGAACAGGAAAGGAGAACTGAAGTAGGAAGTCTCTCAGCCCTCAGTTGAAGGGACAAGCATGAGTATTTGAATCTCCCACAGAGCCTTTTCTCAAAATGTCTGTCAATTGCACAGATTTCAGACAGTTGTGATGTAATTCACAGTAGTTCTCTACTTTTTCCAAAGCAGTTAACTGGCAAAATTGTTAGAGGATACCTAACACTTGTAATGTATCTGAGAGGAGGGGAGGGGAGAAGTAGCAAACCCTGTTCTGAAGAAAACATTCAATTTTTTTGTATAAAGTTTTTTGTTTTGTTTTTTTTTAATATTAAAAGGAGGAGGCTACCAAACTCCCTTCTTTGCTTTACCGCATTATATCCGAATTCGTGTTATATCGGGTCGCGTTATATCGGGGTAAAGGTGTATTTAATTTAAGGTAAAGTCCAAAATATTTTTTAGGTATTAATTTAAAGAACAAAAGATTCAAATTTTAGTAATTTGGCTGGTTGACTGAGAAATTATGCTTGCATGTATAGCTTAAAGCGGCTTTAATGTACATTTAATTTTGTGAAGAAAGACTTTCATGTCTTAAAAAAAATTGTTAAATGATTGCCATTTAACTGCTAATAAGGTCACAGTTCTTACCATTTTTCCTTGTTAATTTTGTTCTCTATGATCATAGCATTTCAAGGGCTTTAAAATTTAACTTAAATGTATGCAGATTAAAATGATGGTGTTCTGTGGAATCTCTTCACAGCAGGCTGAAAATAAATTTTTAAAACTCATGCATGGGGGGATGTCCTCAGATATGCCATCAAGGTAGTTCTGACAACAGATGGGTTTTAACCTGGGTTGTGTTCGTCACCTTAAAGGAGGTTAGACAGCACAACAATAGATGACTTGACTTGGATACATTTTAAGGTGATGGGTGAACACCAATGGCTCTGAACTTGTAGTATCCTCCGAATAAATGACTCCCTTGAGTCATTGTGGTAGCTCAGTGAACACCTCTGTCCAGTGTAAAGCAGCATTTAAAATAACATAAAATGATTGAATGCATTTAGAAAAAGTACAGAAAACGTGACCTGATGAATCATGTACACAGATGAGCATGCTTGCTGTGTCATTTGCCTGGGATCAGGCACCTATGAAGGGATTGTCGTATTTGTCTCAAGCATTTGGCGAATGCCTCCAGTCTTTTCTGTAGGTAGAAAACCCCCTTAAGATCAGCACAAGGCTAGCCCAAAATGCTGTGAAGAGCTTCTGGAAGTAGCCTGAGTTGGCTTCAGCTACTGAATACCAAGACTGTGCTTCCCTCTCAGCCCAGTGTTGAGACATTGTCATTCTACAAAGCCTTGGGCTTCACTGCAAGCAGTGTGCCTGATATCAGTGGTACTGAGGTCCAGCTCACTGGATGACACTTTACCTCTCCAGGGGAAGTATCAGCAGGAAGTGCAGAGAGCAATTGGCTTTCCTGGCATTCTGCCATTCTGAAGCCTGAACTCTATGTAGCTCCACCTCAAAGCCTCTAGTGTCCTCTCCCTATAGATTCAGGACTGGGAGACTGATCTGAAGTGGTGTTTGAGGACATATGCAGATTGTTCCTTTTCATCTTGAAGACCATAGTATTTCCTTTGATGCTTGCTGCAGACCTTGCTTTGAGAAATGTCAGAGCACTTATTGCAATCAAAGCACTCCTTGTGCATCATGCTCTCATGTCTTCTGACTTGGCTCATTTGGTTCATGAGGTATCGGCATTCACACTGATTTCCCTGCTGCCTTATGCACTGAAGGTCTTAGCACAGCAATTGTTGAAATCTTCTGAAGCACTGTTGATGCTCTGGTCTTTCCCATCTTTTAGTATTGGTTGCCTGAGGTGAGAGCAGGACAGTGATCCAGTTAATCCTTTCCCTGTCCACCCTTATCAAATTTCTGCAGATGGGCCTTGTACTGTGCCCTGAAGGTTGTATTGGACTAGGTGAGGGCCCCTAACAACTTTTCACCAGTTTGTGTGTTTGACAGCTGGTTGGAAACTTAAGTTTTAAGTAAATGTTTATTAAAAATCTTTTTTTATTCACACTGAAATGTTGTGGAGACTGAGTCAGGAATAGAACCCAGGATCCTGAATCCCAGCCCACGTGCTCTAACCAAAAAACTATGCTTCCTATCTGCTTGCTTTCCAGCCAAGCTCCTTACACCCTTCTGTAGAGCCTCAACCTTCTACTTTTTCTCTGATTTTTCTCCACCTCCCTCGATAATCCTTTTTTCATGCCACAGTGTACCAACACAGAGGCATTGCCTACCTAGTAGCTACAGAAATGATCAAATCACTCCCTCAGACATGTTGTAGGTGTGTTGGTCCCAGAATATTAGAGAGACGAGGTGGGTGAAGTAGTATCTGTTGTTGTACCAACTTCTGTTGGAGAGAGAAGCTTTCGAGCCACAGAGGGCTTTTCTTCAGATCTCGTCTGAAGAGCTCTATATGGCTCAAAAGCTTCTTTCTCTCTCCCCAACAGAAGTTGGTCCAATAACAGATGTTACCTCTCCCACCTTGTCTTCCTCTGAGACAGGCAGTCAAGTTCTGAAAGTACTTTTAACCTCACAGTCCTGTAGCCTTGGGCTCTTTGCCATCTAGGCTTGTTTGAGGAGAGAAGATCTTAACTTTTTTTCCTTTTGACTAAAATAATTTAAAACTTTCAATAAACTTGACTTTGTTTAAAGGGGGCTAAAATGCTGAAGAACTACCTTTTAAAATGTAGTTTTTCTCTTTGTTCTAAGCTGAGTTTGTTTGCCTGTTTGGTTGCTTTCCCTACCACCTATATATTGTGTTAAAGCATATTTTCTGGTGCTGAAGACATCGGTATGGTAGCTGCTGTATCCCTTATCTTAAATTGCAGCAAGGGCAGTTTAGGTTGGACTTTAGGAAAATCTGCCTGGTGGTTAAGCATTGGAATAAATTGCCCAGGGAGGTTGTAAAATCTCTATCAGTGGAGATTTTTAAGAACAGGTTAGACAGACACCTGTCAGGGATGATCTAGATAATACTTAGTCCTGCAATAATTGTCTTGCAGTACAGTAGAACCCTGTTTATCTGATCATCCATTATCCGACTCTCCATATAAACTTAACAGTGCGCACTGGTCCAGAAGCGGGTAATCTCTCATGTTGGCCACTAGATGGTGCTGCAGCCTCACACTGTCCCATATTCCAGATTATCCGAATCTTTGATTATCTTTCTCCCAGTCCCAATTAGGTCGGATAAACGGGATTCTGACGTACATTATTTTAGAGACGAGTAACTTTTCTACTGAATTCTTCTAGAATGTGAATGAAGGATTTCTTAAACCATGTGCTTAGCATTGAATTTCTGGAGCTTGAATTTTTAGAACTGATTTTTGCCCATCTGAGTGGGCTGAATCCCTTTTTTATCTGATGTGATGGGCTATTTGCTGCTTGTTAAAATTCTTCATAATATTCTAGTAGGACGGTGGACTTGATGTGTGTTCTTTCATTAAATGTATAACCCTACGTGCTGCTTTCTGTATGTAGGTACTGGCTATTCTGGTGAATATTTTTGGAGGTATTATGCGATGTGATGTTATTGCACAAGGTATCATTATGGCAGTAAAGGATTTGGACCTAAAAATACCTATTGTTGTACGGTTACAAGGTGAGCACTCTTCAATACTGTGTAAATCTAAGTCTTTGGATTTATGTCAGTCAATAGTGCTCCTAGGTGCTAGAGTAATACTAATAATAGTGATCACCGTGTTTAGCAGTTCACTTAATGCATAGCAAAATTGCTTGTATACAGAAGAATATTTTATAAAGAGAAATATATACTAACATCTAAAATCCAGTGTTTTTCTTGATGACTCTATTAAATATTTATTTCTTACCTTATTGTTTTTTTGGTAACTGTTTAGTTGACATTTTAGAACAGCAAATCTAACTTGCGGCTACTGTAAATGCCTTCTAGTGTATACTGTATTTATCTCAATTTTGAGATGTCTTGGTAGATCTGTCCTAGATAACTTGATCATCACCAGCTCACACGGTCTCTGATTGAAGCTGGTAGTTAGTAGGTCATTATTTCATTCAGTACTGAATTCTGTTGCTTAAAACTACTTCTCTCTCTTCAGGTACACGAGTTGATGATGCCAAAGCTTTAATAACAGCTAGTGGCCTCAAAATCCTTGCTTGTGATGACTTGGATGAAGCTGCTAAAATGGTGAGCAAGAAAGAGCTTTTTCCATAACTCTTCATAATAGATGCTATGCTTTAATATGAAGTCTTAGTAAAGTTGTATCTTCCCCCAGTCAACTTAAAACAGGAGTCTAGGATAAAATATTTGAAGCCTTGAAGATCACTGACACTACGTATCCAAAGTACACCTCTACCCCAATATAATGCGACCCGATATAACACAAATTCGGATATAAAGCGGTAAAGCAGCGCTCCGGGGGGGCGGGGTTGCGCACTCCTGTGCATCAAAGCAAGTTCAATATAACGCGGTTTCACCTATAATGCGGTAAGATTTTTTGGCTCCCGAGGACAGCGTTCTATCTGGGTAGAGGTGTATTTCACAAAGCAGTAACTAACTGGTAGGGCGGTGACTTTACAGGCAGAATCTATTTTACCCCAAACTAGGAACCTGCTCTATATTGCTAGAGAGGAATATTGACCAGATTATTACCTATTTTTATAAAAGAGCCAAGAGATCTTTAATTTTGTAGATGGGCAGAAGGGGGACCTCAAGTGAAAATCTCATCTGAAAGGCTGCACTTCTAATGGTGCACCCCTCCTTGGTAGTGTACTTTTAGGTCAACACTTATAGTAGTTCAAGGCCAAGGTAAGTATTTGAACTCCCTAATAAGCAAGGGTGCTACCAGTGTATAATCTGAATAATTTGTAACGTTAGCTCCTGGGGTTGAACTCTCCAGAACTAGCTGCATTCAGTGGAAGAACCTACTCACCCTGATCCACAAAACTGAGTTTAAAGGCACAGTGGAAATCCTGTTAAGCTGATCAAGCCCTTGGTTGATCATTATAATGCTTCTGCAGCAGAGAATTTGGATGTTAGACCTATATTGCATTTGTATAAGGTGCCCACCATCCAAAGCTACTGGTACCATTTTATAAACGAAGAAATAAGTTTGTCAAGGTTAACATGACTCAAATTAATTTGTTTTGTTAATCTAAAATTATATCCTATATACCAACAGGTAAATCACTTTAAAAGGTACTAGTAGTTTAAAAATAACATAAATTTCTCCAGAGAATATTTACTTGTGTTAAAAAAGCACCCTGAGGCCCCAGTTGGATTGAGGCCTATTGTTCTGAGCACTGTATAAATGTATATTAAAATATAAGGGTTTGACTACACTTGAAAGTTAACATGGATTAATTTTAAAGTGCAATGTGTGGGCATCCTCTTGTTCTGGAATGGGAGTGGCTTGTTCCTGTTTAGTTTAACCCACTTTCAACGTGGCTTAAACTAAACAGGAACAAGGCACTCCTGTTCCAGAATAAGAGTGTCTTCACATGCAACTTTCAGGTTAACTCTTTGTAGACAAGTCCTAATTCCCTGAAGAGCTTTGTTTTAAGATAATGTAGCAAGTAGGTGTAACAAACAAACGGAAGAGGGAAAAATGAGGGTGACAGTAATAGGATCACATGATTGTGTAGATTACTTATGCACAGTTTGCTGGTTTTATAAAGTTATGAGCAAACAACATCATTAGCATCTGTTAGTAATCCATGCTGGCCACCTGGTCTCTAAGATAGACAAATGTGGACTAGAAATAAGGTGCATATATTAACAGTGAGGGTAATTAACAATTGGAACAACTTAATAAGAGTTGTGGTGAATTCTTCATCACAGGAAACTTCTTAAATCCAAAAAGAACAAGGAGTACATTGTGGCACCTTAGAGACTAACAAATGTATTTGGGCATAAGCTTTCGTGGGCTAAAACCCACTTTATCGGATGCATGCAGTGGAAAATACAGTAGGATGAGATATATACACAGAGAACATGAAAAAATGGGTGTTGCCATACCAACTCTAACAAAACTAATCAATTAAGGTGGGCTATTATCAGCAGGAGAAAAAAAACTTTTGTAGTGATGATCGGGATGGCCCATTTCAAACAGTTGACAAGAAGGTGTGAGTAACTGGGGGGAAAACTCTTTTTCTAAAAGAGATGCTCTAGTTCAACCAAAGGTATTGGACTTGAAGCAGAAATTAAATTCAGGGAAGTCTTCTGGCCTTTAAATCTATGAATCTATTTTTTTCTTATGGCAAGCTCTTTCTGACATCACTTTCTAAAATAGACTGTCTAGTTGAACTCCTAAAATTTAGTAGTGTCATTTGTTAAACTGTTAATATTTCTTTAATTATCTCTTTATAACTTTATTTCCTTTTCCCCCCCAGGTTGTGAAACTTTCAGAAATAGTGACCTTAGCAAAGCAAGCTCAGGTGGATGTTAAGTTTCAGTTGCCAATCTGATCTGAGTTGTCATGGAAGTGTCTAAAGTGTTATAGTATCTGAAATACTGTGTTCTGTTGGTTTTTTCCTCTTTTTTTCTGTGTGGAGGTTTTAATTGCTTGACAGGCGCACAAACTTTAAAGCACCTGGTTCTTAATGTTAATATTAAAAATGGTCAGAGTTCATGTAAAAGTGTCTGTATTGCTGATATGTAGTTTTTTAGTTGCTGTCCCAACACTCCAGCTTCTGCTGCAGAATGTCACTTGCAATATTCATTCATTATTGTCAAAAACAAAGTTTTTTTGTTGGAAAATAGGTTCTTCTGAATAAAATCTGAAGTTACTTTAATTGTATATTCATATTAGCTTCAGTAAAGATAAATATGACGACTAGACTTTCTAGCACTCATAATGTGGAGGAATGTATTGAAATGGTATTTTTTATTGGAGACCTTTAATCTGCAGTATAATGAATGGATTTGAGCATACCAATCATAATGCATAAATAGTGCATTTGAACAAACCCAGCAACTTCCTAGAAGTGCATGGCGGATTTGACCAGATAAATATTGGGATAATGTAACAATCACTACAAAATATACTGTAGCACTTAAGTCTTCATGGTTTCTGGTGCTTATTAAAAAGCATCATGTAGCTTTGTATATGAACAATAAAGCATATTTCCTAAAGTGTGGCAGACTTGACATACAGAGAATTAGAATGTCAATTGTAAGTTAATAAAATCTCTCCCAAGAGATCAGTATTACATTTTTTCCTTTGTCCACTTTGATGAATAAGTCGCACAGTTAAGTGAGCCCATGAAGGAATTGGTAGGGTTTAAACCAACAGGTGAAGAGGTTTTGTAAGTAAATCTGTAAAACAGCATGTCTGTTCTGGCACTTCATGAATTGCATTGCAGCATATAAACTTATGGGAACTTGATATGTGATACAATGATGCTTTCATATTGTCTAGTGTACTGTATTATACTAAAAGTGAACATACAGATCTTCCCAGTCTGTCTTCTCCGTATTGAAAGGCACTATAATAGGAAGGCACTGGAAAGCATCTGTGTTATGAGAAATTCAACACAAACCAACCAATGGGATACCTTGTTGTGTGCCATTTTGCTTACCTTGCAGCATTTTTCAGTTTTAAGTGACAAAAAAAGCTAAAGGAATTCAGACAAATATAATAATTCTCTTGCTTCTGGTGCTAACACACATTAAATTGACATTTAAAAAAAATCTAATTTACTTTTCACTATTGTTTTTTTATTTTAACTTGTCATATCTGGGATAATGACAAGTTAAGTTAGTATCTAGGTACCTTCACTTGCTGGTTCTTTAGTATATTGACAGTGGTGTTGGGTTCACTGTCTGTGTGGAAGCTTTTTATTAGTTTTTATTACAATAGAGTCCAGAAGACCCCATTGGGATTGTGTCCCCTTTGTGCTAGGTGCTGCACAAATTCACTTGTGCTACTGTTATTTAAAATGCACTGACATATTTATACTCCACTTTATGGTGCATTTAAACACTGAAAAAATGCCCTTAAAATCAATTAAATTTGTGTTCTGTGGGTTGGACGTTACATCATTAACCTTGCTCCTGATACATGTGTGTGCTTGGACGTGCTGGCAGTGGATTTCACAAAGGGAACTTCCATAACTTCAGAGTTAAGAAACTGTCGGGGGAGAGGTGAGAAGAGGAAGGGAGTAAATGAGGTGTAGAAAAGTTTACAGAAAATTGTATGTTTGGGGGCAGGGCTAGGATTTGACATATTAAATAAACAGCTGAGGGTTAAAAATTCTGCAGTGAAATCAACTGGAAAAGTGACTAAAATAGGTTGTTTTTAATAGGTTTGTGAATTAAAATTAGTGAAAGATTTGACTTTAATCACTTGACAACCCTAGTTTAAAAAAATTAATTGTGATTAATCGTGCTGTTTAAATAAATGGTATTCTATTATTGTTTAATATTTTTGGATGTTTTCTACATTTTCAAATATATTCAATTACAACACAGACTACAAAGTGTACAGTGCTCACTTTATATCTATTTTTTATTACAAATATTTGCACTGTAAAAAACTAAATAGTATTTTTCAATTCCCCCATTACAAGTACTGTAGTGCGATCTCTTTATCATGAAAGTTGAACTTACAAATGTAGAATTATGTACAAAAATAACTGCATTCAAAAACAAAACAATGTAAAATTGTAGCGCCTACAAGTCCACTCAGTCCTACTTCGTGTTCAGCCAATCACTCAGACAAACAAGTGTGTTCATTTGCGGGAGATAATGCTGCCCGCGTCTTGTTTACAATGTCACCTGAAAGTCAGAACAGGCATTCGCATGGCATTGTTGTAGCTGGCATCACAAGATATTTACATGCCAGATGCGCTAAAGATTCATATGTCCCTTTGTGCTTCAATCCCCATTCCAGAGGACATTTATCCATGCTGATGGTGGATTCTTCTTGATAACGATCCAAAGCAGTATGGACTGATGCACGTTCATTTTCATCATCTGAGTCAGATGCCACTAGCAGCAGATGGTTGATTTTCTTTTTTGGTGGTTTGGGTTCTGTAGTTTCCGCAGCAGAGTGTTGCTCTTTTAAGACTTCTGAAAGCATGCTCCACACTTTGTCCCTCTCAGATTTTGGAAGGCACTTCAGATTCTTAAACCTTGGGTTGAGTGCTGTAGCTATCTTTGGAAATCTCACATTGGTACCTTCTTTGTGTTTTGTCAAATCTGCAGTGAAAGTGTTTTTAAAACCAACATGTGCTAGGTCATCATCCAAGACTGCTATAACATTAAATATATGGCAGAATGCAGATAAAACAGAGCAGGAGACATAAAATTCTCCCCCAAAAGAGTTCAGTCACAAATTTAATTAACACACTTTTTTAACGAGGATAGCTCAGTGGTTTGAGCATTGGCCTGCTAAACCCAGGGTTGTGAGTTCAATCCNCATACAAATGTTTAGCATATGTGGCACGTAAATCCTTTGCAATGCCGGCTACAAAATTGCCATGCTCTCACCTGTTCTCATTTTCAGGTGACATTGTAAATAAGAAGCGGGCAGTATTATACTCATAAATGTAAACAAACTTATTTGTCTCAGCAATTTGCTGAACAAGAAGTAGGACTGAGTGGACTTGTAGGCTCTAAAGTTTTACATTGTTTTGTTTGAGTGCAATTATGTAACAAAAAAATCTACATTTGTAAGTTGCACTTTTATGGTAGAGAATGCATTACAGTACTTGTATGAGGTGAATTAAAAAATACTATTTCTTTTCTCATTTTTACAGTGCAAACATTTGTAATAAAAAATAAAAAGTGAACACTGTACACTTTGTATTCTGTGTTGTACTTGAAATCAATATATTTGAAAATGTAGAGAAACATCCAAAAAATTTAATTTCAATGTTATTCTGCTGTGATTAATCGCAGCTTTAATTGCACTGTTAAACAATTTAATTTTTTTGAGCTAATCACGTGTGTTAACTGCGATTAATCGACAGCCCTACTTTATACTTGAATTAGTATGCTTATAACTTGAAAAGTGATTAAAAATACATTAGGGAGGTCTGTGATTGTCTCAATAGACTTCCATATCAAATGTCTTCAATTTATGTGTGTTTCCGGTCAGCCTTGCACACTCAGGTTTAGTTTGTGTGCTTTCTCTCAAAATTGCAATAACAAAGGTTCTTAAGGGCAAATTAGATCGTTGGTAACACCTGTGCAGCCGCACTGCCATCAAAGGATTTACACAGGTAACTGGTTTGACTTTATTACATTTCTGTTGATGCACAAGAACGGATAGAATCCAGCTCACTATTAGCTTGTAGAGCTAACAGAACTAAAAAGCAATAAAAATGTCTGCCACTAAAATCAGATACAACTAAATACCTGATAAAACTGTTCCATGTGTTTAAGATGTCACTGTTTTATAGTAAGTTTTTTAGAGTAAAACTTCACTTTAAAATGAAGAGGTGAAAGTGGAGGGCAGAAATACTTTGACGTAGTCAAATGTGATATACTAAAATTGGGAAACCATGCAAATGCTTTGGAATACAACTCATGGATCTTATTAGTCTTTTTTTTTTTTTTTAAATTGGACCAGCTTCTGTTGGTGAGAGAGAAGCTTTTGAGCTTACGCACAGCTCTTCATCTTGAAAGCGTCTCTCTCTGACTAACAGAAGTTGGTCCAATAAAAGGTATTACCTCACCCATCTTGTCTCTTTAATATCCTGGGACCAACATGGCTATAACACTGCATGAAACTGGTTGTCTGATAGCCAGGGCCGGCTCCAGGCACCAGCTTAACAAGCAGGTGCTTGGGGCGGCCACTCGGGAGAGGGGCGGCATGTCCAGGGATTCGGCGGCAATTCGGCGGAGGGTCTCTCACTCCCGCTCGGAGCGAAGGACCTCCCGCCGAATTGCCGCCGCATATCGCGATCGCGGCTTTTTTTTTTGTTTTGTTTGTTTTTGGCTGCCTGGGGCGGCAAAAACCCTGGAGCCGGCGCTGCTGATAGCCAGAGCTTAATCTCAGTTATTCATGGCAATTATAAATATTTAAACATAGTTAAAATCTGTGAGGAGAGTAATATAAGTCAGCACTTTGTCAAAAGATAGTTATGTAACCATTAAAATACACCTCTACCCTGATATAACGCGACCCGATATAACACGAATTTGGATATATTGCGGTAAAGCAGCGCTCCGGGGGAGGCGGGGCCGCGCACTCTGACGGATCAAAGCAAGTTCGATATAACGCGGTTTCACCTATAATGCAGTAAGATTTTTTGGCTCCCGAGGACCGCGTTATATCGGGGTAGAGGTGTATTAGCAAACCCAGGTGACTTATTACACATTTGTAGTTGGTAATCTTGATTCACAAGTAGATTGACTTCAGGTGGAGTATAAAGGTCCTTTACTATTAAAATACTGTGGAAGTCTTGAATCAGGAATATCTGCATGAAAACTACAGTGGACACATGGAAGTGACAAAGCTATCAGAGGAGAGCTGCATACAAATATTTGACCACACACTTGAAAAACAGAGGTGAGAGCCATGTCAGTGGTATTTTTTTTTTAAATAGTGATATGCACTGAGAACGTCAGACAATTCTTTAAGTCACTTCAGTATTGTCAAGCTTGCAGATTTATAATCATATGTTGTAATTTACTCTTGTAAAAAATTGTGAACTTGGGGCTGCATACTAATTACTATTCAAATAGCACCAGTGGCATTCGATGGCATGTAAAGTACATGGAGAACATAGTATTTGGTTCATTTAACAAGGTACTAGGCCTGTATTGTACACTTCAGTTTGGTGTATTGAGTTGTGATCCTTTAGTTTATTTTGCAGAGATTTTAAATTTTGCTGCAAGAGAAATATTTCCTCTCTACTGCATGCTAAACATGGAATTGGTAGTTTTATATGCAGTTTGCTAGATTACATAGCCTACATGAGTCTGTCTGGGAGGCTAGGAGAGGTCAATATTGCAATGAAGAAGAGGGTAAGAAGGAGTTGTAACTAAATGTAAAGATGAATCAAAATGATTGACTTCAAAAAAGTTTAGATGGAGTTTGTGTAGGCCCATCTATAAATGTAGTACAGAGGAATATGAAACATATAAACATGATTACATATTAGAAGCTCCTTATGTGGAGGTAAAAGAAGCTTATACTAGAATGCATAGGTTGTCTTCTCATGAAATCTGCACAATGTGCTGAGTTTTGCAGCTGTCCAAATGCAATTTAAAAGCAAATGGCTTTTGTAAGAGCTATGCAAACATTCTACCCTAGGAACTTAGACAAATGTTAATCAAATGAAAACTCTCAGCTGTGTTACGTCCCACAAAGCATCTACCACTGACTAAAGAACTCCTATTTAAGTATACTGCTAATTTATTATTGGCAAGTAGTACTACTGGGAAGCCAATGACTTAAAAGGGGTGAATTTTGTACACTGTGGATTTTAAGTAAAATGGTCAGATGTTTTATGAAGATGACCCAAAATATTTGGCATCTACCATACCAATTGCGGGATTGTGTGAAATACATTTTACCCTCCCATTCTGACTCTGGAGTATCTATGGTGATAGAAGCCTGCTGTTGACTTCCTGCAAACAGTACAAAAATGTCTTCATACAGGATACATCAATTTTTTTAATAGTACCAGCCAGACCAGTGTGCTTTTATATAAAAGGAACTTGTACAAAGAGCATTACTTAAATACAGATTAAGACGGATCACTAAATCTTTGGCAAAACTACTTTTCATGTTATGGAAATCCCTGCAACTGCTCATGAAAAGGGGGATGAAATGAGATGCTGAGGAAGCTGTGAAAAAAGCTGGAGCAGAAGCATTTGCTAAATGTCAGACTATAAATAGGCTTATTACTTTTATGTGGGGAGATACTATATAGACTTTCCCTTAAGCACTGTTTGGAGAGCAGGTGCTATGCTCCCTGGAGCTAGAGAATGATTAAAAATTCCTCTTTCAGAAGAGTAATAGCAAGACATTTGAGTGTAGTTTAGTAGATGAAAGATCAGTCGTGTATGTAGTGGGAGTTAATTTCAAAGTAATGAGTGGAGAATTTTAAGTCCCATCAGTCAAAATAGCAAGCTGTTGTGTGATTTAGTTGGGGATTGGTCCTGCTTTGAGCAGGGGGTTGGACTAGATGAGCTCCTGAGGTCCCTTCCAACCCTAATATTCTATGATTCTAAAGAAAGGTACATGTAGGACTGGGAGAGCAGAGGGTCAGCCATCCCCAAACCTTTTATTCTGGAAAATTTCTACTCTGCTGCCTGATCAAAGTAGGGATCAAAAGAAAGAAGACACTTGGTCATGTTTCTCCAAGAAGTATTAGGGGGATGGGGTGGGTACATGACCATATGAACCAGGCCCCACTAACGAGAGAAAATCCAACCTCATCCACTACTCCTGCCTGAGTGGCTGACTATCTTTACTACGTGCCCCAACAACTCCTCATGTTAAGAGGAAAGGGCATGAGAGCTTAAGATAGTATACCCTACATATCTGCCAACATTTGAAGATGTGTGGCAGGGTCTCACCTTCTGATGAAAAAGGAGCAAAAGCTCTGTGCCTAACCTCTCTTCAATCTTGGTGGAGGGTAAGATGTGAGCCTCTTCCAGCTGAGGAGACCTGAATTGATTGGGCAAATGGGGGAGTGGGGAAAGGGAATCAAAGGGCCCACTTTCTCCCCTAATAAGGCAAGTTGGATGGCAGGTAGTACAAATGGCAATAAAGCAAGGAGCTGGGGGGAGGGCAGCAGGAGAGGGACTGTCCAGTCACTCCCTCTGATGGGAAGCTTTACTGTTTCACATAATTTGGAGAGGCAGCCACATTTTGGTATCCAGTAGTTCCAGGTAAAACTTCTTAATCAGAAATGTTAGAATCAATGTGATATTACTATTTATCTTAACAGGCAAATATGGCTGACTCAATTTCTGAGTTTTGATCAGTGCTGCAGGCTGATGAATAGTGTGTAGTAGCCTGACAGCTTGAAATTGTTTTTTCTGGTTTGGAATAAAAAAATCTGTTTTCTACAAAACTAAATTCTGAAAACCTTGTTTCAGGTCAATTGAAATGTTTCACAGTTTTCTTTAATTGCATAGATTTCTTTAATTTTATTTTATAAATCGGTATAATATAAAATTACAATCTGGTGGTGCATTTTCCCCCATGTTAAGTGTCTCTGGAGGCGTCTATGAAAGTGAGAGAATAGACCTGTGTGCATATGTGTCATACATTTTTCATTAACAAATTGGTTTGAATATTTTTTCGTCTGCTCTATTTATGACCAGTGAAGATTGATTGTTTGCATTACAAGGGAATGTTGCTGCAGTGGTAAGGATTGCTTGTTAGGTGAAGGCCAGTGAACATAGAGGGTTCATTTTCCTCAAGACTTACGCCTGGTCTACACTACAAAGTTAGGTAGACATAAGCTGCATTAGGTCGAGTTGTTAATGTATGTGTCTACACTACAGAGTCCCTTCCACCGACCTAAAGGGCTTGTAAAGTCGACTTCTGTACTTAACCATTGTGCGAGGCGTAGCGCTTGAGTCGACATTCAGTGTCGACATGGGGAGTGTAGATGCTGCATTGTGTAATTCGAATGAATTGGCCTCCAGGAGGTGTCCCACAGTGCTCTGCTGTGTCCGCTCTGGAGAGCACTTTCAATTTCACTGCACATCAGCCAGTGAAACAGCTGCCCCCCTGTTAAAGCCCTGAGAACTTTTGAATTTTCATTTCCTGTTTGATCAGCGTGGAGAGCTCAACAGCACAGCTGGTCCTGCATGCTCAAGGCTACCTTCTGTCCTGGGCTGGTGGCTATGTGATAGTACACCATCTTTGTCCGCCTGGGGTGGGGCGATAGACTGGGTCAGTCTTTGTAGTTGTTATCGTTTCACATTGAGCTCCTGCCCATGTCAGTTGTTGTTGTGTCAAGGCGTCTGGCCCTAATTCAGGTAAGGGGCAATTAGCATGCCCTCCTGGGCTTTCCAGGCCTTTAGGAAGTTGATGTGGTACACCCGGGTCTCACGCCGTCATCTGGGCAACCAAACCTCGTAATCTACCAGTCCCACCCTTCGGACTACTTCAAACGGTCCCTGCCATTTGGCTAACAGTTTGGACTCAGATGATGGGAGTAGCAACAAGACACGATCACCGGGTTTGAAGGTCCACAGATGGGTGCCCTGGTTGTACCTCTGCTCCTGGGTCTGTTATGCTTTCATTAAGTTCTCGAGGGCAAACCCTCCAAGCCTCTTAAGGCGCTCTTGCAGTTGTAATATATATGGGACAGACCCGGTAACCCAGGACTCTCGTTCCTCCCAGGTCTCGTGAAGGAGGTCCAGGATCTCCCTGGGTTGCCCCCCATACAACAGTTCAAATGGGGAGACCCCAAGCGTCCATGGGGTTATCTCCCATATTGCAAACAGCAAGGCAGGTAACAGTTTATCCTAAAGCCGTGGCTCATCCTCTATGAATTTACGGAGCATCGATTTCAAGGTCCTGTTAAATCTCTTGACTAAGCCGTCAATCTGGGGATGGTAGACTGAAGTCTTCAGGGCCCGGTTGTTTAGTAGCTTGCATAGCTCCGCTATTAGTTGGGATGAAAAGTTGGTGCCCTGGTCTGTCAGAATCTCTTTTGGTATCCTGACTCGAGCAAACATTTCTAAGAGTTCCTTTGCTATGGCGGCTGCCATTGTTGAATGCAAGAGGACAGCCTCGGGGTATTGGGTGGCATAATCTACCACCACCATACGTAGCAGAACCCAGAACTTCTCTTTTCTAAGGGCCTGATTAAGTCCATGCCTATCCTCTCAAATGGCACTCCTACCACTGGGAGGGGGATCACGGATGCTTTGGGTATTCCTTTGGGACTGGTGCGTTGACACTTCGGGCAGGAAGCACAGAAGTCACTTACTTCCTTATGGATGCCGGCCCAGAAAAACTTAAGGGCCACCCAGTGTAGGGTCTTCTCTTACCCCAGGAGTCTGGCCCAGGGCACCGAGTGTGCCAGCCGCAGCAAGTCCTGCCGGAACTTACATGGCACTAGCAGTTGTTGGATCACTTCTTGTGTTTGTGGGTCCTTGGTCATCTGGTGTAGGCGCTCATTGTGCCCCTCAAAGCAGGGCCCTTGGGGTGGCCGTGGGTTGGCGTCCCCTTCCTCCTCGGTTGGGTCAATTGCTTCCATGTACGACTCAGGGTGGGGTCCTCCCTTTGCTCTTTCAGTAAGTCCCCATCAGGCACCAACCATTCATGCTCCGCTTCCAGTGTCCACCATTCCAATAGCTGCTGCTTTCTGCAAATTCACATGGGCAGGTAGGGGGAAAATGAGGAAGGAGCTAACTGAATGGACATTGAACATGGGACTCTCTGATCACCTCAGTGCAGCTGTTTGTGGTGGTAACTCTTCACAAAACTGCTGTTGCTGTGATATCTTTTTATCCCTTACTCCGATACTATGAAGGTGAATGTGGCATATGAGCCTAGGTAGACAGACAAATTAGGGTTAAGCAAATGATTAAATACAGAGAGAATCAGTTATTGCATTGAGCAAAATGTATGATGTTTTCAGTAGTAAATCTTTCTAGTTATATGTACACATGGCAAACAAAAACCTACCATGGTAAAAGTGGTAAATAATGAATAATAATGTCCCTGGTACAGAGCAGCCTGGATCACTTGGTAAGCTGGGTGCAAGCAAACAATATGCCCTTTAATACAACTAAAAGTAAAGTGTTGCACCTTGGAATAAAGAACATAGGCCATATGTGCAGGATTGGGGATTCTCTCTTGGGAAGCTGTGACTCTGAAAGACTTGGAGGTCATAGTGGATAATCAGCTGAACATGAGCTCCCTGTGTAGTGCTGTGGCCTAAAGGACTAATGTGATCCTAGGATGTATAAACAGGAGACTATCAAGTAAGAGTATAGAGTTCACGTTACCTCTGTGTTTGGCACTGGTGTGAACAATTCAAAGGTGCTGATAAATTGGCGACGGTTCAGAGAAAAGCCAGTGATAAAAGGACTGGAAAATATGCCTTATAGTGATTGAGCTCCTTGAGTCTATCTGGTTAGCTTGATAAAGAGAAGGTTGTGGGGAGACTTAATCACAGTACCTAAATAGGGAACAGAACTTTAATAATGGCCTCTTTAATTTAGCAGACAAAGATATAGCAAGAGCCAGTGGCAGGAAGTTGAAGCTAGAAAAATTCAGACTGGAAATAAGGTGCAAATTTTTAACAGTGAGGATAATTCGCATAGGAACAGTTTACCAAGGGGTTGTGGTCGATTCTCAGTCATTGGAAATTTTAAAATCAAGATTGGATGTTTTTTCTAAAAGATGCTCTAGTTCAAACAGGAATTAATTGGGAGAAGTCTTATGGGCTGTGAGGGTANGAGTTCCTTTTAATGGGGGTCGCCAGGGCTAGTGTTGGACTTGCTGGAGCCCCAGGCAGAAAGCTGAAGCTGGAGTCCCACTNGGAGGGCAGATAAGATGATCACAATGGTCATTTCTGGCTTTAAAATATTATGAATGTCACTACATGATTAGTGTTCAATTTCCAGAAGTTCTGAGTATGCTCAGCTGCCATTGACTTCATTTAGAGGTGACTGTGTTCAGCACTTCTGAAAATTAGAAAGCTGGGTGACTGGTGCCAGGACACGTAAGTCAGTAACAGAGTCAGGACTAAGAACCCACAACTCCAAGTCTTATGGATTGTCTACTAGAAAATCCTTCAATTCCTTATATCCTTTTTCTTCTCTCTTTTGATCTAGAGTAGCGGGTCTCAAACTGTGGGATGTGACCCCAAAGTGGGTCATGAGTTCCTTTTAATGGGGGTCGCCAGGGCTAGTGTTGGACTTGCTGGAGCCCCAGGCAGAAAGCTGAAGCTGGAGTCCCACTGTCCGGGGCTGAAGTGGAAGCCCGAGGGCTTTGGCCCCAGGCTATAGCCCCCTGTGTGGGGCTGTAGAGTAATACAGGGCACTGGGTTCATGTAGCAATTTTTATTGTCAGAAGGGGGTTGCAGGGCAATGAAGTTTGAGAACTGCTGATCTAGAGCAGTGGTTCTCAACTAGTGGTCTGGGGCCCCCTGGGGGTGGGGCTGCGAGTAGGTTTCAGGGGGGCCACCAAGCAGGGCCAGTATTAAACTCACTGGGGCACCGGGCAGAAAGCCGAAGCCCTGCCACATGGGGTTGAAGCCCGGGCCCTGAACCCTGCCAGCTGAGGCTGAAGCCGAAGCCTGAGCAATGTAGCTTTGCGGAGACTCCTGTGGTGTGGGGCCCTAGGCAATGCCCTGCTTGCTACCCCTTAATGCCAGCCCTGGCTTTTATATGCAGAAAACCCATTATTGTGACACAGGTGGGCTGTGGAGTTTTTATATCCTGTTGGGGGAGCCTCAGAAAGAAAAAGGTTGAGAACCCCTGATCTAGAGCATTTGGATCAGGCAATACAAAATTCATCAGTGTCATACAACATAGTATATGTGACCCGGACACAACTCATTCTAATGAGTTCTAATTCCCAGGAAAACATGGCCATACGGTGTAATACAAGGTCCAGAGAGCACTGAGCAGGGAGTGGCATCCGTAGTTATGCCAGGAATTGGGTTGCCTGGGGAAAAAACCACAACAGGCTTTCTGGGAGCCTTGTTTGTGACTGGCACTCTGCTCCCAGAGTGAACCAGCTTACTTTCCTCTTCTCTCTGTGTCTAGCCTTGGGTAGCTATATGACATTTAAAATGTACAGGTAAATGGCATGTCTGTGTCAAACATTTACTTTCTTGGTGATCCCAGAGGTAACCCTAATTAAAATAACCCCAAAGTACAGCACTTCCATTAATTCCAAACAGTACAGTTTGCAAGGCGATTCCTGCAGCATTTAGGACCATTACCTCACACACATCCTTATGTTTACAGTGGCAACCGCCACGCTTTAGCTTTGTTCCTTATTAAAAAGCATATTGCAGTAATGTCATTTATTGTACCAATTTCTGTTGGTGAAAGAGACAAGCTTTCAAGCCACACAGAGCTCCTCTTCAGGTCCGGAAAGGGTTCTCCCAGTGTCAGAGCAAATACAAGATGGAACAGTTTGTTTAGCATAAGTAGTTAGCACATGTTGTAAGGGATTATTCAAGGTAGAGTGGCCCATTAACACCTTTGCAATCATAAGACCAAAAAGGGGGGGATAGTTGGTTACAGATTGTTGTAATAAGCCATAAATTCAGTGTGTCTGTTCAGGCCATGATTTGTAGTGTCTACATGCATCCGATGAAGTGAGCTGTAGCCCACGAAAGCTTATGCTACAATAAATTTGTTAGTCTCTAAGGTGCCACAAGTACTCCTATTCTTTTAACAGAGTAATGAATTTAAGCTCCCAGCTCATCTTTTGGAAGTGTTGTGCAGGTTTCCTTTGAGGATGAGGACTGATGGGTCAGATACAGAGTGATCCCTTTGTGAGAAGTGTTCACGCACAGGTGATAGGCTGTTTTGTCTTCTATCATTTTCCTGTGTGAGTTCATTCAAGAGCATAGTGATCGTCTGGTTTCACCTACATAATCGTTGGGGCATTTAGTGCACTGGGTGAGGTACACCACATGTTGTGATAGGCATGTGTAGGACCCATGGATCTTGAAAGGTGTGCTGTGAGGAGTGTTGATTATTGTAGCAGTGGAGATATGTCTGCAGGTTTTTCATCTGTTGTTCTGGCAGGGTCGGTGCTGCTTTGCATTCATGTGTCCTGGTCTGTGGGGAGCTTGCCTTTGATGATGAGTGTGGAGAAGTTGGGGCATGGGCGGTGGGTATGGCCGGACCCCAGTTGCAGGTTTGGAGTGGGGAATTTTTGCTTTTTATTATGTCCCATGCAGGTTCCGGGGCGGCTGAGGAGATGGTATTTGCTACTCAGCTTCCTGGGTTGCTTCCTGAATTCCAGGGAGATTACTGATGAACCCAGGAAGCTGAGTAACACGTATTGCCTCCTCAGCTGCCCTGGAATCTGCATACGGCATATCAAAAGCTCTCCTTCTGGAAAAGAGAAGACAAGAAGAACTTTTGAATTTTCCCGCGGGGTGGCTTGGGGTCTGCGGAGGGGAGGTGCATCTGCGGCGGCTCTGGCCAGCCCACAGCTCCTCTGAGCAGGTTGGGGAGGAGGGAGGCTCAGGGCTCTGGCTGGCCCGGCACTCCTTTGGCCATGGGAGGGGGAGGCAGGGGGGCTCTGGCCGCGGAGGGGGTGGGCAGAACGGGGTGGAGCTGGGGGATAGCTTCCCTGAAGTGAGTCTCCACCTGCTGCTCATGAGTTGGGGTGTTTGAAGGCTAGGGGTTCATGAAAGATTTATTTCAGGATGGGGTCCCCATTGGGTATGATTGGAGTTTGTTTGCTCCGTATGTGTTCCAGTATGGAGCGGTAGGTGACAACTAAGGGTGTGCAGTCAGAGGGGGGTTTATTTCTGTATTAAAGCAGGTTCTCTCAGGGTATTTGGGTGACCCGTTCCATGACGTGATCTATTTCTATGGGGGAGTGTCTTTGTTTGGTGAAGGCGGGTTTGAGTATGTTAAGGTGTATATCCTGGACTTTCTCCTTTTCTTTTCACCTTGCAATTTGCTGAGATACTGGGAGTACCTTTCCAAGACCAAAGAAGAGCTCTGTGTGGCTTGAAAGCTTGTTTCTTTAACCAACAGAAGATGGTCCAATAAAAGATATTACCTCACCCACCTTCTCTCTCTAGTATCCTGGGACTAACACAGCTACAACTAAACTGCATATTGTGAACATGATGAAGTCCGATGTCAGTTTTTTCTTGGAAAATCTAAAGTCCTGTTGCCATGTGTTCAAAGCTGCTGCCACTGCTTGCATAAAAGGTGTAGTAATGAGTAAAGAACAGCATGTACAGTTTCTGGGAAAGGGCCATGGTGTTTAGAAAACAGACTAAAGGATTTCACTTGAGATGAATTGTTGGCAAATGCCAACATGAAATATATGACCTGGTCACCTTTTTAAAAAAAGGCCTGGCATTGAATTGAACTGCATGAGGACTTTTAAAAGCACCTGGTTGCAACTGTAGTTTTAAAAAAACATTTGCACAAAATAAAGGATTTGAAAAGGCCACAGGTTGCCAGAACCCCAGAACAATAGGATCAAAATGTCAGGCTGACATTGTGCAGTTGCAGTGTAAAACTCGGCTTGCACACTTTGCTCATGCATTTCAACAATACTTTTCAAAGACTGCAGGGAGTAGATAGGGGATAAATCTGAGCTACAAGACAACCACTACCTTTCAAATCTACACAGCACGGTGGATAAATCTTCAGAGGGGAGTCAGTTGAAGTCCATAACATCTTAGGAGAGCATAAGTCATATCAACCACAATAAATATATTTCAGCCTAACTAAGACTATTGGCTTGGGGGCTAGGGAGGGCAGGGGGAATGGAAATTTGTTAAGCTAATTCAGAACCGATGTTTGTAAGTGTATAGCCCCCCCGTGTGCGCACACATCCATATTTGACAAGTCCAGTCAGCCCAGGATCTGGAGATTGTTAATACAAGGGTCATCCCAGGTTCAGTTAGTTGGCATTGGAAACTACTCTTTCTGTTGCATCATAATATATCATATTATACATACTTGTGCCTAAAATTAGGGCTTGATCTAACTCCTGAAGCCTGAGGGGGGTCTTTTGATTTCAGTGGGTATTTGGCGCAGACCCTTGAATTGTAACCTGGGGTAGGGATCCTGTTACCTGTTTGGCACAGTTTATTAATTACATAGTACTGTGTACACACCGATGATGCTCTATAACTTAAGTTATTGGAGAAGAAAGCTAGAACAGCATGAATCATCACGACCCAAATCTCTATCTGCCTCTTTTCCCCCACTTAATTTGCCCTTGTTTCATGGGGATTTGTTCCTTTCCTCTGCTCACAGCCTAGTGCACACTTAAGAAAATCCTGGATCTCATCACACCTTTCTTTTGATCTTTTCCCCAGTAGCCTTGTCTAGGACTGAATGTCAGCTCTTTTTAATCCCCATAGTGTCAGAGGTTTCCTCTTGAACATTGTAATGGGCCATTAATATTAATAAAAATGAGAGCAGCCACTATGTCTGCTTCTGAGGGATTAATGAGAGCTGGAGATTGGCTGCTCATAGCTGACAAACCACACATGCAGTCAATGGAATGCAAATTTTTTTTAATGTGAGTTACTGCTGGAGGGGAATTGCCAGAACCTGTTGTGAGAACTGCTATACAACCCCCATCGAAGATGGCTAATCTCGGAGTATCACAAAACACTTCTGAGGAGCAAATGTTTTACCTTTGGTGTGCACTAGATTGCATTAATTTCCCTGAGGAGGAAACTTATTCTCATATGAGATCTTCACACACATTTCAAATTACATATAGTGAATGCTTTCAGGATCAACTTCCACCTCTGAGGTACATATTCTTGTGTCTGAGAGATGCAGTATACTGTATGTACCATGGATGAAGTGTGGTCTGGTGAATAGAGCTCAGGAGCAGGATGCAGAAGACCCAGATTTTGATCCCAACTTTTACTGTATGACCTTGGGCAATTCACTTAATATCACTGTTACAATTTCCCCATCTGTGAGAGGGGGATAATCTTGCTTGCTTCACAGTGGCGATTTAAGGATTAGGTCCACATGGTAATCCCCATCCCCACATTGATGAGTAGCTACTCCACTAGCAATCTCTATGAAGTCAATGGGACCACTCGTGTCAGTAACAGCTCACCAGTGGGAGCCAGGAGTTCACAATCTCTTCCTAAATTAACATTTAGATAATACTTTGACATCTGCAGATGAAAGGTGGAAGGGCTAATTATTTTATTGTATTACTTTTTAATTTTCTATTGTACAAATGGAAGAATCTCCTGGGGTTTATTCTTCCATCATCATGTCTGGAATTCAAGCTAGATTCTTCTCACTACATCGGTTTAACAGTATTGTAATTGTATTGAATTCAGTAGTGCTGCTTCTCACTTACACCAGTGTAAGAAGAGAATTCTTCCACCAGCAAGAATTACTTGCATAAATACCTGAAGCAGTGATGGAGAGTGGACTCTCATATCTAGCCCTCACAATAAAGACAAGAATCTGGATATCTTTTAATCAAAGGCTATCATTAGAAATGATCTAGTGCTATTTTTCTTCTTTTCTTTTGTTTTACAGTCAGAAATTGGCATAGTGAGCCATCCAATTAACAGTATGCCTTTAACTGTATGTAATTTCAATTCCTTCTGTTATTTTTATCCTTGTTTATAGGAAATGGGTGGCCCCATTTATTTGATTCCATCCATTTCTTGAAGTAAATTTCTAATTGATCCTTAGATTGTGTTATTGGAAGTCCTGCAGTGACCCTCAGGCTGACAGCGAAAGGCCTATTTCCTAATTAGTTTATTCAAATTTTTTTTTAGCAATTTGGTTAATTTCAGTTGAAGCAGGATATAGCTCTGTTTAAAAGGGCGGGGCTTTGAAATCAAATGTGTTTGTAACAGAGCAGGCTGAACTCCACCTTTTGCAGCAAATAGTTCTCTCCTCTCTCCCTGCCGTCTCATGTCCAAAATGCTGACTCAGACCCAAGTTTTCTGTTGATTTTAAATGTCTGGCTCCCAGGACTGAATGCGCTACCTGTTAGTCTTGACGACATGGGCTGAAAGTTTCAAGTTCAAATGAACATCTTGATTTCTCTGAGGGTTTAAAATTAACAAGAAGTAGCAATGAGAGGCCAGAAGCTTGTTTTTTTCATAGACAGTGTCCTGCTTTTGAACATAAGAACAGCCATACTGGGTCAGACCAAAGATCCATCTAGCCCAGTATCCTGTTTTCCGACAGTGGCCAATGCCAGGTGCCTCAGAGAGAATTAACAGAACAGGTAATCAAGTGATCCATCCCCAGGATCAGCACCTCGTACAGGAGTGAAAGTAAGCCGGTATGGTCCGGTATGGCGTACCGGTAAGAAAAGCTGTCTGTACCGGCAGGGCCGCTGATGGGTAGAGATGGGCGGGGGGGCAAAAGGGGCAGCTGCCCCAGGGCCCGGCGATTTAAAAGGGTCTGGGGTTCCCAGCAGCGTCCGGAGCCTCGGGCCCTTTAAATCACTGCCGGAGCCCTGGGCGGCGCGGGCCGGGCAGCACTGAAGGGCTGGCTGGGGGATTCTGACCGTAGCCCCTTCTGCTCAAGGCCACGCCCCTTCTGCTTGAGGCCACGTCCCTTCTGGGGGCCCAGAGCCACCCGCACCACCTTGCCCAGGACCTCGGCCCTGCATAATGACCGCCAGGTCAGACATTTCCTTTGCAGTCAATGGCCAGCTGATCATTAATTGCCAACCGATGTCTGAGCTGGAGGTGGTCATTGCTTAAACATTCCAATAACACGTTGACTGTAAAGCTCTTCTTTTGAGTGTTAAATTTATCTTAAAGCAAGACAGGAACTGGCTTAGAACATGGGATCCTTGTACTGTTGTTGTGTCACAACTGTCACTTTTCAGCAAAACTGAAGGCTTCCAAAATGAGACTCAAAAATGTCTCTTCTACTGAGAACCTTTATTTTCACACATAATTCTTAGTTTTTGCTTAGTAAGTGGGTCTTTCCCCATGTGCACTTTCATATTGTTGTAGTGAGCAATTTTTTTCCATCTTTGTTACACTGAAGTGGAGTTGGTTTGATGGGCAGCCAATTGCTTGGCTCATAATTGCACTCCTGGGTTCAGCCCTGGATTTATACTCCAGCGATTGGATCAGGAGGAGAAAAATGAACTGCAGAGTAGATAAATTGATTCTCTAGAGCAATGGTTTTCAACCTTTTTTTTTTTTCATTTGTGGACCCCTAATAATTTTCAGATGGAGGTGCAAACCCCTTTGGAAATCTTAGACATAATCTGCGGACCCCAGGGGTCCACTGACCACAGGTTGAAAACTACTGCTCTACAGTGGTGTCTGCTTACCTGTGCCAGATGAGCAACCGAATGGTGCTCATGAAGTAGCTGTTCACCTTCCCAGAGAGACAGAGAGGAGGAGGAGGAATATCAGACAGCATTCTGAATAAGGAAACGAATGAAGAAAGAAAGCTAATTAGAAACAGAGACAGGGGAAAACTGGTGGGGGTGTAAAGCTACAAGAGAACTTTTTGAAGCACATAAAATACAAGTTGCTGTAAGTGAATTTTACTCTGCACAGGAAAGAGTAAATGTTAAAGCAAGCTTGAGTGATGCTCTGTTAAAATGTGCTCCATGTAGATTTGGAAGCACTGTTTGGTGGTGGCTTTGACCCAGATTTTTAAAGGTACTTTGGTGCCAAAAGATGCAGGTAGGCACCTAGAGATGCCCAACTTTCATTAGAAATCAGTGGGAGTTAGGCACCTAAATGCTTTAAAAAATCCCATAGGTGCCTAACTCCCAGTGATTTCAAATGGAAGTTAGGTACTTAGGTGCTTAGTGGAATTTTTAAAAGCACCTATCTGCATCTGTAGGCACCTAAATATCCTTTATATGCTGCCCCTCTGTTCCTTCTTGGTTCAGTTTAAAAAATACTATCTATTCACTAAAGAAAGAATTGGTAAATATTGGGGGCCTGCTCCTGCATCCATTGAACTCAACAGCAAACTCTCAGGGACTTCATTAGGAGCAGCATCAGGCCCTATGTTCCTTTGGGAATTTATTACTGGGGGAAAAAGAAGCACTCAACTGCAATTTTTCCTAATTTAGTGTTTAGTGGAGCTGAGCCAGTGAAAGGAGCAGCACTCAAGGTAATGAATGTAGGCTGCCCAGAACATTGTCTTTACTGACAAGCCCTTTGGAAGGTATTTCTCACTCTTGCATTTCCAACCCACTTAGTACCTCTGATTCTGGTGCAGGAAGAAAATAAGCAGAAAGAGCACTTCAGCGCAGAAGCGTGTATACAATGGCTGCTGTGAAGCTGTGAGACCCAGAGATGTCTGAAGGAGCTAGTCCTTGTGGGAACCACCCTCTGTGATCTGAGTTCAGAAGGGGGCAAGAGCCTTTGGGGGGTGTGTGTGTGTGTGTGTGTGTGAAAGTGAGCACCGGCAATCAAAAGCCACAGAACCAGAGTTCTGCCCAAGTGGGGGAATTGTAGCCCTCTCAAGTGGAAGCCAAGGGCAGTGTGATGGTTCCCTGAAGTACGAACAGCGCCGTTTTCTGAGCTGTGTTTGCTGTCTTTGATGGCTCATATTTGGAAAGCTGCCATTTTGTAGATGCAAACTAAAGGAGCTGCAACCCAACTGCCTAATTTATCAATGAAAACTTTCAGGAATGTGGAAAGTTTGCTAGAAAGCAAGTCTGTCTTGTAACCAAACCACCCCGTTTTTTTTCCTACGTACATTGGAATATCTGAGTAAAAGTAGGATTATGTGGAATATCTGGGTAGAATTAGGACTATGTAGACAGAGAGACGCACTTAACTCTTCAAGATGTGCCCATGACAAAATGGACTAACTAAGTGAAATTTTTACTGGGACTCTTGTCTTTCCTCACCCCACTGCCTTTTAGTTTGTATGTTACCCTCACCCTTTGGCTCACCTCTCCATTTAGAGTCAAAACCCTTTGACTTTGAGTGAAATCCTGGCCCCAGTGAAGGCAGTGGCAAAATTCCCATTGACTTCATTAGGGTCATCATTTCACCCTTTGTCTTTTATTCACTCTGTAAGCAAGACCTAGCACTCATTGAGCACCATAAAATACGTAAAGAGTAATTAATTTCCTAGCTGTATCTGCCTGGGGTGCATCTCTCTGGTCAGGCAAGTTGAGGGAAAGATCTTTAGGATCAGCAGATCTTTAGGATCTGGACATAGGTATGTGAAGTAACCAAAGCCACGTGCAGTAATATGGGTCCAGATTCATCCATGAGATAACTCCAGTAAAGTCACTGCATTGTTATAAACTCTGGAAACCTCCAGGCTCACATGCGTACATCACCACCACCTGTCAGGACACTGTCTTGTTCATGATAGGCCTCTGTCACTGGATGAGAGCTTTCTTTTATAGATTCTTCTCCTATAAAAATACAAAAATCTTCTCCAACAACAATTGTAATGAGGTCACTATGGAGCCAGGGCCCTGTGTTCACTCATTTCTTGGCCCTGGATTTAGGTACAGAGTCCACCTCTTGCAACAGAACTGTTCTCAAGAGTCTAACTTTTCATTAAAAAAAATTCTATGAACCAAATTCCATTCGATGAATTGATGTCTACCTGAGTCTGCAACCAGCCTGAAACGAGAACTCTCAGAAAGATGTGCACTGTCCCATTCATCTCAGTGTGTGGGTTTTGCTTTGAAAAATGACAATTTAATGTCAACATCATTAGCTGATTCACTGCTGATCATTTTAGCAGAAACAGCCAGCTAATATACGTACTCTACAATTTCAAACAGTCTCCCACACCTTCCAAAGCATGAAAGCCCCAACTATTCCCTACTTATTTGCCAAAACATCCAGCTTTCTCCTTAAGAACTTTTTGGGTGGACTTTTGCATTTCTGTACCAAATTCTGCAGCACATGGAACATTAGAAATGTTGGACAGTATGAAATCAATTAAATGTAATATCAAATTAATAACACAGGTAATACTGTATTGATTGTATTATTCATGTTAATGTTTAATTCAATAAAATCTTAATTTTTTAATGTACCTGATGCTGCTGAGGAATTTCCAATCTGCTCTCCTGGAGTTTCACAGAATCCAGGCTCCTTGCCACAGTATTCATGAGGCCTTGTATATTATGGTGGTCACTGAGGTTCTCTTACTGTCTGAGTCACAATCAATAGCAAAAAAGCAACTTCAGAAAAAGAACAAAGAGGCAAAGACCATGGTCCAAATTCATCCCTGGTACAAGTCCATTGATTTAAACTTCTCCACTTACCAGTCCCACCTCAGAGATCAGAATTCCTCCTGTACCTTCAGCATTTTTCTCTCCGTCCCTTACTTCCTGGCCTCAGCACAGTGTGACTCCTCCTTGAGCTGGTTCTTCTAAAGATCCTGATGGTGAAATTCCTCCACTGTACAGTAAGTAGTAGGATCTTAGTGGAGCCCTCTCAGACTTGGCCAGATGGGTCAGCCACACATTGCACAAGACAATTATTAGTAAATATTAATGTTATGAAATGGTATGTTGCCACTACTATGTGTGGTTCTGCCCATACAAGTTCTCAGAGGCTAAGACATGGTGTTGAAGTCCAAACCAATGTTTATATTAATATTTAGCCTCTAAAGATATTGAATGGAATTTACCTTTCTTTAAGGAATGTTAACTTTATGGCCTAAATAGGCTGACTTTGAAAGAAACCAAGAGAGCTGAATAATATGATGGTTTAAGGACCTACGGGTCTTACGTTCCACTGGGTCCAAGGATTATGTCCTGAAACCTCTAATATGGTTTGAAATCCTAGGCAGAGCAATTAAGTGTGAGCTTCAGGACCTTAAGAAAGAGACAGTGGGAATCTGCTAAAATCAGGTCTTCGCTGGAGAAGGAAAGAAAATTAGTGAAATTTTCAGCCATGACACAGAAGAAGGATCATTAGGAACCTTGGTAGGGAAGTCTTTAGCTACTGTAAGAAAGTCTATAAAATGCTGGAAAGAGAAAAATCAAATGAGGATAGTAAGTGCTAAAAGCTTAATCTTTTAATTGCTATTTTCATTGAAGCCGATTGTTGGTACATGGGTGGCTAGCATTTCAAAGAAAACTCAATAGTGGATTATGATGTTGAATTTTCCACTGTTATTCACATTAACTGCCTTGCCTAGCCTTGCCTTCTGCAGTGCTGCAATCAGACTAACAAAATATTCTCTCTCTTTCTGAGCTCTGAATGAGAGGAATCCATGATGTCAGACTGATGACCGTTTGAACAATAAAAGCTACTCAGAATTGCTACATTTTCCAAAGGACTTTGAGAGTTTCTTGCTTCTGAGCCATCATACATTTTGTACAAGGTTGGTCCAGACTGCTGCTACCATCTTGAAGGTTTTACTAGCATAATATTAACAAAATGAATAGTTGTTAGGATTATTGAAATGAAAATAAGAACAACCATACTGGGTCAGACCAAAGGTACACCTAGCCCAGTATCCTGTCTTCCAACAGTAGGCAATGCCAGGTGCCCCAGAGGAAATGAACAGAACAGGTAATCATCAAGCGACCCATCCCCTGTTGCCCATTCCCAGCTTCTGGCAAACAGAGGCTAGGAACACCATCCCTGTCCATCCCGGCTAATAGCCATTGATGGACCTATCCTCCATGAACTTATCTAGTTCTTTTTTGAACCCTGTTATAGTCTTGGTTTTCACAACATCTTCTAGCAAAGAGTTCCACAGGCTGACTGTGCGTTGTGTGAAGTACTTTATTTTGTTCATTTTAAACCTGCTGCCTATTCATTTCATTGGGTGACCCCTGGTTCTTGTGTTATGTGAAGGAGTAAATAATATGTTCTTATTCTTTCTCCACCCTATTCATGATTTTATAGACCTCTATCATATCCCCCCCTTAGTGGACTCTTTTCCAAGCTGAAAAGTCCCAGTTTTATTAATCTCTCCTCATACGGAAGCCGTTCCATACTCCTAATAATTTTTGTTGCCCTTTTCTGTACCTTTTCCAATTCCAATATATTTTTTGAGATGGGGCAACTACATCTGCATGCAGTATTCAAGATGTGGGCATACCATGGCTTTATATAGAGGCAATATTATATTTTCTGTCTTATTATCTATCCCTTTCCTAATGATTCCCAACATTCTATTAGCTTTTTTTGACTACTGCTGCAAATTGTGTGGATGTTTTCAGAGAACTATCCACAGTGAATCCAAGATCTCTTTCTTGAGTGATAACAGCTAATTTAAACCCCATCATTATACGTGTATAGTTGGGATTATATTTCCCTTGTGCATTTATCAACATTGAATTTCATCTGCCATTTTGTTGCCCAGCCACCCAGTTTTGCAAGATCCCTTTGTAAGTGTTTGCAGCCTGGTTTGGACTTAACTATCTTGAGTAGTTTTGTATCATCTGCAAATTTTGTCACCTCATGGTTTACCCCTCTTTTCAGTTCATTTATGAATATGTTGAACAGGTTTAATGTTAAAATAAAAGCAGTTTTAAATGACACTACATGTCAAACCTTTTAAGACTAATTTTATGATTTCCTGTACAGGTAATAAACCTAATAGAGAATGACATGAAGGCATCAGTTCTGGGCCATATCCTTAACTCTGGCTAAGGAGCAATTGGTGCAGCCAGGGAGGAGGTTGCCTGTTGCAGTCCCTGATCATGGGGTCACTCTGCACCAAATCAGTTCCCTAGTCCAGTTTAGAGCAGGCAAAATACTGCTTCAAATTACATTAGCAGCCAACAGGCACAAGGGGCTGTTATGACAGCTGAGGATTGTGGTATATTGAAAACAGTGTGAAAATTGTAAGCTATCATTTTCAATTCTCACGGGGTTCTCCTGGTCCTGTTTTCAGGCTAGGGGCCTCTGTAAGGAAGTGTGTGATGGGTTCTAGTGACTGTCAGTTCTGCAGCCAGCCAGCCTAGAGAAAGCTGAGTTGAGTTATGCCTCTGTGTTTTAGAGAGCAGCCAGTTTTGTGTCTCTCTGGTTTTGGGCTCTGGTGTGTTATCATTCTGAATTCTAAGAAATAAAGTAGTGCTATGCTGCAACCTTTCAGTAAGAGCATTTTATGTTTCTTATCTAACTTCTCTGTGTGTATGCCATGAACATCACAAGGATCACCGATCACTGGGGAGCCCCAGCCCTATGTCTGACCTTGGCTGCTTGATTTAGACATAGCACAGGAACCACTACAGCAACTTTATGCTAATTGAACTTCCCTCTACATTGGAGAGGCCCTTCTGTCAGTGGAGGGGACAAACTTTTGAGCTTCACAGAGCTCTTGTTCAGGTCTGGAGAAGGTAACCAGCGTGGCCAAGCTAAATACAAGGTGGGACATATTGTTAAGCACAAGGGGTTCACACGTGTTATAAGAGACACTTAGAATAAAGTGGGCAATGAAGAGACTTATTGGTGTGATTATACCAAAATTCAACTTTGGCACAACTAGAGCTACTCCCTTGTACTTTGCATATGTGTAGTGCTCTCCTGAATAGGGGTACTGCTTCTGTGCCACAGACAAAAAGGCCATACATTCAGGTATCTTCTTTGCCCTTTTTTAAGCTCAGAGATTTTGAGGCGCATTAAAGGGCAAAACCTTTGCATTGATGAGATTTTCTTGACAGCTGGGAACAAGTGCCTGAAATGTATGTGTTTGTACTGTAGGAACCTATTCACCCAGCAGTTCCAGCATTTATCTTTGGGGAGCCCTGGGCTGCTTTTTTTCTTTCAGGAGTTTTCTCTTCTAATTTTGAGAAACTTGAGCATTTCTTAAAGATCTGGATTGACAATCCTGGACCTCTACCCCCTACCACTCTGCCTCAAACCTACACCACAGGGATCTTTAGGGGTGAGAGTGTGATTCACTTTCCATGTTCATTCAGTCCTCAACATTCTCTGGGGAAGGAAAAATACCCAAAGTATCTGATTAGGTTTCTATTGACATCCAAATTTATCATCTTTGTAGGGTAAGGACTCAGTTCTGTAATCCTTATTCTTGAAAGTAGCTGTTACTCATGTGAGTAGTGCCATTGATTTCAGTGGGACTACGGCACCACTCCTACTCCCACTGAAATCAATTGCAAAACTTCCAAAAACTTAAACAGTGCATGTAAAGGTTGCCAATTAATGTTTTTCAGGAGACCAAATGAGATTGCAGAATCCGTTTACCAATTGTTTTGAGACTCTGTTTTTTATATGTAGTATTATTACAATGTTAAAGGAATGGTAAGTTTACAAAAGTTAGGAAACATCAGGATTAAGGCTGCCTGTGCCCCCTTTGTGTATGCGTTATGATACAGTCTTTTTAATTATATGATCACATACTATTTTTTCCACACGACCTCTGCCTTACAGTGCACAGGATGGAAAGTGCTCATTTAATGAGCAGCTATTCAACATTTTGATTTCTCCTCATTGTTCAATGTGTGACTCTAGGCCGTATTTATTGCATGCTATTCAAACCCTGCTGTGCAGATAGAATTATTGATTTCCTCATGGGCTATTCTGTGGTGCTTATCACTAGAGTAGTTGAGAGCTTCACAAATACTGATTTATGTTCATAACACTCCTGTGAGGTGAGGGGCTATTTTTATCCCCATTGTACATACAGGGAACTGAAGCACAGAGAGATTAAGGTCGAAAGTATCCAGTAATTTTGGGTGCTCAATTTGAAACTCCTGGGATCTGATTTTTTTCTGAGTACTTAGTGCTATATAGCATTTTACAAGTCCAAAGCACAGCTCTCCTTGACTTCGGTTGCCGCTGTGATGATCAGGCCCTAGCATCTCAAGTTGGGCACTCAGAAAATGAGGATCACCTGATTAGTGACCCCCTGGGAAAAGTTTGGTTCAAGCAATTTGCCTAGCATCACATAAGAACTCTGTGGCAGAGGCAGGGATAAATCCAGTTCTGCAGGCAGCATTGAACTGCCTTAACCATTAGACCACCTATTCTCTTCCTGTAATCCCCTGCCCCACTCACTACACACCTTCCAACTTCTGCACACACACAAAAAAAAAAGCAGGGGGCCCTACGGACAATAGTCCACTTCATTACACAACCCTGGTTTATCCCCAGAGCATGGTCCACCCCAGAAAATACATAGTATATGACGACCATGTATCTACAGACTGTCATAATGCGTATGCACAAGGGGGCCTCTCCATACAAGTCTCACTTCTTTCTCCACCCTGTCTCTTGCTCTTCCTCCCTGAGAACCGCATCCCAGTCTCTTCTTCAGGCTCCTTGCCCAAGGCTCCTTGCCCAGCCAGTGCCAATTTCCCCCCAACTTGGCTCCTTTCCCCAACCTATGTCTTCCATCTCCCGGTCTGGCTCTTGTCCTCTCTGCATTCAAGTCAGGCAGCTTCCTCCTCCTGCACACTGCTTGGGTGCCAGCAGAGGGAGCATTGAGAGAACAGGAGAGAGTGTCTCCTTGCTCTGTTTCCATTCCTGGCACCACAGTGGTCCCTGACAGCCAAGAGGAACAATTGCAAGGAAGGTCCTGCTCAGCCCCTGCAGCGCTGGGCTGGACTATGCTCAGTACAGATGGAAGCTTCAGAGAATTTAGCTGGCAAACTCTAACAAGTCTCTACTGAGCATGTGCAAACTGCAGTTTTTCAAAGGTTTAGAACTTAGCAAAATGTGGGTGTTTTTTCATGGAAACAGCAAAACGCTGACTACAGGGCAACACTCTCAGCCAACGCTAAGTCCTTGCTCTGGAGCTTCTCATTAGAGCTTCTCAATTAAATATCTGAAATAATATTTTTAACGTGCAAAATAATGCATTTTCCCCTCATTTCATTTTTGGAAAAGTTGAACTATTTTTGCTAAAACTTTCAAAAAAAAAAAAAAAAATTAGCCTCAGGCAGACACCCAGCTTGGAAAATGACAGCCCAAATGGTTAAATCTGGGTAATGTTATAAACAACTGAAAACAGGGTCTTATACTGAGAAGTGTTTGGCAACCTTAACTATGAACAAACAGATTGAGATCTGACCTTGATATTGCCTGGTGTAACTCTATTGACTTCACTGGAGTTACTCCTGATTACACCAGTGTAAATGAGAACAGAATCTGGCTCATTTTATCTTTCCGCATGAATATTTTTTTCTCCCAAATGTCCAAACAGCTCCTATTTCTGGCCACTAATAATGTAGCTACTGAAACCTGTCTCATAAACACGTAGTCCTGGGATTATAGTATTGCATACTTATCAAGACAGGGAATTTGCTGTGAAAAGTAATATGGGCCTAGGAAACAGAATAGAGANCCTAGATTACCATCCTGATGTGTGGGTGTGACACTCTGTACCTCGGGAGAACACCCTGCACCCCCATGTTCATCCTTATAATATGATTGTGTGGTANTTTTGAGATGGGGCAACTACATCTGCATGCAGTATTCAAGATGTGGGCGTACCATGGCTTTATATAGAGGCAATATTATATTTTCTGTCTTATTATCTATCCCTTTCCTAATGATTCCCAACATTCTATTAGCTTTTTTTGACTACTGCTGCAAATTGTGTGGATGTTTTCAGAGAACTATCCACAGTGAATCCAAGATCTCTTTCTTGAGTGATAACAGCTAATTTAAACCCCATCATTATACGTGTATAGTTGGGATTATATTTCCCTTGTGCATTTATCAACATTGAATTTCATCTGCCATTTTGTTGCCCAGCCACCCAGTTTTGCAAGATCCCTTTGTAAGTGTTTGCAGCCTGGTTTGGACTTAACTATCTTGAGTAGTTTTGTATCATCTGCAAATTTTGTCACCTCATGGTTTACCCCTCTTTTCAGTTCATTTATGAATATGTTGAACAGGTTTAATGTTAAAATAAAAGCAGTTTTAAATGACACTACATGTCAAACCTTTTAAGACTAATTTTATGATTTCCTGTACAGGTAATAAACCTAATAGAGAATGACATGAAGGCATCAGTTCTGGGCCATATCCTTAACTCTGGCTAAGGAGCAATTGGTGCAGCCAGGGAGGAGGTTGCCTGTTGCAGTCCCTGATCATGGGGTCACTCTGCACCAAATCAGTTCCCTAGTCCAGTTTAGAGCAGGCAAAATACTGCTTCAAATTACATTAGCAGCCAACAGGCACAAGGGGCTGTTATGACAGCTGAGGATTGTGGTATATTGAAAACAGTGTGAAAATTGTAAGCTATCATTTTCAATTCTCACGGGGTTCTCCTGGTCCTGTTTTCAGGCTAGGGGCCTCTGTAAGGAAGTGTGTGATGGGTTCTAGTGACTGTCAGTTCTGCAGCCAGCCAGCCTAGAGAAAGCTGAGTTGAGTTATGCCTCTGTGTTTTAGAGAGCAGCCAGTTTTGTGTCTCTCTGGTTTTGGGCTCTGGTGTGTTATCATTCTGAATTCTAAGAAATAAAGTAGTGCTATGCTGCAACCTTTCAGTAAGAGCATTTTATGTTTCTTATCTAACTTCTCTGTGTGTATGCCATGAACATCACAAGGATCACCGATCACTGGGGAGCCCCAGCCCTATGTCTGACCTTGGCTGCTTGATTTAGACATAGCACAGGAACCACTACAGCAACTTTATGCTAATTGAACTTCCCTCTACATTGGAGAGGCCCTTCTGTCAGTGGAGGGGACAAACTTTTGAGCTTCACAGAGCTCTTGTTCAGGTCTGGAGAAGGTAACCAGCGTGGCCAAGCTAAATACAAGGTGGGACATATTGTTAAGCACAAGGGGTTCACACGTGTTATAAGAGACACTTAGAATAAAGTGGGCAATGAAGAGACTTATTGGTGTGATTATACCAAAATTCAACTTTGGCACAACTAGAGCTACTCCCTTGTACTTTGCATATGTGTAGTGCTCTCCTGAATAGGGGTACTGCTTCTGTGCCACAGACAAAAAGGCCATACATTCAGGTATCTTCTTTGCCCTTTTTTAAGCTCAGAGATTTTGAGGCGCATTAAAGGGCAAAACCTTTGCATTGATGAGATTTTCTTGACAGCTGGGAACAAGTGCCTGAAATGTATGTGTTTGTACTGTAGGAACCTATTCACCCAGCAGTTCCAGCATTTATCTTTGGGGAGCCCTGGGCTGCTTTTTTTCTTTCAGGAGTTTTCTCTTCTAATTTTGAGAAACTTGAGCATTTCTTAAAGATCTGGATTGACAATCCTGGACCTCTACCCCCTACCACTCTGCCTCAAACCTACACCACAGGGATCTTTAGGGGTGAGAGTGTGATTCACTTTCCATGTTCATTCAGTCCTCAACATTCTCTGGGGAAGGAAAAATACCCAAAGTATCTGATTAGGTTTCTATTGACATCCAAATTTATCATCTTTGTAGGGTAAGGACTCAGTTCTGTAATCCTTATTCTTGAAAGTAGCTGTTACTCATGTGAGTAGTGCCATTGATTTCAGTGGGACTACGGCACCACTCCTACTCCCACTGAAATCAATTGCAAAACTTCCAAAAACTTAAACAGTGCATGTAAAGGTTGCCAATTAATGTTTTTCAGGAGACCAAATGAGATTGCAGAATCCGTTTACCAATTGTTTTGAGACTCTGTTTTTTATATGTAGTATTATTACAATGTTAAAGGAATGGTAAGTTTACAAAAGTTAGGAAACATCAGGATTAAGGCTGCCTGTGCCCCCTTTGTGTATGCGTTATGATACAGTCTTTTTAATTATATGATCACATACTATTTTTTCCACACGACCTCTGCCTTACAGTGCACAGGATGGAAAGTGCTCATTTAATGAGCAGCTATTCAACATTTTGATTTCTCCTCATTGTTCAATGTGTGACTCTAGGCCGTATTTATTGCATGCTATTCAAACCCTGCTGTGCAGATAGAATTATTGATTTCCTCATGGGCTATTCTGTGGTGCTTATCACTAGAGTAGTTGAGAGCTTCACAAATACTGATTTATGTTCATAACACTCCTGTGAGGTGAGGGGCTATTTTTATCCCCATTGTACATACAGGGAACTGAAGCACAGAGAGATTAAGGTCGAAAGTATCCAGTAATTTTGGGTGCTCAATTTGAAACTCCTGGGATCTGATTTTTTTCTGAGTACTTAGTGCTATATAGCATTTTACAAGTCCAAAGCACAGCTCTCCTTGACTTCGGTTGCCGCTGTGATGATCAGGCCCTAGCATCTCAAGTTGGGCACTCAGAAAATGAGGATCACCTGATTAGTGACCCCCTGGGAAAAGTTTGGTTCAAGCAATTTGCCTAGCATCACATAAGAACTCTGTGGCAGAGGCAGGGATAAATCCAGTTCTGCAGGCAGCATTGAACTGCCTTAACCATTAGACCACCTATTCTCTTCCTGTAATCCCCTGCCCCACTCACTACACACCTTCCAACTTCTGCACACACACAAAAAAAAAAGCAGGGGGCCCTACGGACAATAGTCCACTTCATTACACAACCCTGGTTTATCCCCAGAGCATGGTCCACCCCAGAAAATACATAGTATATGACGACCATGTATCTACAGACTGTCATAATGCGTATGCACAAGGGGGCCTCTCCATACAAGTCTCACTTCTTTCTCCACCCTGTCTCTTGCTCTTCCTCCCTGAGAACCGCATCCCAGTCTCTTCTTCAGGCTCCTTGCCCAAGGCTCCTTGCCCAGCCAGTGCCAATTTCCCCCCAACTTGGCTCCTTTCCCCAACCTATGTCTTCCATCTCCCGGTCTGGCTCTTGTCCTCTCTGCATTCAAGTCAGGCAGCTTCCTCCTCCTGCACACTGCTTGGGTGCCAGCAGAGGGAGCATTGAGAGAACAGGAGAGAGTGTCTCCTTGCTCTGTTTCCATTCCTGGCACCACAGTGGTCCCTGACAGCCAAGAGGAACAATTGCAAGGAAGGTCCTGCTCAGCCCCTGCAGCGCTGGGCTGGACTATGCTCAGTACAGATGGAAGCTTCAGAGAATTTAGCTGGCAAACTCTAACAAGTCTCTACTGAGCATGTGCAAACTGCAGTTTTTCAAAGGTTTAGAACTTAGCAAAATGTGGGTGTTTTTTCATGGAAACAGCAAAACGCTGACTACAGGGCAACACTCTCAGCCAACGCTAAGTCCTTGCTCTGGAGCTTCTCATTAGAGCTTCTCAATTAAATATCTGAAATAATATTTTTAACGTGCAAAATAATGCATTTTCCCCTCATTTCATTTTTGGAAAAGTTGAACTATTTTTGCTAAAACTTTCAAAAAAAAAAAAAAAAATTAGCCTCAGGCAGACACCCAGCTTGGAAAATGACAGCCCAAATGGTTAAATCTGGGTAATGTTATAAACAACTGAAAACAGGGTCTTATACTGAGAAGTGTTTGGCAACCTTAACTATGAACAAACAGATTGAGATCTGACCTTGATATTGCCTGGTGTAACTCTATTGACTTCACTGGAGTTACTCCTGATTACACCAGTGTAAATGAGAACAGAATCTGGCTCATTTTATCTTTCCGCATGAATATTTTTTTCTCCCAAATGTCCAAACAGCTCCTATTTCTGGCCACTAATAATGTAGCTACTGAAACCTGTCTCATAAACACGTAGTCCTGGGATTATAGTATTGCATACTTATCAAGACAGGGAATTTGCTGTGAAAAGTAATATGGGCCTAGGAAACAGAATAGAGATCTGGAATCAAGGGCTTCTAAGCAGCCTGTATTTGAAAGCATCTGATCTTTACCAAATGATCCTCTTCATTTTGAACTATGATGTAGGGCAGGGGTCGGCAACCTCTGGCACGCGGCTCGCCAGGGTAAGCACCCTGGCGGGCCGGGCCAGTTTATTTACCTGCCGCGTCGGCAGCTTCNGTTCATCCTTATAATATGATTGTGTGGTATCCAATGCAAAGTTTGTCAAGTTGGGTGTCTTTGGAAGGCTCATGATGCACTGAGCATTGTTGTTATAGTAATGTTATAGGTTGTAATTTCATGTATATAGTTATGAGGCTGAAAATGTGTCCTCATGGCTTAAAACAAGCCCAGGCAAAACACTCCAGGAGCAGAGGGGCAGTTCACACCTCATCAGGGCAGCCCAGCCTCACAGGAACAAAGGACACTGGCCTAGGCAGCAACAAAGGATCTGTTGGACTCTCGAGTGAGTCACCCCCCCTTCCCTTGGTCAGTTTGGGACTACGACGAGGTAATGCTCACCTGACTCTGAAGGGGGGAGGGCAAAGCCAAGAGGAAAGAGAGAACATGATAAAAGGGAGAAACGTTTGCCATGCTCTCTCTTCCACTTTCATGTGCACAGACCACCATCAAGCGACTGTAGCGCTGATCAACGGGGGGAGCCTGGCTGAAGGGCAACCAGTCAGCCTGTGGTGAGAAGCATCTAAGTTTGTAAGGGCATTGAAAGTGTTAAGATCAGCTTAGAATGTGTTTTGCTTTTATTTCATTTGACCAAATCTGACTTGTGCTTTGACTTGTAATCATTTAAAATCTCTCTCTTGTATTAATAAACTTTTGTTTATTCTACCTGAAGCAGTGCGTTTGGTTTGAAGTGTGTCAGAGACTCCCCTGGGGATAACAAGCCTGGTACATATCAATTTCTTTGTTAAATTGACGAACTCATATAAGCTTGCAGCGTCCGGCGGGCATAACTGGGCACTACAAGACAGAGGTTCCTAGGGTTATGTCTGGGACCAGAGATTCTGGCTAGTGTCATTCAGTTGCACAATCCAAGCAGCAGCTGGCCAAAAGTGCTCTCACGTAGCTGGGAGCAGCTTACATGCTAGAGGCTGTATGTGAACAGCCCAGGAGTGGGGGCTCTCACAGCAGAGCAGGGTAAGGCTGGCTCCCAGAGTCAAGGATTGGAGTGATCTAGCAGATCACCGGTCCAGATAACACCAAGGGAACGTCACAGTGGGTCTGACCCCCAGTTAAGGATAATGGTATTTTGAATACCAGGATGTGGAATGTAGCCTGTTTACAGCATACATCCTCTGCTACCAATCTTGCTTACAAGTATAACTAATTTTGACAGCGTGGAGCAGCAGAAAGAGGCTGAGAAATTGTACAGATTGAAAGTAAATGCTTATCTTCTTCTGGTAATAACTACATATCCGACCAAAGGGCCTGGTGGGGGAAGGTGCTGATTGTCTCCTGCAAAGTGCTCTCAATTTCAAACAAACTCTTTATTGAACATGACTTCAGTGGAAAGTGTGGGTGCTCAGCACCTGGCCAGATCAGCCCCAAAATAAGACGTGGCTGTTGCAATAATCATAGTATTACAGTTGGCAGCATTGTGTGACTTATGTCCCCTGGAGAGAATTTTAAGTGGAAACAGCTCATGGCCATGAATAATATAATCTCCCTTTCACATCAGTAGCCCTACTGCAGCTTTTTCAAAGGCATGGAAATCCAAGGCTGACAGTTCATAGCAGCTCTCAGGTGTCTATTTTTTATTGCAAGCACAGAAAGTGGAGCACATGCCCCGTTCTCGAGTGGACTGGATAAATAGATGCTTTTAAAGGCAAAGTTCAGACAATTATATCTGAGGATGCTGTTTACTAATGAATTGTGTGAATCATAAAAGATCACAAAAAGCATTCAAGTGACTATGGACTGGCTCTGGACAAGGGCTTTCAGAGAGATGTACTGTGATAATAATAAATATCAGCAATGTTTCTGAGAAGCAAGCAGGAGAGGCGTTCCAAGTTGTAAGCATTTTTTGTAATGTTTGGGCTGCTACAATGACACTGAAAAACCAATCAATGGGCTGTAATGGCTGTGCTTTCATTCTGGCACGTGGAACTTAGAGTGCATTTTGCTCATGTATTATTCATGTAAAATGGTGAACAAATAAGTGACCCACATACTGACCACAAGCGAGGGTAAATCCATGATACTTACTCTAATGTATTGTTTGTGTTTATCAGCGAGGGCTGGTCTGATGGTTGTGCTCGCCATTGTTAAAGGGAAGCCAAGGCTTAAGTCATTGGACAAGTCTCTTGCTTCTTGGGCTGGGAGTGCTGTGGCATCAATGCATTCCTTGCCAGAATGACAAGGAATCACTGGTTCGTGTTCTTTCGCAGAGATCCCTACAGCCAATCACACTGTTTGAAGTAAGGCACTGGGTGGATTTCAAGGTGTTGGTTTTAATTTAGAAAGCCTAAATGGTCTGGGCCTTTAGTCAAGCTCAGTAGGAGCTTATTTCTTGAATAGTCCCATTGAAATCAAGAGGCCTACTTGAGAAGTAAAATAGTAATCTAGGTGAGTTAGGGTGGCAGTAGCAGGCCATCTGAAAACTAGTTATTTCAGAGGTTGCCGTTGCCGCCGCCTCCTCCCCACATACTATTGTAGTTACAATCAGCAGGGGAGCTAGAGATGTAAACTCCTGGGTTTATACTTGATGGGGTTGCCAGTTAAGATATGAAGAAATAAAGAGAGAAAATGTCATGCTTTTGGTTATGATGCCCAAACAGAGTGAAAGAAATGTTATACACAAAAATATGATAGGGTCCTATGGAAAAAATGTATGTAATCCTGTAATTTAAGACTATCATAATACATATGATCAAGGGGCCAAATTTAAGGTTGCTCAGGCAACCTGTTGCTCCACAATATTTACTTTTCTCTAAAACTGGGCAGCTCAGTGGTTTGGGAATATACTAGAGCAAGGGTCTCAAACTCAATTTACCTTAGGGCCAGTGCCAGTCCTCAAATCCTCCCAGCGGGCCAATGTCACTTACGCCACCCAGAACCTGCCCCCCAAAAACTCTGCCACCCAAAAACTCCACCCCCCACCTGCCTAAGGCTGTGGGACGGAGTTTGGGTGGGGGAGGAGGTCTGGGGTAGGGGATTGGGGTGCAGGCTCTGGAAGGGAGTTTGTGGGCGGGAGGGGGTATGTGGGGAGGAGGTAGGGGTGCAGGCTCTGGGAGGGGATCGGGGGTGCGGTGCTTACCTGGGGCTCCAAGGTGGGGCGGGCCGGGGGGCCTCTGCATGCTTCTGCTCCCAGCACCGCCCCGGCAGCATCCCTTTGGCCGTAGGGGTGCTCGGGGCGGGGGCAATGCGCGGAGGCACAGTCCTGCCCCGCCCCGCCCCTGGGCCGCAGGGAGGGGCCGGCAGCCACTGGAGCGAGCAGCAGACGCTGCTCAGCTCCGCTGTGCTGCCGGGGCCCCTGAGGGGGGAGCACCTGGGGGCGGCAGGTGGGGCCAAGGGAGAGACCCGGCCCCAAAACTGCTGGAGCCCCACGGGCCACAATGGGGAGGCCCGCGGGCCGGGAGTTTGAGACCCCTGTACTAGAGTTTCATGCACACTTCTTTAGGTAGACACAGCCATCTTTTTCTGGGGCAACATTTCTGGTTTGCATTTACATTTTAGATCAGCCTCACTCAGATGTCAAAGTATTTTATGGACAGAAGAGTTTTCAGCTCTCTAATCAAGTAACCAAGATGACTGGAGGGACATTTGAGAAAGCACATCAACACTAAATACAGGAAGCTAGACTGAAAGCATTTCTTTCCGATCAATTCATGGGCTGTCTTTTCTCTCTTGTACTTCAGTCTTCTCTCTGCTTTTCTCTTTTATCCTTGCGTTTCCTTTTGTCCTGTGAGCATTAAGAATGATCTTTCTATGATCCCTCTTAGCCTTGGTTCATATTTAACTGAAATGGGACAGGATTGATAATGTAAAGGAGACAGAGCTTTCCTGGGGGCCAATCTGAGATTGTGGAATGAACTCCCCCAGGAACCAAAGACCATCACAAATCTTCCACTCCAGTACAAGGAACATTTCTTCAACCTGCTTTCTCTAACAAGTATACAGTACCAGTGTATACAAATATTTAACACCCTCCCCTCCTCAGAACTGAACACTCCACTGAACATACAATTCTCCCCCTGGGGAGAGGATGAGAAAGTGACAGATGTTAGACATGTTTAATGTACTACTGGAAGGTGCTTAGATACTGTGGTGATGAAGGCGGCATAAGACCCTGAACAGAATAGAATGTGGCCCAGGTATCCACCATGTTGTTGCAGATTTCTTTGCTGTTCTGCCTGAGGGCAGCAATGGACAGCTGAGGAAAGTGAGTACATCCTTAAAAGGGATTTTATGTTTCTTTATATTGTGTCAACTTTACATCGTTTGACAAATGTACCAGTGATTCGGTATGGAGAGAGAGGTTAGTTGTTTGAAGTGCCTTTTTAAGGGGGGAGGGAAAAAGAGAGGCAGATTTTGTCTCAGAAAAACTTGAAGCTTTTGTGTTGAGTAAGGGATGAGTAAAAACTGAGTCAAGGCCTCAGGTTTTGGTCCCTGTGTGTTCATTGTTTTCATTCTGAAAATGTTGCTGTGAAATTTCAAGTTATCTTTTACTAGTTTGCTCATTTTGCAAATTGCAAGTTCTTTCTGACTGTATTTTTAGCACTATTTTTAATTTTTTTTTAAATTTACATGAGTAGCATTGAAAAATACCAAGAAAAGAAAAGAAAAAATATACAGCAACTTTAACAGGTTGTATTAGACCCTTAAAGCGGAAAATAACCTTGTTCCTGGTTTTATCCCAATACTGGGGCATGCTGGCAGCTGTAGTCTAGGGAAGAGTTAGGAATTGTAGGCAACCAAAGCAAGTCCTCCTGGGAAAGGGAGCTACCATACATAAACAGCTTCCTTCTTCCTTCAGAGCAGTGAAAGACTGGGAAGGAGTAGTGCTATGTCTACACTTGCAGAGTTTTTTCGCTGACAGTTTTGTCGGTGATAGAAAAGTGCTAAAAGAAAAGCACTGGTTTGTGTTCACATTTGTTTTCCACAGGTGTCAGAGCATGTTTACATATGCAGCACTTGCATCACAGATGAGAGGAACGCACTGTGGTAGCTATCCCACTATGCACTGCTCTGGGACACAAAGCAAATCATTATTGTTGTAGGGGTGGATGTGTGTGTGTGACAGCCGCCGGAAGCTACCAGTCCTGAGACATGGGGAGGGGGAGACCCTGACCTCAGCCCGCGCCTCCCTCCCTGACTGCACAGCACATTCTGCCTGCCTGCCTCTGTTTGCATTGTGGGAGGCAGCAGGAGCATTCCACAATAATGATTTGTTTTGTGTCCAGGAGCAGTGACAGCACCGGCTGTCAGAATAGAGCTAAAGGGGAGAGGCGCATATCTGTAGGCAGGACTGCTGAGTTTCAAAGAGCGGCCACTCCTGCTCTGCGTTGTGGGACAGCTCTGGAGGGCAATTATACCGGCAAAAACAATCAAGAGTCTTCACTGGCACATCAGCGCAAAAGCATCAGCGCAAAAAGCAAAAAAACTCTCGCTGGGGTGGTTTTATTTTTGCGCTGAAACTCAGCAGTTTCAGTGCAAAATATGGATTTCCAGTGAAGACGCTAGCGTGGTTTTTGTGCAAAAACCGGATGCTAAAATTGGCAAGTGTAGACATAGCCTAAGAGTTGCTGATAGTCTTTTTGTTGAAAGGAGCTGGATGACTGAGAAGAAGAAACCCTAAGGTCTGACCCAGTATGGCCATTCTTATGAGGAGAAGAAATTTGTTTATTTTGGGACTTTGTGGTTTATTTGGAACTTTTGTGTTTATTTGAATGAAAAGAACGTATCCTGAGAAAGGGTGGTTTAGATTGGCTGGAGAGCCAGACATGAACAAGTCACAAGAGAGAAAAAAATCCAAGAGACTGTGTTAAACTCCTCAGTTAGCTACCCTTTATCCTGGAAGAAAGCGACCTTGGGGGAAAGAAGATGAGAGGGCTTGAGGTGTGGGTATGACCCCCATTTCCATTTCTGACCTGATGTTGGAGCTCCTGGTAGAAGAACTCAGCAGAAGTCAAGTGAGAAGCTGTCACAGCAACATGTGAGTGGTAAATAATGATAAGGCTAGGTTAGTTATATGGAGCAATCTGGATTGCTTGCTAAACAGGGTTCACTTGAACATAATTTAAAACCAGATAGATAAATGCAAGGTCAGACATCTACGAATGAAGAATTTAGGCCACACGTATAGGTGGGGGAATGGTATTTGGGAAAGCAGTGACTTTGAAAGGGACTTAAGGGTCATGGTGGATAACCAGCTGAACATGGGCTTCCAATTCAATGTGGGCGCTTAGAGAGCCAGTACGATCCTACACATTGCTACGAGAGGTACAACAATGATTTGAGGTCTGGAAAACCTGCCTTGCAGTGAGAGATTAAAGCAGCTCAATCTATTTAGTTTATGCTAGGGCAGGGGTTCTGAACCTTTTTCTTTCTGAGGCACCCCCAACATGCTATAAAAACTCCACGGCCCACCTGTGCCACAATAACGGGTTTTCTGCATATAAAAGCCAGGGCCGGTGTTAGGGGGTAGAAAGCAGGGCACTTGCCTGGGGCCTCATGCCAGAGGGCCCCTCTGCAAAGCTACATTGCTTAGGCTTTGGCTTCAGCCTCGGGTGGCGGGGCTCCGGGCCCGGGCTTCAACTCCATGCGGCAGGGTTTGGGCTTTTTGCCCTGGGCCCAGTGAGTCTAATGCTGGCCCTGCTTGGTGCCCTCCCCCCCCGAACCCTGCTCGCAGCCCCCCAGGGGGCCTCGGACCCCTGGTTGAGAACCACTGTACTAGAGAACATAAAGAGGTGACTCGATTACAGTTAATAAGTACCTACATGGGGAGATTTNTCTTTAAATCAAGACCGGATGTTTTTCCAAAAAATACACTTCAACTCAGCCAGATGTTCAGAGCCTGATGTAGGAAACCCTTGGTGAAATTGTGTTACCTGTGTGAAATTGTGTTATGCAGAAGAATGGACTAAATGATGATAACGGTCCCTTCTGGCCTTAAAAATCTATGAATAAATGCACAGAAATGTAATCAGAGAAACAATCTCTAATACACACAATCGATCATCTGTGACTGAGTTTCCTAAACTGGGGTGCATGAGGAGGTTGTTGGGGGGCCATGAGGACCTAATAGGGCTTCAGTGAAGCCCTGGGATCAGGAGAGGGCTCAGTCCGGGAGGGAAAGCGGATGGGGCTCTGTGCGGGTACTCTCCACTGCCAGCACCCGGCTCTCTGCCTGTTTCGCTCCCCCACTGCAGCAGCTGCCAACTGGAAGTTACTCGCCTCTGCAGGGGAGGCTGGCGGGGACTCTGGCAGTGGGTAGTGGAACGCTGCACCATAGGAGTACTGCCCTCGCTGCTGACCGCAGACCAAGGGCACAGAGGCCCATCTACTTCCCCTGCCAGACAGGGCCTGTGCAGGGTAATCAGACAGGACCCCACTAAAGGATCAGGAAGGGGCTGTGTCCAGCAGGGGGTCCAGTACTCGTGGAGCGCAGCCTTCCGCTCCCCTCCTGACCATGGCCCTTCAGAATGGCCTTGTTTGCTTCTCCGGCCTGGGGGAGTAAGAAGGGCAGGGAACTGGGTCCCGGCAGCTAAGACCATCTGACTGTTGCAGGGATCAGAAGACTTTCTCAACTGCCAGATGGTGAGTGCCCTCCAACCCCTGGGCCCTGTGGGTACCAGACACCTCTTTCCCCTGCAACCAGCCCCATGAGGGGGATGCACACAGGACATGAATCTAGTTACTGATTAGATTCTGGAGATGAATCTTTATAAGCCATAATAGGCTAACTGAAGGCCCCCAACAAAACTTATTAGGATCAGAAGTTTTATGAGGATATGTGGTCATGAACAATGTCACATAAAAAGCAGTCCTGAAGTATGGTATGATTTCTAGGTGGCCCCTCATTGTTTTCATAGTCCAAAGACATCAGTGTAATCGGTCATCTACAAGTATATAACTCTGTTACTTCTGCAAATAACTGTCACAAAATCCTAGGGACACTTGTCAGCATATGAGAGCTGGGGAGCATTCCTGAGATGATTAACCTAAGCTGACAGCATTCTAATCTAGTGGGCTCATTTGTACCTTCCTTATTAGTTATTTTTCATTATAGCTAACAG
>QXTE01000082.1:1358155-1438209 GCA_003942145.1 Platysternon megacephalum | reverse complement strand
GAGTGAATAAATGAAGACTCGGCCCACCACTTCTGAAAGGTTGCCGACCCCTGGACTAGAGGTAAGACAATATTGTGTATTTCTGACATCACTCACCTCTTAAGGAAGTTATAAAGAAAATCTGTCAAGATGCAAGTGGCACTTTTCTTATCATATCTGCCTGACAAAGTGTTGAATGATGAAAGCAGCTTGAATTAAGAATCTCATTGGCTTTTGACCATTCCTAGTGACATTACCTTGCAAATGATTTTCTGGGCCAAATTCAGCCGCTTTGTAAGCAGGGTGCCCCTCCACTAAAGACACCTGCTTATATCAGACCTGAATCTGGCCTGATGAGTTTATTACAGGGATATGCTTGAGTGGTGATTCAGTAGGTGGCACATCTCCCTCTGAATTTGTACTCAGCTGGTGATCCATCATGCTGTAGGTCACTAGGATGCTGGAGGTACTATGTTTCAGGTGAGATATAAAACTGAGGCCTTGCTGCTAATGGACAATAAAACTCCCATGGCACTTTTTGTAAGAGTAGGAGTGGTAACTCAGGTGTTCTAGACAAATCTCAACTAAAGTAAGTATATTTTGCCTCCCTAAGTTTCCAAGATGGACCCAGTCACGTATGGTATTCTTCACAACAGCTGTGTGCTCTTAAATGGCTGTGTGATGAATTCCAGTCCAGAAGTGGTGGGCTAAATGAAACCTTTGTGTGTGAATGTATGTGCATAAAGATTACGTAGGTGTTTTTATATATGTATGTATATTCATGTATAGTTTGTATCTCTTTAGATACACTTGTCTGCATGTATATAGATATACATTTTACATACACACACAAATATTTCTTTTATATTCTGTAAGTCCATCAGAGCAATGATTTCTTTTACCTTTCTGTTTTGTAAAATATCTAGCACACTGTTGGCACTACCAAAACCAAACAATATATGAGTTACTTGGAGAGGAAAGGTGCTGTATACATGCACAATATTACTGTAAAATGGGGAAAGGATACAGTGTTGTTTCAGACTTCAGCTGCTTTTGTAATGAATGTCTCCTCTTCATTAGCTGGTCTAAATTCTAGATTGATGCTGAAATAAGATTGACAATAGGTCTTTCTTGCAACCTTCCCAATGAGGATCCCAAAAGGAGACAAACTTCAGTGAGTGCTGTGCCACAGCAAAGTTTATTCTATCTTCTGCTTGACAGATTTTCATGCGTAGCTTTCAAGAATGGGCATGATTGAGTGATATAAAAGACATGAACTGGTATTTATTTTTTCCTTTTTCATAAACCTAGCTGACGTTCTCAGCTCAGCAATAAACACAAACAATCAAAATGCCTTTTGGAACACAGGTCATGGTTTGCCAGGGGCAAACAAGTGATGTTTGAGCTACAAGAACAGCAGCAAAGTACCAAAAGGTGTAATTTGTCATATATAGAATATCAAGCTTATCCTGGTAGGCTTTCTCTGGCTTTCATTGCAGCCAGCTTTGTTCAAGCTAATGACTTGCCATTTCTTTACATTTGTGCTTTTTTCTGAAAGCAAAACCTCCAGAAGGTATATTTATTTTCTGCATTCTGTGGCTGCATGTTCCTGGGTGTGGGAAACTGTTAAAAGTGAAATGCAAAGCTTCTGTAAAAAATTGCTCAAGGTTGCAAATCATTAACAGAAGGTGAAGACTTACAGATTAGCAACACAGTTATATTTTTAAACTGAATATTTACACTTACTGCCAAGGCTGAGATCAATGATGTATTCCCTTCAGCAAGACTTCCTGACATCACAATCTACTTTATTTATGTAACCCTTCTGCCAGGTGGAGCCAGCAGCAACAAGGGCCGGGTTCAGTATCTAGGGNCACCCCCTGGGCACCTCTAAGAGGCAAAACTTCCCCTCTCGCAAGCACAGAGTCTGAGTGTAACAAAAAATTTTAATAAAAGGAGGGAAGTAACAGCATTAATTTGGGAAAACACTGCAACTAGGGTTCATAAACATAAACCATGAGCAAAAAACCCACCCCCAAGTAAGCTGGGCAGTGTCCTTTTCCCCTCAGGGTCTTAAGTCCAGCAACCCAAAAGTCCCTTTAACGTGCCCGTCCCTTCTCTGTACCCCACTCGCCCCACTCACAGTTGCTGTCCTTGGCCAGTGCAGCCCCAGACTTCAGAGGTTCATCCGCAGAGTTCACCTCCCACCCTGTGTGGAGGGTGTATGTGTAAAGAGGCACCTTACATGCTCCACTGCTTGGGCACTCGCTCGTTGCCCCAACAGCCAATTGCCACACCTCTGTAGGGCTCTGCTCTGGCCTTCTCAATCAGCCTCCCTGCTGGCGCTTGCCACGCCTCTCCATCAGCCACCCTGCTGGACGCTTGCCAAGATGTCTTCAGGCCCCCCCCCCTTAACACAGCTCAGTGATTTCAGCTGTTAGTGGGGGAGCCTCACTGCTGGTGTATACTGGGCAGTCTCTTGCAATAGAGATACTGTCCCAAAGTAGATCTAATACTTAGACCTAGGTACCAATGATTTCAGCTCTGCAGCATGTAACAAGACTCTTAATTGATTCTAAATTAGCTTTTTTTTATTATACCATGGGGAGAGGCAGGATCAACTAGTGTCTCAGACCCTTAAACATGCCCCCACTCTCTACTCATTGGACTTTGGAATTCATGTCCCCTGCCTAGTGAGTGCCATTCCGTTGAGGGTTAGTCCCTCCATCAGGGTATGCCAGGTACAGTTCTGCTGCCCTCGGTTCACACAACAAGGATAACAACCCTTTATTACTCCTGCCCCAATAACAAGGAGACTGGGGATCCAGCACCAGCCACAAGCGATCATTTGGGCAAGCAATCCCATCATGCTGAGCATCTAGGCAGGGTGGGTGTGTCCATGCAAATGAGATCAGCTTCTGAAGTCTTTTTCCACAGCTCACCACTAGATGTTAGGGGAGAGTTCATTCAGACTCTGCTTACATCTATTATTATTAATAAACTATAGTAGTGAGTGCCCAGGGGCCCCAGTGAGAATCATGACCCTAGACTGGATCTAGACTGTTCTCAGTGGTAGCAGATGACAGAACAAGGAGTAATGGTCTCAAGTTGCAGTGGGGGAGGTTTAGGTTGGATATTAGGAAAAACTTTTTCACTAGTTGGGTGGTGAAGCACTGGAATGGGTTACCTAGGGAGGTGGTGGAATCTCCTTCCTTAGAGATTTTTAAGGTCAGGCTTGACAAAGCCCTGGCTGGGATGATTTAGTTGGTGCTTGGTCCTGCTTTGCGCAGGGGGTTGGACTAGATGACCTCCCGAGGTCCCTTCCAACCCTGATATTCTATGATTCTATGTGTTTGGTTGTATGAAACACATGAAGATACAGGCCCTCCCTCAAAAATCCTTAAAACAAAGAAGACAGGCAACATACAAAGGATGTGGGAGACATACAATCAGAATATGTACAGGCCTTTATATACTTTACTCATATATATATTTATAGTTATATAAATATAAGTGGCAGATTGCCTCTCCCCTAGCCATCATTAACTGGCTGATGTCTTATAAGCAACACAGTGGAAGTGAGTCTAGAGGAGAGATTCAGCAAAGGAAGATTAGTGGCCTTACAGATCAGGTCACAGAGGACTTGCATAAGAGACAGCATGGAACCGCAAACAGTGCAGGAAATGCTGCTCAAGGGGACACTATGAACCAAAAACCCCCAAACATCTTTCTTTACCAGGGTTGTTATTAAATCTCACCCTTTAACCCTGCTCTCTGTTCTGTTCTATATAGGTTCTTATACTGCGCTCATCTCCATAGTATCTGAGCACCTTCGAGTAGTGCATTGAGTGATATGACAAATTATGTCATTTGTGATTTGTTCTTTTTCTCATCTTCTTCCAAGGGGGAGAATTGTGTGTGCAGTGGAGTGTTTTGTTTTGGTAAGGTGATGGTGATTTTTTTTCTCACCTCTTTCTTCATCTTGACATTTCCTCAAATCTCCTCTCTCACCATTACTTCTCCCTTTCTTACTCTCTTTTCCCAGGGTCTCACCAGTCAGTCACACTGATTCAGTAACTATACTCTCTGCCCACAGAAATGAATGCCACTGGTTCCCTGGCAAAATAAAGTTGATGTGGCCCTTCAGATATCTTATGAGTTTTATTCCTACCCAGTTCTCTATTTCTATCCACTATGTTGGTCTCTAGCAGAAATGTTGGAAGAAATGTTGGCCCTTTGTAACCCTCTTTGTCCTCCAGGAAGGTGTCAGCCCTCTGTGATCTAGTCTCCTCTTACCCCACGAAGTGGCCAAAAACTCTCTTCGAACCTTAGGCAATGATACAGAAGAGCCCTTAGGCCAGGGGTGGCCAACCTGTGGCTCTGGAGCCACATGCGGCTCTTCAGAAGTTAATATGTGGCTCCTTGTATAGGCACCAACTCTGGGGCTGGAGCTACAGGCACCAACTTTCCCATGTGCCGGGGGGTGCTCACTGCTCAACCCCTGGCTCTGCCATAGGCCCTGCCCCCCCTCCCCCCCTTCCTGCCCCCTCCCCTCAGCCTGCCATGCCCTCGCTCCTCCCTCCCCCCCCCCGAGCCTCCTGCACACCACGAAACAGCCGATTGGGAGGCGTGGGGAGGGAGGGGGAGGCGCTGATTGGCGGGGCTGCCAGTGGGCAGGAGGCGCTGGGAGCGGGGAGCTGATGGGGGGCTGCTGACATATTACTGTGGCTTTTTGGCAATGTACATTGGTAAATTCTGGCTCCTTCTCAGGCTCAGGTTGGCCACCCCTGCCTTAGGCTGTGTTCCTGGTCAGGTGAGCTTTTTGCTAAATTCAAGTTCATGGTCCTTCCAGCAGGTGTGGACTTATTAAAGAAACCTTAGATTAGACTCTGAAGACACTGCAAAGAATAAAGGTAATATGGCTGGCTGGTAATGGGAGGAAGAAGCAGGAGGATATATATGGTCTAGATAATGGATACATTTGAAAGGAACTGTAACCTCAATGAAAATAGTACTTTTGAGAGACAATCAAATTTTATTCATAGTTAAGAGCAATAGGAACCCAGTTGATTCAACATCCAGCTGATGAGAGCTCTGCTCCCATCTTCCAAACATTAACCCCTGTTAGCTGCCTCAGCATAAGCCAAATCTCTTTGGCAGGTTTTTACAGTACCAATCACCATGGTGTCTCGTGAAAAATAGTAAAAAAGAGGGGCGTAATATTCCAAACACAAAGTTTTTTTTATTGCCTCATGTCAAATATAAAATAAATGAAAACTTAAATATATCTCCTACTAGCTACTGTGGTATACTAGGCTCTGCTTTGATTTTACTGCTATGATTCACTCAAGACTTTGGACTCCGTTCTTTAGTTCCTAAAGGGACTCCCATGTTTGTATTTCTTGGATGAAACAGTTTAAGAGAATGTCCAATTGTTGCTGGGGAATTAGGTAAAGAACTTAGCCCATTCTGCCCCTACTTTGTCTTTGGTCCCACCAATCAGTGCCTTAAGTCACATAGATCCCTGGGGCAGTTTTGTGACTGGTTGGTGAATCTAACTACAGTATTAACCACCAGTTTTGTGAGAATCTGCTTTCCTTTTTGCGGCCTGCCCTGACCTTGGCATTTTCAGTGTTGGTTACCCTTGACACCTAGGGTCACAAAGATAATTCAGCATCATCCCAGATGTAAGGCTGATTTGGAAAGGAATCTTCCAGATTCTTTTTGGGGGAGGGATAGCTCAAGTGGTTTGAGCATTGGCCTGCTAAACCCAGCATTGTGAGTTCAATCCTTAAGGGGGCCACTTAGGGATCTGGGGCAAAATCAGTATTTGGTCCTGCTAGTGAAGGCAGGGGGCTGGACTCAATGACCTTTCAGGGTCCCTTCCAGTTCTATGAGATAGGTATATATATCTTAACATGGCCTCCTTTTTAGAACCAACAAGTTCTTAAAAGCTAAAATGTGGAGATTTAAACATCTAATTCCTTGATCTAAGGGCACAGAGTTCGTTTGTACATAGCGATTTGCACATGTGCATAATGTACATGTGATAATGGTAGGTCCAAGAAGGGAAGCCTGGCTCTCAAAACTGGTCCCTTAAACTTTGCCAGTTGTTGACAGGAAGAGAAAGAGCAACTAAACATCTGCAAAGAACACTCTCCCTGACCTGCAAGGAACTCCCCTGTGCTCTGTTCCATATACTTGCTCCTCTGATTGTCTCCTGGCCTCTTAGTCTGAGAGTGGATCATGACTATGTGCTTATACTGTTTTTATGAATAGCTGTTCTGTACTCCAAGTGACTACCCAACGGGTGGCATGTTGATGTTGTTTTTTCTCTCTGGTGACAGAGATATTGTGTATCAACGGCAAAAAAGCAGCAGGTGCAGAGGCACCAGGCACAGGCTCCTGAGAGTCATATGTTTGGTGGCCAGCTGGAATGCAGTGAAAGTGATCCTTCTGGAGTCTGCAGTACCATTAAACAGGTATGGAGGTGTCACTGCTAGCATGGTGGGGCTGGGCCCTTCAGCTCTCTACCTGGACACAGGCTGGAGTTGGGGAGGTGTCTCTGAGCCCAGACTTTCTTTCCATGTAGATAATTGATCATTCTCAGTGAAAGAAGGCTCCAACTGCTAAGAAATGTTGTGCCCGTGGCTTTCAGTACAGCAATTTCCCACACACTTCATGGGGGCTTGTCTTTTTATGGCAATGCGTGTTTAGCTGATCTTTCCACAGTCTGTCTCCACTGCCTCAAGTGTGTGCAGTTAGCTAGCATGTAATAAAAACCCTCTTGGCAAGCAGCCACTCTCATGAACATCACATACAACAGCTGTTTTATTCTGTTCATGCCACCTGCAAACCTACCTAAATCACTTGGAATATTCAGCCCACTGTGTGATATTTTGTGGTCATTTCACGGCTACTCTGTGGGTATGTCTACACTGCAGTTAGACACCTGCGGCTGGCCCAAGCCAGCTGACTCGGGCTTGGGCTAAGGGGCTGTTTAATTGTGGTGTAGATCAGGGGTAGGCAACCTATGGCACGGCTGCCAAAGGCGGCACGCGAGTTGATTTTCAGTGGCACTCACACTGCCCGGTTCCTGGCCACCAGTCCAGGGGGCTCTGCATTTTAATTTAATTTTAAATGAAGCTTCTTAAACATTCTGAAACCTTATTTACTTTACATACAACAATAGTTTAGTTATATATTATAGATTTATAGAAAGAGACCTTCTAAAAAGGTTAAAATGTATTACTGGCACGCGAAACCTTAAATTAGAGTGAATAAATGAACACTTGGCACACCACTTCTGAAAGGTTGCTGACCCCTGGTGTAGATGTTCAGGCTCAGACTGCCCGGGCTCTAGGACTTTCCCACCTCACACACTCCAGCCCAAGCCCAAATGTTTACATCGCAATTAAACAGCCCCTCAGCCTGAGCCCCAGGAGCCTGAGTCAGCTGGCACGGGCGAGCCACGGGTGTCTAAGTGCAGTGTAGACATACCCTGTGATAATGCTATTAGAAGCAGTGATGATAACATGATAATTGGTAGTAATTTCTTATATTAGCTATGTCTATCCTGCCAGTTAACTCAGGTGACTGGCACCTGGGTCTGAACACCAACATTAGCCTAGCCTAGCTATGAGTATTCACACTGCCAGGACTTACCTGCGTTACTGTGTCCTCACTGTTCCTGCACTCATCCATGTGTGTCTCGGGGCATATCCCATGGTTCTTTGGGCTGAGATGGTTTTTCCCAGTCAATTGACACAACTCTGGGAGAACTGGTCTGTCCTTCCAAGGGAATTGTGGGAAGGGCATTGGAGAACTATCAGCACTTAAGTGATTTAGTCTGTGTCTTCACTGCAAAGTAGGTGGGTTTCAGCCCAAATTAAAGCAGAGCTTTGGGCTCTCACCCACACCCCCAGTCAGGTCAGCTAGCCCAGACATAATGTACCTCCAAATCTGGATGAGAGGTTTTTGTGTGTGAACAGCAGAGGGGTTAGGGCTAAACCCCAGGTGAGAACCTGGGTTAACTCTGTAGTGAAGACATAGCCTTAGTAACAGATGGTCATTTTTGTTCTCATAGCATTTCTTTATACAGGCTCATTTGAGTCAGAAGAGACTTTTCTAGTGAAGTATCTAGTGTCTCCTGTTGCATCACGGCCAGGCTGAGTCCACTATTCCTACAGTGTCCATGAGAGTTGGGTGCCTTTTCTCACCTTGAATCTCTCCAGTGTTCCATCAGTTTCCCTGTAACGTGGCCATTGTAGCCTTTCTCATCCCTGCCTGGGTGAAATCATCCTGCAGGACTTGCATCTGCCCGTCTGGCCAGTGATTGGCTGTGGTGTGACATGATGCAAATTCTTAAACTAAATGGACTATCCCAGAAGGAAGGCTGGAGAGGGAGGGATGGTCCAGTGACTGCGGAAACAGACGGAGAACTGGATTCAATTTCTGCCCCACCACAGACTTTCTGTGACACCTTAGGCAAGTCACTTAGCTTTTCTGTGCCTCAGTTCCCCATCAGTAAAATTAGGATAGTACTTTTCTACCTCCTGGGGCGTTATGAGGGTAAATACATTGAAGATTGTGAGGAGCTCAGATACTATGGTAATGATGCCCAAATAAGTATCTTATATGGGCAGTAATGGGTCTGGTGTACCTAACAGGAAAGCTATTTATACTCTTTCCACGCTTGCAGTCTGATGAAGTAACTTTATACCCTAATATTCCCCTTTGATCTCGGTTTTACTCCCTTCTGCTACACTTGTGACTACAGAACATGTGTGCTATGGAGGGTTAGGTGTCTTCTTGCATTGTGCACCACTCTGCACTCTTTCCCTTCAGAAAGTGATTCTGTCTCACTGCTTCCTCAGACACCTTTCATAGAATCATAGAATATCAGGGTTGGAAGGGACCTCAGGAGGTCATCTAGTCCAACCCCCTGCTCAAAGCAGGACCAAGCACCAACTAAATCATCCCAGCCTGACCTTAAAAACCTCTAAGGAACGAGATTCCACCACCTCCCTAGGTAACCCATTCCAGTGCTTCACCACCCTCCTCGTGAAAAAGTTTTTCCTAATATCCAACCTAAACCCCCCCCACTGCAACTTGAGACCATTACTCCTTGTTCTGTCATCTCGTACCACTGAGAACAGTCTAGATCCACCCTCTTTGGAACCCCCTTTCAGCTAGTTGAAAGCAGCTATCAATTCCCCCTTATTCTTCTCTTCTGCAGACTAAACAATCCCAGTTCCCTCAGCCTCTCCTCATAAGTCATGTCCTCCAGCCCCCTAAACATTTTTGTTGCCCTCCGCTGGACTCTTTCCAATTTTTCCACATCCTTCTTGTAGTGTGGGGCCCAAAACTGGACACAGTACTCCAGATGAGGCCTCACCAATGCCGAATAGAGGGGAACGATCACGTCCCTCGATCTGCTGGCAATGCCCCTACTTATACAGCCCAAAATGCCGTTAGCCTTCTTGGCAACAAGGGCACAGTGTTGACTCATATCCAGCTTCTCGTCCACTGTAATCCCTAGGTCCTTTTCTGCAGAACTGCTGCCTAGCCATTCGGTCCCTAGTCTGTAGCAGTGCATGGGATTCTTCCGTCCTAAGTGCAGGACCTTGCACTTGTCCTTCTTGAACCTCATCAGATTTCTTTTGGCCCAATCCTCTAATTTGTCTAGGTCCTTCTGTATGCTATCCCTACTCTTGAGCGTATCTACCACTCCTCCCAGTTTCGTGTCATCTGCAAACTTGCGGAGGGTGCAGTCCTTTATCCCCACTCCCTCTGCCGTCCCTGATGCTTTCTCCCTGCCATCCTGCACATGTCTTTGTTATGCTCAGTTTAGATTGCAAGCTCCTCAGGGCCTATATCTCTACATTATCTGCAAGGTGCTATTCAGCGTGAGAGCAGCCAGCAGTATTTTTGTGTACCAGTGGTTGCAGGGTTGAGCCACATGTCAAGCTGACCTACTCCCAATGCCCCACTTTCAGTGTGGGATTGGTCTTCAGGCCCCTTTCTGTTTCCCCCAGGAAATCATGCCACAGTGTGTTAGGTAGGGTTGCCAGGTGTCCGGTTTACAACCGGATCGCCTGGTCGGAAAGCAACCCTGGCGGCTCTGGTTGGCACTGCCGACCGGGTCGTTAAAAGTCCGGTTGGCTGCACAGCGGGGGCCCGGAGCTAAGGCAGGCTCCCTGCCTTCCCTAGCGCTGTGTGGCTTCCGGAAGTGGCCGCCAGGTCTCTGCAGCCCCTAGACACATGGGCGGCCAGGGAGGCTCCGCAGCCTGCCCCCACCTCGAGAGCTGGCTCCTCAGCTCCCATTGGCCGGAAACCATGACCAATGGGAGCTGCGGGGGCAGCACCTGAGGGTGCAAGGGCAGCATGCAGAGCCTCCCTGGCCACCCATGCATCTAGGGGCTGCAAGGACCTGGTGGCCGCTTCCTGGGAGCCATGGTAAGCAACGCTGGGAACCCAAAACCCCACCGCCTGCCCCAGCCTGGAGTCCCCTCCCACACCCAAACTCCCTCCTGTACCCCGCCCACACCCCAACCCCCTGCCCCAGCCCCCTCCTGCATCCCAAACCCCTCAGCCCCACCCCAGAGCCCACACCCCCAGCTGGAGTCGTCCCCCCCCCTGCACCCCGCCCCACCCCGGAGCTCTCTCCCACACCCTGAACCCTTCATTTTTGGCCCCACCCAGAGCCCTCACATCCCAAACCCCTCCCTCATCCCAACCCCCTGTCTCAGCCTGGAGCCCTCTCCCACACCCCAAACCCCTCATCCATGGCCCCACCCCAGAGCTTGCACCCCCAGCCGGAGCCCTCACCCCCCTCCGTACCCCAACCCCCTGCCCCAGCCCAGAGAAAGTGAGTGAGGGTGGGGGAGAGCGAGCGACGGAAGGAGGGGCAATGGAGTGAGGGGGGACAAGGCCTCTGAGAAGGGGTGGGGCAGGGGAGGGGCCGTGGGGAAGGGGCAGGGCAGGGGGTGGGGCAGGGGTGTTCGTTTTTGTGCCACTAGAAAGTTGGCAACCCTAGTGTTAGGCTGGCTGTCCATGTCTTGAATATCCCATAGTAATTCTGGCCTTGTTTTGAACTTAGGGAGGTAGTGAATGCTGTGAGGATCATGCTCAAAAGTGCTGGGCTGACACACAGTGGACTCAGTTAGCAGCACACAGCATTGCTGGGACCAGCTCTCCCCACCCTGACAGTTACTGTGCAGGGCTTTCTCGGCTTGTCAGGTAAGAGGGAGAGTTCAGTGGGGTTAATTTCCCATCCTGACTTCTCTTAGTGCCCCAGTGTTTTCTCTATACCTTGCCTATTCCCTAGATAGTAAGTGTTTTATATGTTTTATATTACAGGGCCCTCACTGAGGTTCACTGCCCCAAGATTCCTGAGATCAAAATATATCTCCTCTCCCTCTTTGTATGCACAGATCTGAAGCTACAGAGCTTCATCTAAATTGCCTCCTTCACTGAGGTGAGCATGGTTAGCTGTTGTTACTCCTGAGCTAATGTTTGCAAAGAACTTTCAAGAGGAGACGCTAAGTGTTGTCTAAGCTGTAGGTGTTGAGGATGATGATAACCGTAACTGGGGTGATAGAGAAGAGCTCTGGCGTATGGGGCATGTTCGTCACCAGCATTCTTTCTAATACAGTGTTTGCTGTTTATATAAATAAATAAAGGTCAAAATTAAAGAAGAGTAAAGCCGAATCACTGACGTTGCTCCAGTGTTCGTATAATGGTACCATAAAATGTTACAGCAATGCTAGTATCTAGGGCCAAATTCTACCCTCACTTACACCCCGTTGACCCTGAAGAAACCTACATTTAATGCCAAAGACCTTGCCAATTACTCTTCTGCTCGTGCAATCCNCTTACACCCCGTTGACCCTGAAGAAACCTACATTTAATGCCAAAGACCTTGCCAATTACTCTTCTGCTCGTGCAATCCTACTAGCAATCCTGCTAGCTAATCAGAGAGTGGTGTGCTAATGATTCACATTGGAGATACCGTATTGTGGGTGTGAATGAGGCAACATTCAGCTGGATTCACTCGTTCCTGTCATACAGCTCCCAGAGAGTCATGATGGACATTCTTACCAAAGATCCTCTTTTGTGTACTTCCACAAGTCTATTGTGCTCTCTCCCCTCCTCTTTAACACCAAATTGAGGCCTTTTGTGGCATCTTGTCATCTCCCCAGACTTTCATGACACCAGTATGTAAATGAGACTCAACTGCACATCTTCTGTATTGGCTTAGCCACCACAGTCACTATGGGTATGTCTGCACTGCAGTTAAACACCTGTGGCTGGCCCATGTCAGCTGATTCAGCCTTGAGGGGCTCGGTCAGCGGGGCTGTTTAATTTGAGTGTAGATGTTCAGAGTTGCGCTGGAGCTGGGGCTTTGGGACCTCAGGTGGAGGGAAGGTTCCAGAGCCCGGGTTATCCCAAGTCCAAACATCTACACCACAATTAAACAGTCCTGTAACCTGAGCCCCATGAGCCTGAGTCAGCTGACGTGGGCCAGCAGCGGTGTTTAACTGCAGTGTAGAAATAGCCTAAACTACAATGTTTAACTGAGTTCATAACCAGTTAGTGGCATCATTGGCTCTGAATATGGCTTGTGACCACATACTTTACTAGTAACCATGGCAACTGGGGTATTTCCCCCGCAGTCTAGACTGGAACATAGTTGTCCTCATTATGAATAACAACTAATTGCCACTGTGAATGTTAGTGGATAGTCATTGGGCCAGGGAAAGAGAGTGAGAATGATTCTCTAGCCTGGTGCTTAGAGCGCTCACCTAGAAAGTGGAAGACTCAAGTTCCTGCTCTAAAGATTAATTATTTCTAAAAAGTGGAACAGGAGAGACCCAGTACCTAGCATTAGAGGGGTAGACGTGTTAGTCTGTATCCACAAAAACAATGAGGAGTCCAGTGGCACCTTAAAGACTCACAGATTTATTTGAGTCTCAGTGCCTAGGGCACTCTCCTGCAATGTGGGAGCCCAAGTTCAAATCCTTTCTCCACATTATGTTGGGGGGAGGCGGGAATTGAACTGGGGTCTCCTATATTCTGGGTGAGTGCTCTAACCACTGGGCTAAAGTTTATAAGGGAGAGAACCTTGTTCCCCAATCTCATTCCTTGTTTGTTTGTTTTTTGATTTGCTGGAAAATTTGTTCTTGCTTTAACCCGAAATGAAACTTTTTCCCCAGAATTTCCAGCATTCTGAAAAATCCATTTGCCCAACTCTGCTGTGGAATTCCTTGTCAGAAGAGATCAGAATAATGCTGTTTAGTATTATTTGAATTTCCCAAGGGAGCTATCCCCAAGGAATAAAATTTGTAAACAGCAACCCCTCACTCCAAACCCAAAGGACATTTACAGTCACAATCCCTCGTTCACAGGAGAATGAAGAAAAATAATGCAATTTTTGTTTTAGACTATTTTTTTCTTATTTTTTCATAGCATTTAGATCCCAAGGTGATACCAGCATGTGTCTTAAAAATACTTTTGGTAGATATATACATCTGAAACCAGGATGAAATTAGACTTATAATTACAATTGGCCATTTGAATGTGCAATTATTGAAATTGCATATACAATCCCAGTAATTCCATATTCAAATTAGGTGAGCAGATGTGCAGGTATTTCCCCCACAGCATCTATCCACATAACAGAGCCTCTGAAAACTTGTTCTATTTTCTTGTCTGTTTTGGATTTTTGTAGCTTTCCATGAACAATGCCATGCCTGCATTACCATCGCAATCCTTGAACCTCCTTGAGCAGTGGCTAGAGCACCCAAAGTCCGTATGCTGAGTCTAAAGGGGCTTTCTTACATGGCATCCTACGTTGTGATGGTAAGAGACGATTCCAGGGAAGGGATATTCAATGACATTAAAAGGTGGCAAATTTAAAACTGACACATGACATGTAATTAGACTGTGAAACTCATTGCCACAAGAAGTTGTTGAGGCCAGAAAATTAGACAGCTCAAATAAGGGATTGGATGTTTATATGGCTATCAAGACTACCCAGAGTTATAATAGTTAATGCTAACAAATTTTTGCAGGAATGTTTAATCCCAGCTTCAGGGTTTAAAATGATCAGGATGAGACCTAATGTGGGGGTAGATTATCCCACATCTGCTTACTACAGGGTTCTGACACCTTCCTGTGAAGCATCTGATGCTGGCCACAGTTGGAGATAGGATGCTGGAGTAGATGAACCTTGGGTCTGATCCAGTCTGGCAATTCTTGTCTTCCCATGACAAGGATCACATAGGTATAACACAAACTGCTGAGAAGTACTCCAGAAATGCCAGCAGTGCACAAAACCTATAGTAAATATACATCTCTATGTGCCTCTGACATCTCTTCACTAATTCAAACTCATTCTGCCTTCAGCTATATCCATTCAAGGCCATTGGTTTTAGAGGGGCTAACTGGGTGTAAATGGGGATATAATTTAGCTCCAAAATGGAGTTTCTTAACTTTCCTGCCAAACCCTCTCTCTCTGTCAGGATAACTCAACTATTTTCCATGCCACCCACAACCTTCAGCATCGGCATCAGCTTAGACTCGTCTCTGTTCTTCTGCTGCTTATGCCCAGGCCTTTTATAATTCCTGTCACTTCTTTCTCCCCAGTATCTCTAAGATCCGCCCTTTCTTCTTGGCCCTACTTGCTAAAATCTTGGTCCATGTTTTGATCATCTCTCGCCACAGATACAGTGACTGACCTCCTCCTCCTGGGCCTCCCTGCCTCTCATCTACAACACTTCCTGTCTTATTTCCATCATAATCCCTAGCTAACCCTAGCCTTCTTCCAATTCTTTCCCCGTAGAACTCCCTTTTCCTGCTCCTGACTCATGGCCAAATCCTCAGCCCTGCTTCTAGCTGTTTTTGCTGATCAGGCAGCACAAAACAGCTAGAAGCCTTCCCTAGTGGGGTAGCTGGGGATTCCCTTGGTATAGAGGAATCCCTGGGTGGCATAAAACTTGCTTTATGCCTCCTATTTGCAGCCCCTGTGATATAGGGGGTGCACAGATACAGCCCCATAGAAACTAATAACAATCTCTGAACTGAGAAGCTGGTGCTGGTGGCATGAAAATCCCATCCCAAAGCTGGACTTGAACCACCAATTAGAGCAGAGTTCAATGAACAACACTTGGAATGGCTTGATCAGAAGTCCCTGAAGCCTCAGGAAAGGTCCTTTCTCTCAAGAAATGCCCCTGAGGGAGAAAGAGTGCCTGTAGCACTGAAGCAGAGAGGGTCATATTGCAAAAACCAGAGCTTGCAATAAATAAGACTAGAGTTGTGTAGCGTGTGGTGACTGGTATCTGACTTTTTTTTTAATGAGCTCCCTCTGTGTGCAGATCAGAAACCCTAGAGACCTGCTGTCAACCCCCCTGAGTGTCTTGCACTGATCAGACAGCCGGGTTGTAGTGCAGGCCATTAATAGCCTGTAGAGATTTAAACCTGATGTGAATGACCGAGAGACCTATTCAGCGTTCATCACCATTGCTGGGGGCTATCACCGATTATTTGATCATATAAGTAAGGCAATTGGTGTGTGCAAATGTTTACAAACATAGCCACATACATTCATGTAGATTAGGAATGGACAAGGCCTACTAGATCACAACTAGTCTGAACAGGACTCTTGTGTACAGGCCATGTGTGATTGGAACACAAGAAATAGGTAGATTTAGGAGGCTCCCAGGTTTGAAAATTTTGGCTTTAGCCCAGAGATTTTATAATTGACAAGGATAACAAAAAAAGTAATTTAATATTTGTTTGCTGTCTTTAATCTTAGAAGGGGTAGTGGGGAAAAGTGCAACTGCCCTCAAAACACAGCACCACAACATCTTAGGCAGACCAGGAGATAAACCCTCTGCCCAGAGAGAAGATAGAAACAATATAAAGGTTAACCGGATGGCAGCATATTCAGATTTTAATTTACTCCTTAGTCTCTCTTTGCGCCTCAGATCCCCATCTGTGAAGTGGGGATAATAGCACTTCTCTGCCTCACAGGGGAGATGTTAGGCCAAATACATCAAAGATTGTGAGATGCTCAGATACTAGAGTAATGGAGCCATATAAGTACGATAGATAGATAGATAGATAGATAGATGATAAACTACCAGAACCCTTTGTCAGGATTTTTGTAAGTGGATGCCAATTGTGACAGAATGAATTGAAAGTGTCATGGACTGAGACATCCCACCCCTTGAAATTTGTTGATGATAGGGCCAGAGGAGACCATTATGATGATCTAGTCTGACCTCTTGCATAAACAGGCCATAACATTTCTCCCAATAATTTCTGCATTGGCCCCAATAATTTGTAGTTGTACTAGAGCCATCCTATCTTCTGTCATTCACAGGAGGAGACCAATATATGTCCTATACCATTCACCCATTTGGGGACCTGCTAAGCAGAATTGACAAAAAGGAAAAGGCTAATCCAATGGATGAAGCTGCCAACAGATTGGTACCCTTGCTCCTCCACCTCCAAGATGAGAATGAGGCTGTAGTTGAGGTAAGTTCCCATAACTGTTACCGTTCTGGAGCTCTAAGAAACCTCGTTCTCAGGATCTTCTCTTCTGTTAGCCTGCAGAGCACTTTCCAGTGCAGTCTGCTCCACACCCTGTCATGCTAATGCTTTTCCAGACCAGCATTGCTGAGCAGTGGGAATGCTTTCTAGTTCCATACATTCACTTAACAAACCCTGTAGTGCTGCCCATCTGATGAGCAAACTAGAAGAGGGTTTATCAGTGGGCACAGGGGAATTTTAAAGGCCAAAACAAGACCACCTGATATTTCAAGACCCTGCAGTAGTGAATCAGCTGAGTTTGATTGTCATTGCAGATAACAAATAGTTTGATAAAAAGCACCCATTTCCTGCCCTTTTACCTGGGGAAACCATACCTATCTTTGTTTTTTCTAAGGTTCTTATAGCCTTTGCATCTAAACCTCCTTCTCTTGCCATGTCTTACAGGCTTGTAAATATGTGTTAAGATGCTTAGCCCCATATTTCAAATGGACCATGAAGAAAAAGGTGATCACAAACAAGACCTATTATAACCTTCAGCTGGTCCTGAGGAAAACTTCCAAGCATCTTGTAAGTGACCACTGGCCGGCTTACAAAACATTCATGCCATCATTTGATTTGGAAGGTGGAGACTGGATGAAGGGTAGTATAGTGGATAAGGAGAACTAGGATAACGCAGTGGGAAGGTGGGTGATGGAAAGTACAGGGGATCAGGGGAACTGGATGAGGTGGCTGATGTGTAATGTGAAAGAGCCACCTCATCTATGATGTAGAGATGTGATGTGTGCTCATCTCATTCCCCTCCATCCTGAGCTCCAGGAAGGAGATGTCTTTAATACCACATACATTTATTTGCTTTTTATCCTAGGTGGAAAAGTACAAGAGAGACAACCTGCTAGAATATATCTATCGAAGTATGAGGTACCTCAAGTGCAAACAGGCTTTTATAAAGAGGGTCATGGCCATATTCCTAGGTAAATACAAAAATCTTGATCTTCATAGTACCATCAACATTCTTTTAGAATCTTCTGCTCTTTTCCCTCTAGAGGTAAAAATTAACCCATTAGCTCCAGGAGTGTCTTGATGTGAACGGATTAGGGCTGAGCGCCTCATAGTGATCCAAGAGAGCATTAGGGTGATTCTGATTCTTGTGTGTCACGGTATAAGCTTGTGCCCAGAGGAGATCTGGAATAATTTTTCCCCACAATATAGGGGAATTGGATGGGCATGCAGAATATCTTGTTTGTATATTGTGCCCATCCCCATGGCATCAGAGCACCTTTGCCTTAAAGTGTAGTTCTACTCTGAAAAGTGACTGTAAAAATGGCATCCTGGTTTCTATGTTGTGTCTCAATGGCTTCAGATCAGATGTGCTCAGTTTACAAGTAAAAAAGATGGTGTTCTAAATTAGCAGTCCTGCAAACTCAGCCCAGGTTCTGACAGTCAAAATGAATTCTTTCTTCATCATGCATCATGGCTTGTTCTGCAGGCCAAATTTTGTTCTCATCATTCCCCTTTGTGGCCCTGTGAAATCCTTATGCCTTCACTGGGTTTGCAAAGTTGTAAACATTTGGAATTTAATAAACAATTCTGTGGATGATACACAAGCAGAAGTAGAACGCAGCTTTTCTTATTCTAACTTAGTTTGCTCTGCGGCAGGGCTAACAGGCATAAAAATAGTCATTAAAGTCAGCTGATATGACTCTGAATACTCAGAGGGGCTGATCCATTTTACTTTTCAGGATAGAACTTCACTTTAAGTTTTGGTTACAGGTCATTGCTGAAGAAAAGCTCACAGAGTAGACAAGTCTTTGGCCTTTACTGATAGGAACCCTCAGTAGCTTTTTAAATATCTGATTCTTTATCTAGGAGTACCTGAATTTACAGATTACCTGAGGGATCCTTTTAAAGCACTTCTGAAAAATGATCACCGGCGAATGGGAAAAGTAAGAGGAGATATATTTGTGTAATTGTCTTTCTAGGTTACCTAATCAATATGGACGACAGCTTGATGAGGCAAGTGGACCTGGACATCCTGATTCGTAGTAAGCCATTACCTCAGGATAATATATACTCTGTGTGCATGTGTGTGTGTGTGTTGGTGGTGAGAAGTTGTCTACATTTGTTGGGGCGGATTTAGCAGCCATTAGCACTTCCAGGCATATAGTTAGACACAGATGTCTCCTCTTTTCCCATGTGCTGTAATACAGTGTGATTTTAGAAATGGAGATATCACACAGTATGGTTTTATCTATATTTATGGAAAAGAGCATAAATAAAAATTCCATAAACATAGTTTGGGGCTTTGTTTTCTCAGGCTTTAGATACCATGGATCATATGCATATGTTGCAGTAGTGAAGAGTAATTTATTAGCTTTAAAAAGTGACATTAGTGCGAGGGGGAGGTGTCAGTGAGATTCTGTATTTATCCACAGAGTAGGTTCAGCATGGGTGAGGGCCACACAATCTGCAACACACTGCCCTGCCAATGTTTCTCAACTGATGTTAAGGGGCCATTTTAGGGGTGATATGACAGCTAAGTCACCACAGTTTCTTTAGTCTTGGGTTCTGTACTGAGGCTGCTACAAGGAGGTCAATTTGTGCCAGTTGTGAGGGGAGTTTGTGACATGAATACTTGCCCATTAGGAGTTGACTGAGGGCCCCAGCTTACTACAGGGGCACACAGGCCTTGGAAGAGCCATCAGATGCTAACAGCTTTCCATCATGACTACTATTCTGGACTGGTTTTGAACCAGGGACCTAGAGGCAAAAGCCTTCATATCCCATTGGGTGGGGACAGTAGAAATCCATTTGTGTTCGTGTAAAATCTGTAAGTACTCACGACTAGAATCTAAGATTTAAGTTAAAAAACAAAGTGTTTCTAGTCCTTGTGGTTGTGAGTCTCTAGCCTTTTTGACACCTTTAAATTGCTTGTAAATATTGAGGCTGCTCAGCAGTGGAGTGCACCAACCCCCTAAGATGCCATTAGTGTACCAGGTGTACTTCAACTTGGAGTCAAGCACTGTAGGTGCTTCAGCACTTAGGCCTTGTAGGCGCTAGCCCCAGTAGCCACTCAGAAACATGGCTAAGTGAAAAGGTAATTTACTAGGGCTGGCAGGAAAGGCGAAAGGTCGCAAATACCCTAAGTACAGAGGTATAAACAATTACAGTTGAGAGTGAGCAATAGCAGTTCCCGTTTTGGATCCCTGGGGCAATCCTATCAAGTGTAGGGACTCTTCAGGCCTAGTCCCCTCTCCAGCCCAGTCTCCACTCAAGGAAATAGGCACTTGCAGGTTTCTATGCCAGGCTCAGTTAGTGTCTCTCATTCAGGAGCCTTTGCACTGTCTCCTTGCCCTGTCACTGCTGCTCTCCCATAAGTCCCATATAGACCTGCACCCAGCTGTAATGTCCACCAATCACAGCCTGTTCCACACTCAGCCCTATGTACAGCTCCTGGCTAGCCATGTGGCCGCTGCCGCCACTCCAAACAGAGCCCGGCCATTTCCTGGTTCAGGACCTTTCCCGTTACCTGGCCAGGAGAAAGGGCATGTGCTGTGGGAGGGGGGCTGATGGGACTTGTATCCCCTCTTAGGAGATCCATCACATTCCTCTGTGTCTAAGGTGAGACTGTTTGGACCTGCAGTGGGTTGTGCAATATATGATACTTTTTTGGGGAGAAAGGTTCATGGTTATCATATCTACATCTTGCAAAGTCCACTCAAGCACTACAGTGTTTGTACCTCCATAAACGTTAATTCTAATCATCATCATTCCCATAATTAATAAAACTGAGTCAGCCACTGTAGTATAGGAAATACAATAAACACTTCAGTAGCACAATTCTTCATATTCTGGTAGAAATTCCATAGTGTGGTTAAAATGTCAATAGATTCTGCTCGTACTCCCTAGAGACACCTATTCTCCTTACCTTCCCAACCAGTCTCTTGAGCTTTTGGTCACCTGGGGTTAGTAGGGTTGGCTCTATTGTCATCTCACTATGCTTAGTAGATTTACACAGACGTGTCAATATGTGGGGAGTAGAACATCAGAATGGCCATACTGGGTCGGACTAAAGGTCCATCTAGCCCAGTACCCTGTCTTCCAACAGTGGCCAATGCCAGGTGCTTCAGAGGGAATGAACAGAACAGGCAAAAATCAAGTGATCCACCCCGTCACACATTCCCAGCTTCTGGCAAACAGAGGCTATGGACACCATCCCTGTCCATCCTGGCTAATAGCCATTGATGGACCTATCCTCCATGAACTTATCTAGTTCTTTTTTGAACCCTGTTATAGTCTTGGCCTTCACAACATCCTCTGGGAAGAGTTCCCCATGTTTACTGTGTGTTGTGTGAAGAAATACTTCCTTTTGTTTGTTTTAAACCTGCTGCCTATTTATTTCATTGGGTGACCCCTGGTTCTTGTGTTATGTGAAGGAGTAAATAATATGTTCTTATTCACTTTCTCCACCCTATTCATGATTTGATAGACCTTTATCATATCCCCCCTTAGTCGTCTCTTTTCCAAGCTGAAAAGTCCCAGTCTTATTAGTCTCTCCTCATATGGCAGCTGTTCCATACCCCTAATCATTTTTGTTGCCCTTTTCTGTACCTNCTTATCTAGTTCTTTTTTGAACCCTGTTATAGTCTTGGCCTTCACAACATCCTCTGGGAAGAGTTCCCCATGTTTACTGTGTGTTGTGTGAAGAAATACTTCCTTTTGTTTGTTTTAAACCTGCTGCCTATTTATTTCATTGGGTGACCCCTGGTTCTTGTGTTATGTGAAGGAGTAAATAATATGTTCTTATTCACTTTCTCCACCCTATTCATGATTTGATAGACCTTTATCATATCCCCCCTTAGTCGTCTCTTTTCCAAGCTGAAAAGTCCCAGTCTTATTAGTCTCTCCTCATATGGCAGCTGTTCCATACCCCTAATCATTTTTGTTGCCCTTTGTTTCCAACTCCAATATATTTTTTTTGAGATGAGGCGACCACATCTGCACACAGTATTCAAGATGTGGGCGTACCATGGATTTATATAGAGGAAGTATGATATTTTCTGTCTTATTATTTATCCCTTTCTTAATGATTCCCAAAATTCTGTTAGCTTTTTTGACTGCCGCTGCATATTCAGTGGATGTTTTCAAAGAACTATCCACAATGACTTCAAGATCTCTTTCTTGATTGGTAACAGTTAATGTAGACTCCATCATTTTATATGTATAGTTGGGATTATGTTTTCCAGTGTGCATTACTTTGCATTTATCAACATTGAATTTCATCAGCCATTTTGTTGCCCAGTCACCCAGTTTTGTGAGATCCCTTTGTAAGTCTTCGCAGTCTGCTTTGGACTTAACTATCTTGAGTAGTTTTGTATCATCTGCAAATTTTGTCATCTCACTATTTACACCTTTTTCCAGATCATTTATGAATATGTTGAACAGTACTCATCCTAGTACAGACCCCTGGGGGGCACCACTATTTACCTCTCTCCATTTGGAAAACTGACCATATATTCTTACCCTTTGTTTCCTATCTTTTAAGCAGTTACTGATCCATGAGAACACCTTCCCTCTTATCCCATGACAGCTTATTTTGCGTCACAGCCTTTGGTGAGGGACCTTGTCAAAGACTTTTGAAAATCTAAGTACACTATATCCCTCTTGTCCACATGCTTGTTGACCCCCCTCAAAGAAAACTAGTAGATTAGTGAGCCATGATTTCCCTTTACAAAAACCATGTTGACTCTTCCCCAACAAATTGTTTTCATCTATGTATCTGCAGAGGCTCAGAGACACAGTTGTGAGTGGCACTTAGCTGTCTGGGGCCTTAGGTCCCATATCAATGGAGCTCTTGAGAATACAATGGCAGATCCAATTGCCTGGACATGGACACCTAGCAATCAGCAACCCAGAGAGATATGGACTTCCCTGCATTTCAGCGGGGGCCCGAGCCGCATTTTTCCAGCTCAAGGAATAAAGGACTGGGGGAAGAGGTGAGGTGGAAGTTATGTGTTGGCTGCAAGAAACAGTCGGGGGACATCTGAACTGGGACAAAGAGAGGTCAGAGGAACAGGGCTTTTGGGCTGTGTGCTGACCAGGATGGACTAAACTGTAACTTTCTTTTCTCTATGCTCAGGACTTCTTATGTTGTGTTCCAGTCCTGTATGCTTCTGTTTTACAATGCTGATGGAGGAGGTGCATTGCTCCCTAAGATTATACAAGTCTCCCTCAGGGGTTTCCCTCAGTGGGACTCACTGAATGGAGCTCATGGTGTGAAACAGGGGTGCTGAAGGACCAGAGGCCCAGCCTAAGGAAGTGGTGAAGCCGTGTGGCTTGCCCTGGAGGAAGAGCGAGACCTCTAGCAGGTCTGGTACACAGAAGGGTCCTCCCAGAGATTGTTCCAAATCTTGGGCCATAATACTGATCTTGTGGATCTGTGACACAATAGACCTAGAAGAAGCCCTGCCATCATCTCCTGGCTACCAGATTGCTTGGTGGCCTTAAGCCTGTGAGTGCTCATGTAGGCCATAGGAGGTTTACAGAACTCCTCCACATTGAACTTCTCAGCTTGTAAAGTTTCCTTTTCAGTGTTTGAAGCCTGTAGCGGGGTGACGAATCACCCTGCGGTGCCTCCTGCTGGTTGTCCAGGGAATTAGCTCGCCAGCCTCTGGAGCGCCCTCTGCAGGCCAGTGTCTTGCCTTGCCGCTGGCCCCGGTGTCCCTCCTGGACCCCGGCGCCCCTTCTCTCAGGGTTCTGCCCCCTGAAGTACCCCACAGTCTTGATGGGTCTCCCCTCCTTGGGGAACCCCCAATTCCCACCTCGCCTTGGTCTTGGGCTACTGCCAGTCACCATCTTGCCCCCGCTCACTGGGGCAGACTGCAGTATAATTGCCACTCATCATTGGCAAGGAGAGTTTGGACCTACTGCCTCTGCCTACCCTTGGGCTGCCCTCTCTGCAACCCCAGTACCTTCTCAGCCTTTAACAAGGCCTGCAGCCTGGGGGTTTTCCAGGCTGGAGCTCCTCTGGCCTATCCCCAGCCCTGCTCCACTTTAGGTACCCTGCTTGGCTCCCAGCAGCCAGGCCCATCTCTCTCAACAGCTAGAGAGAGACCCTCTCTGTTTAGCTTCTGGCCCCAGCCCTCTTATAAGGGCCAGCTGGGCCCTGATTAAGCTGGCCACAGCTGTGGTCAGCTACCCACTCAGCTTCACCAGCCGTTCTTAATCCCTCTTACCCTGCTGCAGCCCTCTCCAGGGCTGCTTTCACCCTTCCAGGGCTGGAGTGGGGTGATCACCCCGCTACAAAGTCCTAGCATGAAAAAAATGATTTTTTTTTTTTTTGGAAAGGCAAAGTTGGTCCCTTTACAGATCTATAGCTGGGAAACCCTTAGTGATTTCTAGCTTTTGTAACAGTTACTGTAACAAAATGCTTACTTTGAGGCTGCTATGAAAACAGCCCAAAGCAAACAGTACGTGAACATTGTGTTCACAGTGCATGTGCAATGTAGCAACCCCAGCGTCTGTCTCAGAACGATTCTGGGCTGCAAATGAACTGCAGCCTGGAATTATTGTACTGCAAGTGAAACACTTTATACAGAGAAGTGTTCACACGTTTTATTTGTATGATCACATTTTGATTGAAAGCAAGATGTCATTTACAAATTTACATTTACAAAGCAAGGTTAAAGAGGGCTTTTGTTTTGTAGGTTATGTATTAACTCTTTGGTGACCATCTGCTCTCTTACGCATCTATTTATACATTCATTCAGCTGCCACTCTGGAAAAAAACAACTTTCTCAGGGTTAAGAGTTGTCAGCATGTGGAAACCAATGCTACAGGTAACAGTCCTACTTTTATGATTGAAAATATTTTTAGGGCCAAAATTACTTTAAAATATTTGGTGCCTAAATCCTGTGGATTTCCAGGTGAAAAGCTACTTGGGAGATGGGAGTTAATATTGTTCATTACAGCATTTACTTTCTGCCAGCTACTGGGGAGAGGCACCCCGTAGTAGAATGGCTGAGTGGCCATGCTGCTAGTGGGCGGAAGGATCTGGAAAGCAATTTGTAGCGAGATTGGCACTTTGCTCAGATGCCCCAGCATCTCAGCTTGGGAAGTAATTTCCACACAAATGTTTGGCTTCTGTGGAGTTTGAGTGCAAGAGGAACTACCCGGGTTTAAACAAGTGCTCTTTAGAAGGACTTTCCTTCCTCCAGGGGTTTCTCTATTGAAGGGGAATTACTAATCAATTACTAAACAATTACAATTACAGAAGCTGCTCCAAAAAAAAATCCACCTTGTCTCTCCAATTACTAATCTGACATCTTGCATAGTGGAAGTTCTGAAAAAGCTGAAGATAACCCTCAAACTTTGAGGTGTCAAACTTCCTCAACTTCCATTAACTTCATTTGGAGTTTGGTCTGAGTAAAAGCGGAGTTCAGGAACTGACCATGGACTTCTGTTCATGGTGCTCAACACCTCACCAAGGATATTCAGCACTTGGCAAGATTTGGAGCCTATAAGCCTGGTCTAGCTTTGTCATGGACTTTAACAGGAACTGGATCAGGCTCTAGATGAGCTGTCTTCCTTTATTCTCTTGTCCAATTAGGTTGTATAAAATGTTACTGTAAATTCATTTTATTCTAGGGTCCTGAGTCTGTACTTAAGCTTGGGTGTCCAAAATGATGGCTCCGTTTGCTACTACTCTTTTCAAAGTAGCTAACTCAAAGTTTGGAAAAAGCTTTCACATAGAGGTATTGGCAATGCTTACTTCACATTAAATGTAGTTACAGCTACTGTATAACAGATTAGCTATTGTGCAAGTGCTAACGTTAAGAAATGTAAGTATTTAAAAATTCCTTTGGATTCTCAAAGCTTTAGGCTAATACTTGTTAATGGCAGTAGATTGTCTATTGATCTAAGACTGAGGATGTTACAGCTAAATGTTTTATATAGGAGTGGTTTTACTTCCTGGATCTCAGAATGAATGGCAAAACCTGGAGTAAATGGAGAAATGTAATTTATTGGAAATGCAATATAGTTAGTGAGAGAACAGTTTGCTACATTTTTTAATTTTCCAGTCTTACAACATGTTTGAGTTCAATACTGATTAATTACAGGGCTGGATTAAAGCAATCCAGGGGTCTAGGTATGCTATGCCCTGGCACCCTACCATCACAGTCCTGCCTTCACCCCATGGCCTTGTCTCCACACCTGGCATGGCAGTGGGACCTCAGCCATCCCAGAAAGGTGGGGCAATGGCATGGGGCCCTTCCTTCCCCACCAAGAAGTGTCAGCAGAGATGGCAGCAGGGTTCCCCTCTGCCCCTGGAGAGGCCAGCATGGAAAACTAACAACAGCCAGGGATGGCCTTGGCTTGCTTTGCTGTTTTCTTCTTGCAATGCACAGAGTCCTCTTTCAGAGTGGTAATGGTATGGCCCCCTAGAGCAGTGGGTTTTTGGTTTAACACCCCTTGGGATGAATGGAGTAGTTCTCACCTCTCAAAGCTATTATTTCAGGATGCCTGCAGGCTCAGGCAGATGCTACTGCATTTGTTCTACTTGGATCATGTTTTTGAGCTTCCCCCCCGCCCCCAAACATGAGGGGAAAAAAAGGAAGCTAAGATTCTGAAAGGATCCCATGACTCCAATATCTGGAGCCCTGGGCATGGCCCTATGGTGCCTTTGTTTTAAGCTGGCCCTGAGTAGGGTCCTCAGTACAGACCTTTTTAAGGGCTTGCTGCTGCTGAAATTAATGGGAATTTTGTCTTTGACTTAAAATCAGGATTTATCACCAAATGTTCTGGGTTCTTTTTGGGAGAAATGGACATAGTAGAGATCCCCTCCCCCATTTTATTCTGAGTTATTTTAATGGCCAAGAAAGATGTGATTCCACAAAACAGACATTGCTTTGTTTAATCTTTGGCTTCCTCCTGCTAAATTTCTTAAAGCCCTTACATTTGTTTAATTAATGATTGGGTCCAAGGAACAGCAGACTAAATATGCCCTTTAAAAGAGGGGGATGAAAATGACTCTCAAATGACTGAGCAATTACTGAACTGGTTTCGGACAATTAGGAATTAATGAATGCACTGTAAATATTGCTGCTGAGCATACTTTGAGAAATAGGATAGGTGCAGTTAAAGCAGTGGATCTGGATGATATACACTGTTGGGTTTCAGTGGAAGTAGCTACAGTATTTTCTAGGAACAATTTTTCAAAGAAAAGAACTGAGAGAGGCTCGAGAGGCTTCAGAAGCAAATTTTGTAACAGTATTACATTAAAAAATCCCCACCACTAACTAACCGTTAATTCCACATTACTGTCAGCACTGAGTGCTGATATGGAATTGTAATATTTGCCTGTGGGTTCCTTCAATGTATGCATTAGTTACACTGAAATAAAGGCAACATTAATATTAGGACTATTTACAGTACAGAAGAACCTAACAGTTATGAACACCAGAGTTACGAACTGACCAGTTAACCACAGACCTCATTTGGAACCAGAAGTACACAATCAGGCAGTAGCAAGAGACAAAAAAATAAAAATAAAAAAGCAAGTACAGTGCTGTGTTAAACGTAAACTACTAAAATAAAGGGAAAGCAGCATTTTTCTTCTGCATAGTAAAGTTTCAAAGCTGTATTAAGTCAATGTAGTATGACCAGACAGCAAATGTGAAAAATGGGGACGGGGGTGAGGGGCAATAGGATCCTATATAAGAAAAAGACCCCAAAATCGGGACTGTCCCTATAAAATCGGGACATCTGGTCACCCTAAGTCAATGTTCAGTTGTACACTTTTGAAAGAACAACCGTAAAGTTTTGTTCAGTTACGAACATTTCAGAGTTACGAACAACCTCCATTCCCAAGGTGTTCATAACTCTGAGGTTCTACTGTATATACAGCTGCTTTTCTTGCAGAAGAATAATATTACTTTAAGAGTATGTCTATCCTACAGCTGATAGATGTGATGCCCAGCCCTATGCTTGTGAATGCTGCAGTGTGGATGCTGCAGCACTAGGGTGGCTCGGGTTAGCCACCCGAGTCCAAACCCATCCGAGCCTCTGGGTCTGGTTCGATTGGTGAGCCCAAGCCCCACCCAAGCTGTAACATCCTCACTACTATTTTTAGTACATTAGCTTGAGCAGGGCTAGCAGGAGTCTGTCTACCCATGCTCGGAAACACTTCTTCCGGCTGCAGTGTAGATATACTCTCAGTGCCTACAGCCTAGTGTGGAGAGTTTACCAGAACTGATCTTACACATGGGTTGGAGGTTCACCAGGATCATCCCTTTATGGAGTGTAGGAAGGAAAATATATCAGATCTCAAGTGATCTATGTGTCTCAGAGGGGCATGGAAGATATCCCAAGAGCAAATAAAATAACCCAGTGTTTATTGTCACCTATGTCTCCCTGAAGGATCAGCCCCAGTCTCTTGTCCAGTGTTGCCCTTATGACCCTACTTGAAACGTTGAATGGATATCCAATATTACACCACAGGACAACAATCTCCTTGACCTGCTTTGAATTTGAAAGAAGGGGACTCACTAGGCAGGGAGTCTCCAATTCAAATGCTCCCCTGCTTCTCTTTGTTAATGAGAACGAACAGGTCCACTAGTAACAGATGTACATTTGTAACATGACTAAGAGATGTATACAAGGAGTGAACTCCCTTTACATACTGTTCAGTCAAGCAGAATTAGACCCATAGGCACTGACTCTGAGCTGTGCCCTGGACACTTTCTGTTGCTCCCCTGGCACAAATAAGATCTAAACCTACTCGATCCAGCTCCTAGAGAATTTCTCCTGCATTTCACAATCCTTGAGTGATGTAGCCTGGCAGAGGGAGTGCGGCCAGGGCTCCCTTATGCTCTGGCTATCCCTGGCTGCCCTTCAGGCTGTTGACAGCTGATGCATGTTTGAGCAACCTTTAGGGAGCTTTTAGGAGCGGCCTGAGGGATTAACTTGATGCAGAGCAGCCCCAGGGCAGTGCAAACTTAATTTGCCCTTTAATAAATTCAGTCTGAGTGAATGAAGGACTCAGTTATTAACTCACTTCAGCTCAGCTTGCTCCTATGCAGCACCCTGAATGATTATCCCTAAATACTATGATGATGGGTGCCTAGAATAGACAGACTGAGGTAAATACAATCATTGGGACAGTGAAAGCGGAACACTTTTCACCTAAATCCACCTGGTGAACAAAGACAGCTCCCCACAAAAAAAAAAAAAAAAAAAAAAAAAGTGAGAGAGAACAAGTCTCTATCCCAGAACAAACAGACCTTGTTGCCTCTTTGTCAGACCTCTTCATCTGGTAGCTGGCTCTTTACATACCAGCTGGAGAAATGACACCTAAGCCAAATAAATCTGAATATCACAAGAACAAGAACAAACTCACATGTCAGACCTGTGCATAGCCCCACTATGTAGCTTTGTTTGTGAGAGGCTGGATTGTCCTTGGTCCTTTCATGATTTCACAGACACAAAAGCCTATCCCATCCCTTGTGTGCCTCATCCAGGGGTTCCCTCACAGTAGCAGTCCCTGTACTCAGGAGAATGCAGGACTTCCCCAAAAGGTGCATGGTGGGGGCATGAATTGTTCCAAAAGGGGAGGGGAAGGAAGCAGGTCCATAGTCTGCCCCCCTGTCCTAGCCTGCAGGGATGGCCAGGCACTCTGCATGGAGCAGGCTACATCACACCGAATGTTGTTGCATCCTGCATACAGGGGAGCTGTGGGAATGTGAGGCAAGGTGCACAAACCTTGCACCAGGCAGGAAGGGGTTAAGGAGTTGCTATGGGTTTGTGTAGCTCTGCCTTGCCACACCTGTAAGGCATGGCAGGACTGGAGGAAGAAGGGGAGAAGCACAGCTCAGGAGAAGGTAACTGTGGGTGGAGGACAGACCTTTAGCCCCCGCAGCTGCTGGGAAGAGGCCTGACAGAGGGCAGAGCCAGCTTCCAGGCCTATAAGCTGTCTGAGCACACTGAGAGAAAGGTGGTCTGGACTCTAAACAATTACCTGTGGTGGCTGACCAAAGGATATTGAGCCAGACTGCAGCTAGCTTGAGGCTCCCTGAAGGAAGACAACCCCATGGCTCATTTGTTCCTTTTTTTCTTTTATTCTTTTTGTTTCCTGGGAATCCTGCAACTCCAGAGGAGCTCAGGTGGAGGGTTGAGTTTCCATCCCCAACCACCCAAACCCAGATGATGAGAGCCTGAGTGAGTACATGACCCCTTCCCGCTCTAAGAGATTTTGCAGAGGGACAGAATGTGGGGTTATGTGACAGAATGACTGTGGCCCCTGAGGCGCAGTCACTCCTGGAGTGTCATGACCAGGTCTTGGGCAGTCAGACCTAATGGTCCACACCAGAGTCTGAATTGAGAGTCAAGCCAGGGCTCAGGACTGGAGTCAGATTCCAGGGGCAGAAAGCGGGAGGAAGACAGGAACAGGTCAGGAAAGCAGGAACTAGGAGGAAGACAGGGAAACAGAATGGAGGGACAAGTCAGGAAAACAGGGCTCAGGAGTCAGGCAAGAAGGCAGGGTCTGACATAGTGGCCATCCAGGACTTCACCCACTTGTACAATTTTCTGTGCTTCTCTCTGGTTTCATAGGCAACCCTGACCAATCATTGGTCCCAATGTTCCTCCAGTCAGGGACCAAGGGAAGCCTCCCTGATGTAGCTTCAGGTTTCATGGTCTCTCTGCTCAATTAGTGAGTAGCAACCTGCTGGATGTGAGGAGGGAGAAATCAGTTAACTAGGAACCTTGCAGACCCAGGTTTGACACCTGTGGGGTTATGTGACGGTAAGATTCACCTGGGGTAATATAGCTCTGCTCCTCCCCCAATGCAGAGCCATAGGCAATTTTCAAAATCTTGTCCTTCTTGCTGATGACAGCTTGACATCTTAGCAAGATGGGATTGTCCCCTTTAACTATTAGCGGTAAATATGCCCAATGGCATGTGATGGGACACTAGACAGGGTGGAATCTGAGTTACTACAGAGAATTCTTTCCTGGGTGTTTGGCTGGTGAGTCTTGCCCACATGCTCAGGGTTTAGCTGATTGCCATATTTGGGGTCGGGAAGGAATTTTCCTCCAGGGCAGATTGGCAGAGGCCCTGGGGGTTTTTCGCCTTCCTCTGCAGCGTAGGGCGCAGGTCAGTTGCTGGAGGATTCTCTACACCTTGAAGTCTTTAAACCACAAGTTGAGGACTTCAATAGCTTAGACATAGGTCAGGGGTTTGTTACAGGAGTGGGTGGGTGAGATTCTGTGGCCTGCGTTGTGCAGGAGGTCTAGGGTGACCAGACAGCAAGTGTGAAAAATCAGGACAGGGGGTGGGGGGTAATAGGAGCCTATATAAGAAAAAGACCCAAAAATTGGGACTGTCCCTATAAAATCGCAACATCTGGTCACCCTAAGGAGGTCAGACTAGAAGATCATAATGGTCCCTTCTGACCTTAAAGTCTATGAGTCTGTGTACCATTTTCAGGGTGAGCTGTAAGCCTTGAGTGGGAAAAACCAAACCTCTTTCGGGTTGGTAGTTTGTCTACTCAAAGGTTGCTGACATGCTGAAATGGACTGTCCCTGTTATCAGTGATGTCACAGAAAACACCTGTGAGCCAAAATCACATACCTCTAAAGACACATTAAACAGAAAATACTATAGTATCACTAGCAGAATTACTTGCTATTACTACTATCTTTAGTTGTCATTATTAGCCATTAAGACATGTTAATGTGGTTAGGATGTCTTTCTTTCAAAGATTTAAACTTGCTAATGAAACCTATGTAATATGCATGCAACAATTTTTAATTTTAAAGTGTCTGGGGAATTCTCAAATACTGTGCTAATTACATCTTGCACCAGACAGGTGGTGTAAGCTCAATTTAAGATTTTGAAGAACATCAAACAAGATGTAAAGTCTTTGTGGTTTGCAATGTATTCAATTAGTACCATTTGCAAAATGGTCAACAGCGCCATAAACTCCCATTGTAGAACTAGAATTGCCTGTCTCGGTTTTCCTAGGATCGTCCCGTTTTTGATGCAGCAGTCCTGGGAGATCTGTAAGGGTGCTTAGTACACACTGCCAGCTGTCCAGTTTTGTGGGCTCAGGATATCCCAGGTTTTTTGTACTTCAGAGGTGGCAACCCTATTTAGAACTAATGTTAATCTGCTCTAAGTTTAGACCACTATCTACTGTAACAATAAGAATAAAATATCAACAAACATTTAGGCCCAGATCATCAGAGAGATTTAGGTGCCTAACTCCTGTTGATTTCAATGTGAGTTAGGCACCTAAATACCTTTGATCTGGGCCTTAGCTACTAGTTCTTTGTGATAGGGTGCAGGGACAATATCGGCTCAGCTTCCAACTCCCTTTGTACAGGTGCCATGGGGAAGGACCATAAGCGAGCTGTATGAGAGAACGTGTTTAGGAGGGCTTCCTATCCAGGGCCAAAGGGGAGTGGGTTGAACCGCAAAGTTTGGTGCTTATGTTAGCTCATTTTGGTTTTTTCGTTGTTGTTGTCTTTTGAGGAAAACAACATTACTGTCTGCAACCTGCAGTCATTCCATCCAGCTTAGATTCTTGTTATAAAGTCTCAACTGTGATATCACTCTAGTCATGTGCATAGAGAGAATGGATGGGTCTCAGTGGCTAAGTAACTTGGTTATCTACAATTCAGTTATGCTTTGTCTTTGTACATCATACTGTGCAGCAGGTAGCCTAGCAACAGTGGAATTCCTGTGCCTCCCAAGGTACAGACACATGAAAAGTATTTTTTTCCCCTTTAACAAAAAAAAGGTGACTTGAAAAATCATGGAGTAATTTATACAGAAATAGTCTTCTCCCTTCATGTTAAGTTATCAATACTAATCCATTCAAACAAGGAACCACTGAATGCGATCAAAACTCCAATATTTATGATTAATAGAAAATGTAACTGCATCTTAGCTTGTTCAAAATAAAAAAAAGTCTAGGAAACATGCAGACACTTTGCCAATAATGGTGTAGTTACATTTAATCAATAACAAGAAAGTCTAGGAAAGGAGGGGACTCTTTTGTTGTAACTGTGGCTCTTTGTAGAAAGAGGCAATCTGCATTTTTAGTTTAAAAATAACGCCTCTCTGCTGCACAGTAATATCTAGCTAGTAAAAGCCACTGTGTATGTTTTGAGCTCTTGCCAACCATTGAACAGAAACACTAAGGAAAGCTCTATGGGGAAATGATTGGGAAGTTATGTTGCTATTGAATAGCTTCTTGACACAAAAGAAAAACAAGAACACAACCTATGAAGGTAATTAGAAAACTGTGTTTAAGAAAGACAGGCTGAAAACGCTTGAGGTGTATAAGTTGTGAAAGCTGCTGTCATTATTTGTTGTGCATAATAAAATGCAATTGTTAGTTGCAGCAAATACATCATATGCAGTGTTCATGATTACAATATACAGAAAATAAAATAAAGTTTACTTTAATATTTTTTTAATTCCTTGGTTAAGTGAGTGAGGTCTGCAGTCACTGCAATTGTTATGTTCCCCAAGGTTTTAAACACTGAGGGATATACTGTGGGTTACCTTTGCTCTCAGTGCAGAGCTACGCACTTATGCTGTTGGAAAGCTTGTGTGCACAAGGAACATACCCCAAGGTTTGAACTTGGGAAATCTTGTACAACTAAGTATCACTGAAGCAAATAATATGAGGAGGAAAAAAAATGGTCTTTGACAATCTGACCTACAAGTCAGGTTTCCTCAATAGTTTAAGCTAGAGTTTCTGATATGGAATATTAGGGTTGGATGATAGTTTGATATTTATAGTTGAATGGACATTGTCAAGGCAACTAGACCTAAAAACAGACCTACCTTGAAAGTGGTTTCATTTAGAAAATCTCTCTCTGGAATCTATGTTGAAGAGCACATTAACAATAGTGAATTGTGAGCACCATTATAAACTTGGCAGTTGACTTAGATGACATTCACAGCATCTGCTAGGTACTAAGTACAGAGGGCATCTAGGCAGGCCAGTATTTTGACCTAACTCCTTGACAATAGCACTTTAAATATCTGGTGTAATTTTTACTTGATATGCAGCAAAACACAGCTAGTTATAAAGTTGATCATATCTCTTTGGCTCATTGGACAGAAAGATAGTAATTCCAATAAAACATCACAACCATTCACCCAAATAGTTGCATGCAAAACTGTTCAATTACACAAAACAGGTTAATAGCTGGGAATCATTGCAAAGCTTTCAGAAATGATTGGACTCTTTTGCTGCCACTTAGCTCCATAGACCATCAGCAAAGTGAAATGCAAGTTTGCAACCTGCCCCGCTCTCCTCCCTCTTAGGCTGCATACTTTCCCCCTTTCCCCACTCTATTTCCCAAGGCTTTTTTTCTGTTTAAGTAATCAGGTTTTAATGGGAATTAAAATCTAGGTGGAAAATTGAAATTCTGCTGCTTTAATTACATTTCTGGAGCATTCCATGACACTGCACGCATTTTTCAGAAGGTATAATAAACTTGTGGTAATTACTCACTGTACCGTTTAATTTTCCTAATTGCTTCAATAAAAATAATCATTTTGTAGGAAAAAGATTAAGTAAATAGTTCAGAGTGTCAGACAAAAGTCTTTACTTAGATAAAATGCTGGATAAAAGCTGTCACAGTCGAAGAGCTTGCAGATACTCTTGTTCCCATCAGGAGATTTAGGCATCTCGGGTAATTTCCTCACTACATTTTTGGGGGAAAATTATAGACAGTAACTGCTATGAACATACAACCACAGCAGCAGAGCTTTTTCAGCCTTTAAAAAAATCCTCTGTGCCATATTTTAAGATGTTCTATTAGATCCTCCAACAGCATTATATTTTTTTAATCTCATACTCAGGTTGGTAGAGATCTTGATCCAGCCAAACATTTAACTTACGTATGTGCTGATTTCAATGGGACTTGCATGTGGATTGTTGGATCAGGACCATGTTGTGTGCTACCACAATACAAATAATAATAATATTGTCTGATCCCTGGAAAATAAGGGTGGATTACTATATAATTCTGTTAACTGGTATTGCAATGTATAATAACTAGTTTGTTTGCACAAGGAATATGTAATTGTGTCTAATAGGTATATGTTTGCAAAATAGTGATCACACAGTAAAGATATATAAATAAGGTCCTACTTCATTCGTGATATTGTGGAAATTGCGGATTCCATAATATTAGGCTTCCTCCGCAATTTTGTTTTAAATTAGCTTATTTGGCACAGTCCAGAATTTTCCATACATTTTGAGGTTTCCAACACACACTTTTCCCCCCATTAGTACATTTAAATGATCTTGAAGAGTTTTGGGCAGGGCCATAACCAGGGTGCAAAGCCGGGGGAGTAGGGGAAGAAGGATGAGGGGAAAAAACGGTAGGGGGTAGAGCCGTGCAGTGGGTATGGTATTACCACCCTTACTTCTCCACTGCTGCTGGTAGCAGTGCTTCCTTCAGAGGTGGCTGCTGACTGGGTACTCAGCTTTGCAGGCAGTGCTGCCACCATTTTCCTGCCCCATTTTTCTCCACTGTACCCAGCTTTGCACCCCTCGGTCGCTGCCCTGCTCACCCTGCCGTGGTTACAGCCCTCTAATTGTACCAAATTGTCTGGTTATCAAAAAAAAATTCACATGCATAACGTAATAGTTGAGTGTTTATATTGTTCTAGCAAATTTTTCTTAAACAAATAGGTCTGCTATGACTTTTCCAATTTACCGCAATTAATAAAGGTTCATTATAACTTTCCCACATTTTTCCACGTCTTCTCCGCAACTCAGCTGCAATTATTTGAAGATCATCCTGCGATTCAGGTAGGGTCTTATCTATAAGCATGAATAGGTTGTATAGTTTTCCTAAATGTGATTTTAAGATGTATTTTCAAAACTGAGTTACTAGCTGATAAAATTCTATAGAAGCAGGTTCTTGATTTTTTTATTTTAACAATCTGGAGTGACACTGTCAGGTTTTATGGTATCTTGAAGAGCTTTACTCTAATGAGGTTTATTTAATTAATGTTGTTGTTCAAAGTATAATAAAACAAGCATCAATTTATCTTCAAATATTGCAATTCAAAAAATCCTTAAGCAATTATGGAGTTCAAAACTAACAGCCTGTGGAATCTGCCCAGTTGTCACCCATGATTGCATCCCCCCCTACCCTCCTTTACTGTGGGCTGTAATTTTCAAGCATCTAATAAGAATTGTTGTTTCTGTCACATCAGCTAAGATCTGAACTCCAAGAAAACCCCTGGTGTTTATAGAAAGTCACTGCTGTGGTCTACATAACAGAAACAAAAAGACAGCTTCCCTTACAGACAGATGAGTTTGTCGAAGCCAGCCCCGTGGGCTATCCCGCAGTGGGTACGATCACACTTGGCTGCTTGCTTTCTCAAATTATCCTACCTTTACGAAGATAAAAATTGTTGCTGCTCTTAACTGCTACCAAAGGTTTCAGATGAATCACTCTGCTCCTTAAAGACAACATGCCCCCTTGCCCTCCCAAAATGTACTTCTTCAAAGAAACAGCCTAAAAATAAATAACTGCATGTGTTTCTTAAGATCCACACATCACACACACACACAAGCAACCATATGATCTTATGATCACCTTGTCTTGCCTTCCTTCCAGGGCTAGGTGGGGACCATAGCTGGGCCCCCTGTGGAACCATTTGATTGGGTGGAGTCCCCCTCACACACTTATAATTAAAGTGTTGTCAGTTTATTCATTTTATTTTATAAATATCTTTCTTCCCAAGCCCTTCCTGCTCCCTGCCGTCTCTAAGCCCAGTGAGAAGCCAGTCATCCTCCCTGTCACTCAGTCCCTTCACCTGAGCTCCTCCCATCTTTTGCGCCTCAATACGGAAGACTGAGGCAGCTTCCCATCAGTATATCCCATCGCTCAGTGGTTAGAGCACTGTCTTCAGAGATGGGAGATCCAGGGAGACCTGGGCCAGATCCAAATCCTGCCACTTTCCCCTCCAAAACATTTCCAAGTTCTGTCTTTCCCCTGCCTATTCCCACAGGTAAAACTCTTACCTAGGCTCTCATCTACCTTAATCACTATAAGCTCTTCCACTCTGTACTCCCTCATACCCACTTTGCCTCATTTCAGCCAATACAACACACAGCCACTAAAAATATCTGCCTTGACTATGATCTGACTGTCATCCCCCCTTCTTTGAATCTCTCCATTGGCTCCATTCATCCATGGCAGCAAATCTTGTCCTTGCCTTCTTGGTTCTGCCTAGTCTCTTTTTTTCTACGGTAGTCTCTTTTGTTGTTGCCCCTTCATCCCCTCCACTCCACCAATGAGGCCAGTCTTGACATCTCATTTGCTTGCTTCCTGCTGGGAGATGGGGAGGAAAAGGACATTGACCTATCCAACCCCAGACATCAAATATCCCCTCTCCTATGTGTCTCAAGTTTCATTACATGTGTATGTGATGGAGGGAAAGGGGAGAGTGGGTGCATATACAGAGAGGAGTCTTTCAGCCCCAAGCATCTCTAAAGTCTTGACAAGGCCTGGAAGCTTTTGGGTCCATGAGACACAGCACAGGCTTGACTCGGTTTTCACACACTTACTCCTTGTATGGAGTGATGAGTGAAGAGCAAGGAAAGGCAGAACTCTAACTCTCTGCCCCTGATGGGAGATTTCTGATGGGACACCCAGGCTCAAATCCACAGACTTAGATGCCTAAACTGAAATTTAGGTTCCTAAATCACAGATTTACGAGGTATATATTACTGCAATCCACAAAACTGTCAGGGAGTCACTGGGTGACTCACTCAGGTGGGGTAGAGCCAATTCCAGTGGATGCTTGTGTGGGGTCAGCAGGCAAGAAGCCTGGGGCAGGGGTAGGCTGGAAGCCCAGGCAGTCTGTAACACCATGAAGCAGAGGGAGAGTTCTCAGCCAAGTAGTGATGTGGCACAGATTGGCTTGCTGCTCTTTCTGTCAGATTAAATAGCTGCCCTGGGGGGTCATCTGGCCCAGTCCTGGTTTGTGGATTGGCTGCTGCAACACACATGAAGGATGAGTCATCACAGGCTCAGGGATGAATAATTGCAGGCTCTGGCTGAGGAACTACCTGAGAAAAACTCCCGCTTGGCTGGTGCCTAACCCTGTAGGCACCTCAACTCACTCAGCACCTACATTTTCAGAGTAAAAGTTCTCTAGGCACCTAAGTTTTTTTGCCTCGGTCATGTGCATTGTTGCCTCATGCTAAGCACCTGGATGCCTATCACCCACCTAAGCCTCTGCGATCAACAAAAAGAGGGAAGATGGAGCATGCCTACCAGATTAGGCCTCATTCAAAATCTAGCAGCTGCTAGTGATGGTGCCTACCTTTTAGTACTCACCTGAGACATAGAAGATCCAGGTTCAATTCTCATCTCTGCCTGACATGAAGACAGGATTTGAATAGGGGTCTCCCACCTCTGAGGAGAGTGCGCTAACCACTGAGCAATGGGATATTCTGATGGGAAGCTGCCTCAGTCTTTCCTGTTGAAGTTATTCCATTTTGGATAAATAATTAGTCATTGGAGCAGGAAGATTGGAGCCTGGGTCTCCTGCTTCCCCAGTGGGTACTCTAATTACCAGGCTATAGAGTCTTCTCTCTGTCTGGCCCAGTGACTTTTTAAGTATTATAACCAGTGGAACCACCCACAGGCCCCGCAGTCAGAATATCCCACAGCTCAGTGGTTAGAGAACTCTTCTGAGAGGTGGAAAACCACTGTTCAAATTCTTTCCCCCTATCCAACAGAAAGGGGAAATGAACCTGTGTCTCCCACATCCCAGGTAAGTGCTCTAACCACTGGACTAAAAGTTAAAAGGTTGGCACCACCTCCTCCTACCTTTTTTTCTGCGTGGAGTTAGGAAGGTGCCTAACTCATTTCTCACAAGAAACTGCATCGTTACCTAAACCTCCTGACTCCAGGAAAAGATTCCTGGTTCTGGATCACGAGCAAAAAGAAGCCCTGCAGCCCAGATTTAGGCACTTAACTCTATGAGAAGGGCAGGGCTTAGGACACACCCCTTTCTTCAGCATCTCTCATTGGCTATTTTAGGCAGCTCCCCACCTAGCACACTGGCTTCTGCGAATCCCAGTCTTAGACACGTATCTGTCCCTGTGCATTGTATAGGGACCCTAGGTACCTAACTCAGGCTTTGTGGATGCCATTGTTATTCCTGTGATTTTTCTCGGTGGCTAAAAGTTAGGTGGTATGACTCTCGGTGTTGCAATGCTTAAATCCATTTGTGGATCCGGGCCCCAGTGACCGCAGGTTCTGCAGCTTATCAGAACTAGCTTTGGCTCCCTCAGCCCTGCCCAGTCTGCTGTTGCTGCAGATGTCTTAATTTAGGCTCAGAACCTGCAACTGATAGCATGTGGGTAGACTGCTGTGCCAGTGGAGCCCCCTTGAATTCAGTGTGAGCCCAGCAGTTGTCCTATACACTATAGATTCAGGATCGAGGTTTTCGACTGTAGCTCCTCTAGACCAGTGGTTCTCAACCTTTCCAGCCTACTGTACCCTTTCAGGAGTCTGATTTGTCTTGCCTATCCCAAGTTTCACCTCACTTAAAAACTATTTGCTTACAAAATCAGACATAAAAATACAAAAGGGTCACAGCACACTATTACTGAAACATTGCTGACTTTCTCATTTTGTCTCTGCCATTTTAGTTTGTACTGACTTTACCAGTGCATTTTATGTAGCCTGTTGTAAAACTAGGCAAATATCTAGATGAGTTGATGTACCCCTTGGAAGAACTCTGAGTCCCCCCCAGGGTATGTGTACCCCTAGTTGAGAACCACTGCTCTAGACAAGGAGTCCGTCTTTATCTGTTCTGGAAATCATCATGCACACTTATGGTTCCATTCAGTGGGGTGCCGTCTGTGTATGCTATGCATGCCCGACTGGCTGTGCATTGTTCAGGGCAGTCCAGGGACAATTCCATCCAGCCCCTGAACGCACACGTAGAACAAATTGGTGTCCTCCTCACAGTGTGACCTCACATGCACCATATGTGTAAGCTCATGGCTTGCATGCAAAAAAGTTGTTGCATGCCTTACTAAAAATGTCACGGCATGCCACTGGTTCCATCTAAATAATACTCATTGAATTCTGACTAATGGTCATGCTAGCAATGAGAGAAGAATTTACTCCTGAATATACTATTTGTTAATAAACATACAGACACTTTATCTAACTCTAAAAAAGGCACTCTAAAAAAGGTATAAACCAGCTGTAGACAGCATTATACAGAGCCAGGAGCCAAACATCTGTCCTGCTAATGGATTGTCACTAGTTGTTCATGTCTCCGATGCAATGATGTGGGTCAAATACTGGTCTTGTTGATATCAGTATTCTTTGTCTTTCATATGTACATTTATTTGTGGATCATATAGATTAAAATAAATGTCCTAAATGTTCCAAGTGTGTCTATGCTGTGAAATTACAATCCAGTTTTACCTCAAAGATGCTACAATACAAATACAATACAATGGTGACAAAACACTTCAACTTTTAACTGTTGAATCAGATCTCAGGTTGTAGCAAGATAAAATGTAAGGCCCATGTTGGGCCCACGATGTGAAAGTTGCTTGGACCATATTAATCTCTGGCAAAAATTCTGTTTAAGTCAATGAAGTTTCATTAAGGAAACACTTGGTCCATCATGTTTCTTTGACGAGCTTTTCCTTTCCAGATGCAATTTAAGATCCAGCCATGCAATCAGTCTTCTCAAGAATCAGAACTCTTTCCTCGTAAACTATTAATTATAATAAAACAATATGTCTTGCACTGATTAGGAGGGTGGATAACAATGTAATTAGTTTCTTCCATTTCTAATTTCCATAATTCTTCATAAGTATTTGATAGATGCATGGCATTATATAAATCACAGTCCTGTCCAGTAGTTAGGAGTTTGCACTGCTAAATGAGAATTTATAGGTTCAAGTCCTGCTCCCAGCCCCTCACTCCTTGCCTTTTGCAGAAGCCCTTCTTCCTCCTCTTTCTGCTTGTTTCTTCTCCTCACTCTTCTCCTTTCTCTCATCTCTAGAGCGTGCAGTGCAGTGTTCAACACCTTTTGGCCTGGTACTGAGCCTGTAATGTTGGAAAAGGAATATTTTAGTTACATGTGCCAATAGGACTGCAGTCATGCTGAGGAAACACGGCACGGCTATTCCTATCAGTCATTGTGTTGTAGTCAGTGTAATAGACAATAATAATAAAAAAAAGAGATGTTTGAGAAAACATCAGGTGCAGCCTGTCTGTTAACTTCTGTGCTTACCTTGGGTGCTGAATCAGGCCCTTTCAAGTCAGTGGAAGGACTCCTACTAACTTCAATGGGTGGACTGGGAGTCTTTGAGGGGTGTGCATGTCTGGCTTACCTTTCCTTTGTATTAAGTCTAGTTATTTATTATTTGTATTACCATAGCGCCTAGGAGCCTTAGTTGTGGACCAAGACCCCATTGTGCTAGGTGCTGTGTAAAAACAGAACAAAAAGACTTTCCCTGCCTCAATGAGATCACCGTTCTAGCTTTATTTTACATTTAAAACTCTAAAAATGTGGTGGTGTGTGGGAAACCTCGTCAATATATTCAGAAGTGAGGGCTCATATTCCAGTCAACCCTTCTTTCCTCTGGCCATGCCCCTGGCTTTGACCTTTCGCAGGGGTTAATCTACCTCAATGCTTTCTAAAGCAAAAGGCTTCAAAAGCACTTGTGCTTTTCCTATCCTGTGACTCAATCCAAATAGAAAGTAGGACGAATGAAAGGAAATTGGTCTGTGTACAAGGAAGAGGCAAATGAAAATTGATAGCATTATGACTGTAAGCATAAACATTTATGCTGTTAATCTGATTCAGAAAGAGACTCAGCTATGCTTTCACTCACAGTCCCAGTCATAGTCCTGACAGCTCAGAATTTGTTTTGAATATAAATCCACAATTATTTTGTCATGTAAGAAGCAACTCAGTGGATTGATACAATCTGATACTAAAGCATGAATTAAAGGAAACCAAGATTTTTTTGTAGTTCTTTTGTATGTTGTCAGGCCCTCCAGGGTCAGCAAGGTCACGTTGTGAGGGCATTTATACTGAAGCCGACAACCTGCTGCAATCTGGTCAATTGCCCTTGTAGCTGAAATGGGCAAGTTTTTCTGCTGCTGAGGCAAAAATGACCAATGAAAAAGGGCTATTGTAGTATCTTGTGTGTTGGTGGCAAATGTAAAATTGGTGTCTGGAAAGATTGTCTGAAACAGCTAAAGCTGTCCTCCTCGTCAAGTTGAAAAACCTGAAAATTGAGCCCTGAGCTTTATCTGAAGTGTGCTGGCTAGGAAGTGGTGCAAAGAAAGTTAAGGACTCTACGTTTTGCCGATGGGTTCCTCCAGCAACAAATATCCATTGTACTTTCACCCAATGCCCAACAGGCATTGCAGAGTTGGCAGGAGATTAATGAGTGATATATGAGCATCCAATTCTGTACTGGCTGTGGGAATCTTAACATCTTCACAGTGTATGATCCCACCAATGCCAATGGTGCGGCTGCAGATAATTTTTACTAGCTACTGCAGTCAGTCTTCAATGAAACACTGAGAAGAGATGTCATTGTGATCCTGGGTGACTTTAATGCACAGAAAGGAAAGGATAATGACACCTTGGCAAGTATGTCTGGTAACGTTGGTATTGGGCAGAAGAACAGGAATGGGCAGTGACTGCTGGAATTTGTGGCTGCCAATGACATGGTGATTGCTGACTCGCTCTGCCATCACTCAAAGATTCACAAGCAGAGCTGGTACAATCCAGATGGTTTCACCAGACTGTTATTGATCATGTCCTTGTTAACAATCATTGGCAGTCAACAGTCATGGATGTATGAGCTCACAGAGGTGCTGAATTTGATCATCAGCTTCTGCTGACAAAAGTGACTTCCCCTGACTTCGAAGATAACCAGCTAATGGGCCAAAATTTAACCAGTTCAACCAAAAGCTCTTCTTACAACCAAGCTGTCAGATGGCTTTCAGTTCTGAACTGCAAAAGGCCACTGAAGCATTAGAGGCTAAGGTCTTATTCCCCCCCTCTCTCTGTCATCTGATGAAGCATGGTGTTGTTTCAAGTCATCAGTGCTGACTGCTGCCAGCTCAGTGCTGGGGCCTCAGCCTTTCAAATGTCATCCAGAGATCACAGCAGTTGAAGCTAAGAAAAAAGCGAGGCTACAATTTAATCTGGAGAAAACTAAGCCCCTGGCCATTACCATCGAACAGCCTCCAGCTCCAGATTATAACCAGCTCAATATTAGCCTGTCTGGACAGGGCATCAAGCAGATGGCAGCTGTCAAATACTTGGGCAGCATCATAGACAGTGCTGGAGGATGCTCAAAGATGTGGATGTTTGGATAGCAGCAGCTGTTGCTATGTTTTGGACCCTTCAGCGGCTTCTGTGCAGACATTGCTCCAAAGCTGCAGATCTATAGAACCAAAGTTATACCAACTCTATTGTATGGAAGTGAAGCGTGGGTGCTGAGGAATGTTGAAGAACTTTGGACTGATATTTTCCATTCTTGTTGTCTCAGCCATATCAAGTGGTAGGACAAGATCAGAAACAAGGATATTCAAAGCCGAACCCAGCAATCACCTCCATCAACACTGGTTTGGTTTTGGCAGCTTTCTTGGTGCAATTCTGAAATGTGTGTACCAAGGAATGCTGCCACACAGCCAGTGATCACGTAGGCACCAAAAACTTTGGTGGTACGACATGATTGCCAGTGATGGACATAAACTGAATATACAATCAGACCACCTTAAGCACCTTGCCACAGATTGATCCAGGTGGTCCTTGATTTGCAAGGAGGCCATGTCACTTTGGGATGTGCCATGATGATGATGTATGTTGTTCACAGGACCTGCTGGCTCTGTAATTTCCCACTGACAATAGGCTCCTGGAGATGGTTCATGGGATGAAGTCTCCATTGTCCCAGTTTTTAGGGAACTGAAGTGTTCAGTCCTTTTTGTGCTATTAAAATCACTTCAAAGTGATTATAGAGACAATGGGTCAAATTAATCCCTGGTTTAAAAACTCTGACTTTTTTTTCTTGTGGCGCAAGCCCATTGCATTAACAAACTCAAATATTAATTGGCTAAGTGCTATACATACAAAATAAGATATAAAAAAGTACAGGGAAGACAGTAAGCAAGAATATTTATTCTGTCTTCTGTATACTTTTTACCCAAATCAAATGTATTACCTTGGGGGAAAACATCAAAAGAAAAAAATTATCATTGTGGTCTGGTTATGTTAAAACATGTTTTCCTATTATCATGCACCTGTCAGATATTTTGTTAGGAATATGGAGGTGATGGTAACATTTCCATATGATGTAGCATTTTGGACATATTGTGCCCTGATTATTTCTGCCTTTCTACCACAATCCACAACTAGCGAGCTGTCATTTTAGGATACCTGAAATCTGGCAAGGGGAATGGAATATATGGTTTCCTTCCAACCTTCTGCTGTTACAGCTTCATAAATCAGAGAATGGGAGTGCTATACAGCAATGCAACCAATACCTGAGAACAAGCGGGAAAGGTGAGTCCTTGGCAGTGCAGGGTATGGTATGACACACGACCTAACTGAACATGGATCAAACTGCTGGTTGCCCCAATGTCCATTGCACCGTCTTTTAAAAAAAATGCCAACAAGGCTAATTCCACAATTAGGCGAGATTTTAATCCTCACTTTGAACTAGATCACAGAGCAGAGCAGGTGACATTTTAACAGTTTTTCCTGAGGAAAATGCTGTTTGTCTCCAATCTTGTGCATTTATGGTATGAGATAATGGAATATTACTGTATAAACTTTGTGCTATGTGAGCTTGATGTCTTGTGCATTTTCTGAATTTAGCTGATGAATTTATCTGATGTAAAAAGAATTGGAAACTATATGACCACTTTTAATCAAAGTGTGCAAGTTAACAAAGGCCTGAGAGAAGGGTAGAAACAACTTCAGTTCCTCCTGAGATAGAAATTGATGATCTGGTGAAAGTGCATCTTCAGTTACTATGGGAAATTACACAACAGGAAAAACAAGTGGGGTTAGTCTCACTTAGGGCCAATCAAATTGCCGTCTATGGGTTCAGCTGATTGCCTGGCCCTGTCAGTGGTACTAGAAAATACAATATGGTCCTGAACCAAGTATTCCAATGCAATAATCAAGACACTTTTCCTTCTCTGACTAATATAGTTTTGTAATTCCCCCTAAACTATACACAGGCAAAAAATGCTGGGAAGTGAACTGAAATGAGATTGTGTCCTAATTCTGTTTAAGGAAGCTGGGGGTGAAAAGGCCAAGATGGTATTCAGAGGGTGTGGGCTGTTCTCTAGCTAGACGATAACTAAGTTTTTCTTCACTCTTTTTTTAGGATTTTGAGTAAGCCAGGTGAAAAATAGGTGTAGGATATTGCCCTCCACCTTCCTGGTCATGACTTTAGGACAACCAAAATAGAGTCTCCTCCCCAGAGAATCCATCCCAGATTTTACCCTGAACTGATTGCATGCTGGGGCAGGACTTTGAATTTAGTTAGTGCAGAGTGAATACTTACCATTCCCACATGATCAATAAAACTGATAGTTTATTGTCCTCACTGTCAAATCTCAGCTGTCTAATTTAGGGAGCTCTCCACTAACCTGTGACTTAACAATAGGGTATTAAATGTATTTTGTTTACAACAGAAAAAAATAGTAAAAGCTCCTAGCAGCCTAAGGTACCACACTTTCTATAAGCTCTGCATTACTTGGCAAGAATATCGTAGTTTTATTTTTATTTTGCTGCATAAAACATATGTTGTCAACATCAGAGATTCCTTGTCTGCAGAGAGCTGGCTTGTCTCTTGGTGCTGGTTCCTCCTTCCTATTTTCATCTCCTTCTCTAGGCATCCAGTGTGTATTGCACAGATGATCTTGCTCACATTGTTTCCTTCACAATGAGTGAAGCTGAATGCAAGTTCAGTTGAACAATTGAAACTTAATTTAAACTCTGGATCCATGTGACTGAGTTGATTCTAGCCTAACTCTCATGTTCCCTGTCTTTGTGATAGTTTGGTCTCCTCTACAGGAGGAGTGACCTATCTCTGTTTCTCAGTTATCTGTCTTCAAGTCTAGCAAACGCTCTCTCTGTGGAGTCTCTTCCCACGCAGTGGGGCTGGTCTCTGAATGGTTCTCTGGCTTTCCGTTTTGTGATTNATGTTCCCTGTCTTTGTGATAGTTTGGTCTCCTCTACAGGAGGAGTGACCTATCTCTGTTTCTCAGTTATCTGTCTTCAAGTCTAGCAAACACTCTCTCTGTGGAGTCTCTTCTCACGCAGTGGGGCTGGTCTCTGAATGGTTCTCTGGCTCTCCGTTTTGTGATGATTTCTGTAGGCTCTATCTGGCTGTTGTATCTCTCTCTAATGGCTGGATCTTCACAGGAATGCCTGCCTCCAGGGTTGGTAGGTCCTTGGCTGACCTGTTATACTCTAGTGCCTGCTTTCTCTCATTGTTGGCCATCTCCTCTCAGCAATATCTCCATTCTTCTGGCTGAAACATTTCTCTCCTCATTGGTAGCAGAGTTGTGGGCCTTCATGGCATCCAGGGGCATCATCTCATAAAAATTCAGGGGTGGGGGGCAAAGTTGTGTCAGGATATAGAACATTATATGAAATCCTGCAAAGTTTGTTTTTCTCCCTCAAAAGTGGAAGACATAATGCAGTATATAAAACTGATGAAAAGTTGGGGGGCAAAGGGGGGGGAGGGAGGAAACCGAGGTCTGGAGGACAACTGCCCACATTTCCCTATAGCTAATAATGCCCCTAGTCCCATCAGTGCCTGTGCTCAACTGTTTTGATATCCCTGTCATGGGGTATTTCTGTGTGCCAGAAGTGCTAACAAGAGGTCTGAACCAGAAGAAAAAGACACGTGTACCTGTCTTTTAGTTGTTTTCATGGCTCATTCCATCTTACCATTACTCTGGGGGTATGCTGGGTAGGAGGTGTGCAAACTCCCATTTGTGTGCAAATTCCTTGAATTCTTCCAAGGCAAATTGGGATCTGTTGTTGGTGAATACAGTGTCTGCAAGGTCATATCTCACAAAGTGGACCTGCAAATTGCCAAGCACCGATTTGCTTCTTGTATAAGGCAGGTCATCGACCTCCCAGAAATGTAAATAGTAGTCCACTGTAATCAAGTACTTCTTTTCCTTGCTGGAAGCTCCTGGGGTAACAGAGTGTCTTTCTGTTGGCAATTATCATGATTGGCAAGAGTCATACTCTTCTATCAAGGAGCAGAGTTGTGCATTAATTCTTGGCCAATAAACACTCTCGAGCCTAAGACAGCTGTCAATAGACACAAGGTGTGGTTTTTTTGCATGAGATCCTTACATAATGAAGTAGGGACAACAGCTCTCTGTCCTTGAAATATGATTCCATCCTGCACATTCAGCTCATCTTTAATTTGAAACTATGGTTCTGCTCCTACCGGCACTTGGCTTTTATCTTTTGGTCACCTCGCTAGTATCGCTCTCTTGACTCCCTGTACTTAGATGTCCTTTTCCTTAGCCTCTCTAATTTCCATCAGCTTCACGGTTGAAACTGGGAGATAGCGCAGCATGTTAATAGAGTCAGTGTTCTGATCCCTTTTCCCCAACTTGCTGATGCTGGATATATATGCCCTGCAGAAGGTGTTAGCTAGCACCAATAGTCAGCCTGGACAATATCTGATCTCTACCTGGTAGGACTGGAGACACATCAATTTGTATTATAATCTCTTTGAAACACTAAGAAGGGGCTTTGCCATGATTGTCTCTAGGGGTTTGTGGTCTGACTACACTATTACTGGGTGGCCCTAGGTTTATTGATGGGATTGCTCCATTCCAAGTACCACAGCCATAAGAACATAACATAAGAACAGCCATACTGGGTCAGATCAAAGGTCCATCTAGCCCAGTATCCTGTCTAGCCAATGCCAGGTACCCCAGAGGGAATGAACAGAACAGGTAATCATCAAGTGATTCACCCCCTGTGGCACATTCCAAGTTTCTGGCAAACAGAGCTAGGGACACCATGCCTGCTCATCCTGGCTCATAGCCATTGGTGGACCTATCCTCCATGAACTTATCTAGTTCTTTTTTGAACCCTGTTATAGTCTTGGCCTTCACAACATCCTCTGGCAAGGAGTTCCACAAGTTGACTGTGTGTTGTGTGAAAAAATACTTCCTTTTGTTTGTTTTAAACCTGCTGCCTACTAATGTCATTTGGTGACCCCCAGTTCTTGTGTTATGAGAAGGAGTAAATAACACTTCCTTATTTACTTTCTCCACATCAGTCATGATTTTATAGACCTCAATCATATCCCCCCTTAGTTGTCTTTTTTCCAAGATGAAAAGTCCCAGTCTTATTAATCTCTCCTCATATGGCAGCTGTTCCATACCCCTAATCATTTTATTGCCCTTTTCTGAACCTTTTCCAAGTCCAATATATCTTTTTTGAGATGGGGTGACCACATCTGCACAAAGTATTCAAGATGTGGGCGTACAATGGATTTATATAGAGGGAATATGATATTTTCTGTCTTATTATCTATCCCTTTCTTAATGATTCCCAACATCCTGTTTGCTTTTTCGACTGCCGCTGCACATTGAGTGGAGAGAGAACTATTCACAATGACTCGAAGATCTCTTTTTTGAGTGGTAATAGCTAATTTAGACACCATTATTTGATATATATAGTTGTGATTATGTTTTCTAATGTGAACTACTTTGCACTTATCAACATTGAATTTCATCTGCCATTTTGTTGCCCAGTCACCAGTTTTGTGAGATCCTTTTGTAGCTCTTCGCAGTCTGCTTTGGACTTAACTATCTTGAGTAGTTTTGTATTATCTGCAAATTTTGCCACCTCACTGTTTACCCCTTTTTCCAGATCAGCTATGAATATGTTGAATAGGACTGGTCCCAGTGCAGACCCCTGGGGGGCACCACTATTTACTTCTCTCCATACTGAAAACTGACCATTTATTCCTACCCTTTGTTTCCTATCTTTTAACCAGTTACTGATCCCTGAGAGGACTTTCCCTCTTATCCCATGACAGCTTACTTGGCTTAAGAGCCTTTGGTGAGGGACCTTGTCAAAGGCTTTCTGAAAATCTAAGTACACTATATCCACTGAATCCCTCTTGTCCACATGCTTGTTGACCCCCCTCAAAGAATTCTAGCAGATTGGTGTCCAGCTGAAATCACACAGGACATACCCTGTTAACATGGTTACATGCGTGAAGATTGGTATTGTCCCTTGTTGCTTTCTTGTCCCAACGGCCTGTACCTGATATGCTCTTGGACTCAAGGGGAGTCATGATGTCATCAGGGCTGTCTGATGTGCTTTCCTCCTCTTGTACAAGTCTGAATTAATCTTTCTGGGACCTTCTTCTGCTCTCGCACACACTGCTAATATGGTTCAACTTGCCACATTCCTTGCAATCCTGTGCTGGTGCAGGGCATGTCTCCTTTGCCTGCTGTTGCTGTCTGCCACAGTACATGCATCTCTCTGTGGGTATGGAAACCTGGCCACCTGCTCTCCTTTGCTGTTGTGTCACTGCATCTACTTCTGGGGGCACTGTGCCTCTTAGGGCGCTCCTCCTTTCTCTTCAGGCTTCTACTGCATGCCCCATGTCTAAGCATCTGTCTAAGGTGAGATTGTCTTTCTGGAGCAGCTGCTCCTGCAGGTGGTGATCCTAAGTGCTGCCCAATATCCTGTCCCAAATCAGGGAGTCTGTCAAGTCCCTAAAATGGCATGCAGCAGTCAGCTTGCTTACGGCTGTGACATAGCGATCTATCCCCTCCCCTTGGGATTGGTTTCTCGTGAAAAAACTGTTGCTCCACAGTTTCATTTTCCTTTGGGGGGCCCAGGACTCCTGGGACTGCTGTGAGGCTTGAGGCAGTGATGAGTTTCAGAGTGCTGCAGACATCTCTGCCTTGTTCCTCTGTAAGGTGAAGTAGCAGGTTTAATCCCTTGCTGTTCTCGTCCTCTTGCATGAGCAGATCTGTGTACAGCTGGAGCTCCTTTCACCAAGTCCAATGCTGGGTTAGGTTTGTGTCTGAAAAATCCTCTGTGGGCTTCAGACTGTGTTCTGTGTCTCTCACTGTCAGCTTCTGCACTTGTAGAGGCCTCATAGCTCCAATGCTGCCAATATGTTTCCTTGACAGTGCGCGAAAGTGAATACAGCTTAAGTTAAACAAGTGAAACTTTATTAAACCTGTGGATTGCTCTGTCCATGTGGCTGAGTTGCTTCCAGCCTAACTCCCCATGTTCCCTGTTCCACTGGTGTCCAATCAATAACAGTCCATCCAGGCAATATTGGCCCTCTGACTCTAGTTCCGTTGATCGTGATACACGCATGTAAAAGGAAGTGAAAAGAAGGAGGAGCAGACTAGCATCTTCTACTTGGGCTGCTACATAGAAGAGGAAATATCAGTGGATCTGAGGGACTAGAGACAGCATGGGGACTGGAGCTATCAGCCATCAGCAAGAGAGCATCTTCCAGGGTAGAAGGGAATTGAGTGTCAAGGAAACATGTGAAGTGGACGAAGAGGTGAAAACTAGGCAGCAGTGGAGCATGTACAAGGGAGATGAAGTGTAGAGTGAGAGAAGGCAATGGGATTAACTCTTTCCTAAAAGGGCCAATGCACATATCACTTTAAAGACATCTAAAATACATTTTTAAACCTCCCTACTGTTTCTCTTCCATGTAAGCAATTTCTGTGGATGCCAAAGATGTCTCTCAGTTGCAAAGGGGAGGGGTGGTGGACTGCATGTTTGTGATTGGGAGGGGAGGTGTGCCACAAGGCAGGCTCTGTAACGTGATCCATTTTATGAAGTTGTTTGAGAACCACGGATCTACTTGTGACATATTGCATGTACACCTCTATCCTGATATAACGCGGCCCGATATAACATGAATTCGGATATAACGCGGTAAAGCAGCGCTCCGGGGGGCGAGGCTGCGCACTCCAGCGGATCAAAGCAAGTTCGAGGACAGCGTTATATCGAGGTAGAGGTGTACTTTTAATGACTTCGTTATGGGGAGCTCATCGCACTTTATGAAGCATAATCAATTAATGTTTGTAATGTTCTTGTAAGGTAATAAAGTATGATGCCCAATTTAGAGATTAATAAACTGCAGAGAGGGGAAGATTTTCAGACACCCGTGTGTTAGGCACCTGATTCCCATTGATTTGCTGTGGGGGTTATGTGCCTAAATGCCTTTTGTGCTTTTGAAAATCTCCCAAGAGTAGTGTAACTTTAGCGCCCTCGTGGCCAAGATGGAGTCTGCTCTGCAGGCAGCTCTGGCCAAGAGAAGGCGCGCGCAGGAATGCAGCAGGAGAAATCCCTTCCACCCCAGGGGCACCTGTTCCAAACCCCCCAGAGTGAACACACACACCCACAGGAAAAGTACAATGGATATAACAAACGGAAATATTTATTTACAGAGGGATGAGAGGAGAAATACAACAAGGGGAAATATAGGGGGAGCAGTAGAACAGGGTTGCATTCAAACCCAGGCCCCACGGGCCCAGTGGTAGCACAGTGTGAAAGGGCAGACACCGAGCAATGTGTCTGCACACAGAGTTCAGGAGTCCTGAGCAAAGTTCCAGTCCAGGGGTGAGTCTTGGGTGCTCCTGGTCGTCTTCGGCGCCAGTGAACTTTCCCCCAACAAACCCCTCCGGTGCCCTCTTCTGCCGCTCTCTGCAAAGCCACACAGAGCGACCACCTCCCCACTTAACTAGCTACAGCCTCCCTCCTTGTTCCCAATGCAGAGTCCCAAGCCCCAGTACTCACAGCCCCATGCAGCTCTGGGCAGCCGTGATACTGGGTCCAGCTCCAGCCTGTCCTTCTCGGGCGATTCCTCCCTGGCACAGTGCTCCTCCTGGCTCCTGTCCTGGGCTGTTCCCGATCGGCCCTGTCCTTCTCCGGCTTCAGGCAGGTTCTCCCTGCTTCACTTTTCCAGGGCCTGCAGGCTGCCTCTCTCTCTCCCTGGAGCTCCAGCACTGCCCTCTGGAGTTTCCCTCCTTTTTTCTTATTCTCCCCCCTAGGAAAAAGATGGGCCATGTTCTCTAAACCCCAAAGGGGTTACAGTAGTTACATGACTTAACACAGGTTGCACAACAAGTCTGTAGTAGATCCAGGAATATAGACTGCTGGAGGAATCTTGACTTCCAGTCCCCTGCTACAACGGTGTAGCAGTGTAAACCAGATCTGCGTGGAGTGGTGGTCTGTCACCCTCTAATGGTGGCTAGGCCAATTGGAGATTGCTAAGCCAGCTATAGGTTTGGCTGAGTTGTGTCTTTTAGCTCAGGGAGTAGAGGCTCATGCGTTAAGATACAGAGTTGTCAGGTTCAATCCCCACTGCTGTCAGCATTACAGTGATAAAAAAGAAATGGGTAAATTAGCCCAAACTGAACTCCATATTCCCCAATGAGAAGAGGGTAAACTCAGATTACACTGCTGGCCTGCTAATATCACTAGATAAGGCCACTTCTAGTTTATGCTCTGTGTTGTTTGAGTTAAAATATTTATCTGTACTATTATAAACATTACAATTGTCTAGACTAAGCAAAGGGTAGAAAAAATAGCCATTAATTATTTTAAGGAACATAAGGAGTCAAATAGAGCTATCTAATCAATATTTTAGACTGAATTGAAAGAAGTATCAGACCTCTTCTTACGAGTCTTTGCTGAGAGCCAATGCCTTATTAATCTTGATATTAGGAACTCTGCTAAACTGAAATAAAGTAATTACTGGAACACAGCGCACCACATTCAGGAAACCATGTGTCCGTTACGTATTCTCCATAAATAAAACAATCTTCCAGGAACTGCGAATCATCATCAGAGGGAGGCTTGACAAAGTTACACCAACAGCAACGAAAACCAGTATAGCTGGAAGGACATTTGGAGAGGTGGACTGTATACACTGGCAGCGCTGAATGACTGTACACAACTACACCACTGCTGCTAAGGAAAAACAATGCGGCACTATGAATGTCTAATTGCCAGTGCTCTTTACCACATCGCTTCCCCCTTCCACTCATGGTGTGATGTCAGTGGGTAGCATAGTCCCAGGTGCACTCTGGCAGCCTGTCTTCAGCGTCTTGGGAAGTTCTGCCTGGTCCTGCCCTGAGGCTCCGCCACCTAGACCAACAATAGTGATTTCAGCTTTATTTAGTGGGTGAGTCGGAGGGCCTCACAGGAAGACACTAAGCTGGGCTGCTGTCCTCTGCAGCTTCAGCAAAGAGCTCTCTCTGCGTTGTAGCCCAACAAAGAAGCCTCCCCCAGCACAGGTCCTCAGTGGAAAGGAACCAGTAGCATATAGTACCCTCAAGCAGCATCTTTGCCACAAGTAAAGGAGCCTTTTCCCCTCCTCTCCCAGTTCAATTCCTCTCCCTGATTAGTTCTGAGCTTGTCAGTTACAGTGACTCCCAACATGTCACTGGAGGAAGTCTGGATAGAAAACATGTCAATGAAGCAGCTCTGTGGCCATTCATTTGCCTGTTCACTAACGGATGAGAGCAGAAAGCTCCCTGTCCTCTAGAGCTTCAGGGCTTACTTTTGCAAGAAAGAGCTTAATGTGCATCAAGGGCACTTCTTAGCCTCTGGTGATTTTTTTCTTTAGACAGATGTAGCCTGGGTTCATAGACAGCCCTGCACAGGTGGCAGTGTGCTCTTTCTGAGACAGATTCATGCCACCGAAAGCCCAGCATTAATAAGAAACTAAAGATGGACCTGAGTTTGGTTCCACGTTTATTGTCCGCTATAGTTCTGACAGCGGAAGTTCCTCTTTAAGTGACAATTATTGAGCACCTCGCTCAAAAGAGCAAGTAAGAAAAAAACAAGTTCAAAACAATTTCACTGAAATAAACAGGTATTTTCAGAGCACCCTTTTCACGGAATTAAGGAACAAAAAATTAAAAAAGAGAGACTATGTCCCCTCATGGCAATAGCCTGCGTGTCCCCATATTGGCCTTCCTTTTATACAAAGCAGTTCATAGAATCATAGAATATCAGGGTTGGAAGGGACCTCAGGAGGTCATTTAGTCCAACCCCCTGCTCAAAGCAGGACCTAATCCCAACTAAATCATCCCAGCCAGGGCTTTGTCAAGCCTGACCTTAAAAACCTCTAAGGAAGGAGATTCCACAACCTCCCTAGGTAACCCATTCCAGTGCTTCACCACCCTCCTAGTGAAAAAGTTTTTCCTAATATCCAATCTAAACCTCCCCCACTGCAACTTGAGACCATTACTCCTTGTTCTGTCATCTGGTACCACTGAGAACAGTCTAGATCCATCCTCTTTGGAACCCCCTTTCAGGTAGTTGAAAGCAGCTATCAAATCCCCCCTCATTCTTCTCTTCTGCAGACTAAACAATCCCAGTTCCCTCAGCCTCTCCTCATAACTCATGTGCTCCAGCCCCCTAATCATTTTTGTTGCCCTCCGCTGGACTCTTTCCAATTTTTCCACATCCTTCTTGTAGTGTGGGGCCCAAAACTGGACACAGTACTCCAGGTGAGGCCTCACCAATGTCGAATAGAGGGGAACGATCACGTCCCTCGATCTGCTGGCAATGCCCCTACTTATACAGCCCAAAATGCCGTTAGCCTTCTTGGCAACAAGGGCACACTGTTGACTCATATCCAGCTTCTCGTCCACCGTAACCCCTAGGTCCTTTTCTGCAGAACTGCTGCCTAGCCACTCGGTCCCTAGTCTGTAACAGTGCATGGGATTCTTCCGTCCTAAGTGCAGGACTCTGCACTTGTCCTTGTTGAACCTCATCAGGTTTCTTTTGGCCCAATCCTCTAATTTGTCTAGGTCCCTCTGTATCCTATCCCTACCCTCCAGCGTATCTACCACTCCTCCCAGTTTAGTGTCATCTGCAAATTTGCTGAGAGTGCAGTCCACGCCATCCTCCAGATCATTAATGAAGATATTGAACAAAACCGGCCCCAGGACCGATGCTTGGGGCACTCCGCTTGAAACCGGCTGCCAACTAGACATGGAGCCGTTGATCACTACCCGTTGAGCCCGACGATCTAGCCAGCTTTCTATCCACCTTATAGTCCATTCATCCAGCCCATACTTCTTTAACTTGCCGACAAGAATACAGGGCTGAGTTTCTGGCCTGTTTGTTTACTTTGGGAAAAAGGCAAGGACCAAAACTAGCTTGACTTTCTTAATGCTTTTCCTGATTGATGGAAATATTAACTGGGTTGCAACCAACCATTCCCAGTTTGTTTATAAAGCTGTTAATTTTGTCAAGTCAATTTCTATAGGCACAGATGAGAGAGAAGAGAGGAGATGGGCAGAGGAACAATAAGAAACTTCTTTTTCACAGTTAGGTGGTAGGTGGTGATGACAGTTATTAGCTTGAAGCTAAGATATGGCTCCTCTTTCAAGTAGGCAGTGTACCTGTGTTCCCTCTGGAAGGATCAGGAGAGGAGGCCTGTTTTCTGAATAGGATAGAGTTCTCGCTGTAGGTGTTGGGTCTGGCAGAAACAGTGTCTGGTGAACAGATGAGGGCCATCCAGGATCCATTTTTAGTCTTCAGAAATACGATGACCTGAGTTGCAATAACCCTCACACCTATTATACATGTTACTTGGAGGGGAGAATGATACGGAGAAAAAGAAAAGACCATCCTATTCTGGATTACTCTGGGTTTTATAGTTTTCCAGTCCATGGAAAGACTATCAAAGTTGTTCTGACTCAGCCTTGAATACATCTCTTGCAACAGATTTGAATGTCAAACTCTCAGAATGAAAGCTCCAGCATGCATCATATTCCTTCTGGATTTTAGTTTGGTTGAGGGTAGCAGTGACTCCGTCAGAATTCTAGGTCACAGTCCATTCATCTGTTGCTTCAATAGTCATTTCCACAGATGGTTGATCAGGTCCATTGTTATGAAAGAACTGCAGCATGGATGATGGACAGCACCATTGTAACAGATAAATGGGGCCAGATCTGTGTAGCTCCATTGACTTCATTCTGAGTGTTAGGTAGCCTTAATCTTTAAGTCTTTCTGTATAACTGCATCCAACAACCTCTGTATGATGCAGATGGATTGCTTACCACATGCTACTGCTTTAGTAAATGTTGGCCAGTTCCTCTAAACAGAAGGTGGGGAATATGCTTGTTGGACCTATATTTCAATGTCTGTAGTTAATTCTAAAAGGGTGGCATCTGAATGTAACTCCATAAAAATGGATTGGGGTGCATATAAAATGTCTGATATATGCCTTCTTATTTGATCTTCTTCTACTCCATCACTAACTCTTGCTGGATTATATATTAGCATTCCTACAAGGGCATTGAAGAATTGTTGCCTGTTATTGTGGCTGCTTATTTTTATGACAGCTTGTGGCATCATTGCTAAAATCACCACAAAATAGCTGATTACAAACAGTGCTGAGTGATTCATACTCCATAAAGATCTCAAATGCCTCTTTTTTGTGCCACAGCACCTCTAATCTCTTCGTGCTGATTTCTCTGATGCAGCAGACCCCAATGGTGATGAGCAGTGTGGGTTGGTAATCAAAAAACCCTGTGAGCAAGAAGCAAACTGTGGGTGGAGTGGGTTGTCCTTTGTATGATGCCAATAAGGCAACATCAGCCTGTACATGAAATACCAGGTCCACCTGATATTTTATCAGTCTAGAGCTTAATGTGAACCTTTGGGGCTTTGATACTTTTCATGCTATGGTAGTCAAATAGAAAGGCTCGTTGCTGAGTGAATAATTACAGAGATAGTCCATTATAAAGTGAAGAAAATGCAAACTAAAAGCCACACATGAGAAAAGAGACCTGCGCCCTTTCAACAGGCCTGAATAATTATAAAAGGAAAGAAAATTGTACATGATGGGAAACACTGTGACATGCTACATGGATGAAATATCAGCATAATTAACTGGGAATATTATTCCAGGGATTTCCCTTCTTTAGACCTTATCCATGAACTATTCCAGAAGTAATGCCTATGGTCTGAATATTTGTCACCTCTTATTAGAATTTTTAGGCCATTGTGTCCACAGTTTTTATCCCCCCAAATATTCATGCAAACAGAGTTTTGTTCAAATTGATGTTCATAGAAAGGGAAATTTGGGCTGATAACACAGATTCTTTATGACTACAAGAAATTTGTCTTGTGATTAAACAAATTGGTTCAGTGGCTATCTTAAAAAGCCACCTGTTTATAAAACTTGATCTGAGGAAACAGAGTGACTTAGTCTATCAAATGACATAAAAGATCAAATACACAGCTTTACTATAAAACCTCAAATATCAAACTCACAGCCAGCACTGCTTGGGGAAACCCATAGTCTGGAGTTAGTTCACAGAAAACATCTGAAGAATTAATGCACCATTTGTAAAAGTCAAAGTCTCGTCATGGACAATTTGCAAATGAGAGAGAGGGCTAAATTCATTGAGTAAATTGCTCATAGACTCATAGACTTTAAGGTCACAAGGGACCATCATGATCATATAGTCTAACCTCCTGCACATTGCAGGTCCAGAAGCTCACCCACCCACTCCTGTAATAGACCCATAATCACTGGCTGAGTTACTGAAGTCCTCAAATCATGATTTGAAGACTCCCAGTTACAGAGAATTCACCATTTACACTGGTTTAAACCTGCGAGTGACCCATGCCCCATGCTGCAGAGGAAGGTGAAAAAAAATCCAGGTTCTCTGCCAATCTGACCCGGGGAAAAATTTCTTCCCAACCCCAGAACTGGCGAACAGTTAGATCCTGAGCATGTGGGCAAGACCCTCCAGCCGGGGGGGGGAGGGGGGTGGGAAGAATTCTCTGTAGTAACTCAGAACCCTCCCCATCTAGTGTCCCATCACTGGCCATTGGAGACATTTACTGCTAGCAGTTACAGATCAGCTACGTGCCATTCTAGGCAGTCTCATCATACCATCCCCTCCATAAACTTATCAAGCTCAGTCTTGAAGCCAGTTAGGCTTTTTGCCCCTACTGCTCCCCTTAAAAGGCTGTTCCAGAATTTCACTCCTCTGATGGTCAGAAATCTTCATTTAATTTCAAGCCTAAACTTGTTGATGGTCAGTTTATATCCATTTGTTCTTATGTCAAATTTGGTGCTTAACTAAAATAACTCCTCTCCCTCCCTGGTATTTATCCCTTTGATGTACTCAGAGAGTGTAATTATATCTCCCCTCAGCCTTCTTTTGGTTAGGCTAAACAAGCCAAACTCTTTGAGTCTTGTCTCATAAGGTCGGTTTTCCAATCTTCTGATCATCCTAGTAGCCTTTCTCTGCACCTGATCCAGTTTGCATTCAACTTCCTTTTGCATAGGAGATCAGGATTGCACACACTATTCCAGAGGAGGTCTCACCAGTGCCTTGCATAATGGCAATAGCACTTCCCTATCTCTACTGGAAATACCTGTCCTAATGCAGTCAGAAACTTAGAGACCCAAAGCATGGGGTTGCATCCCTCAACATCTTGGCTAATAGCCATTGATGGACCATTCCTCTGAACTTATCTAATTCTTTTTTGATACCAGATATACTTTTAGCCTTCACAACATGCCCTGGCAACGAGTTACACAGGTTGACTGTGCGTTGTGTGGAAAAGTACCTCCTTTTGTTTGTTTTAAACCTGCTGCCCATTAGTTTCATTGGGTTACTTGTGTAATGTGAAGGGGTAAATAACACTTTACTATTCACTTTCTCCACACCATTTATTATTTTACAGACCTCTGTCATATCCCCCCTTAGTCACTTCTTTTCTAAGACTCCAGTCTTTTTAATCTCTCCTCACATGGAAGCTGTTCCATACCCCCTAATAATTTTTGTTAACCTTCTCTGTGCTTTTTCCAATTCTAATAGACCTTTTTGGAGATGGGGCGACCAAAAATGCATGCAGTATTCACGGTGTGGGCATAGCAAGGGTTTATATAGTGGCATTATGATATTTTCTGTCTTCTTATCTATCCCCTTCCTAACGGTTAACATTCAGTTTTCTTTTTTGACTGCTTCTGCACATTTGAGCAGATGTTTTCAGAGAACTAGCCATGATGACTCCAAGATCTCTTTCTTGAGTGGTAACAGCTAATTTAGACCCCCTCATTTTGTATGTATAATTGGAATTATGTTTTCCAATGTGCATTACTTTGCATTTATCAACATTGAATTTCATCTGCCATTTTGTTGCCCAATCACCCAGTTTTGTGAGATTCCTTTGTAACTCTTCGCAGTCAGCTTTGACCTTAACTATCTTGTGTAATTTTGTATCATCTGCAAACTTTGCCACCTCACCGAATACCCCTTTTTAGATCATTTATGAATATGTTGAACAGCATTGGTCCCAGTGCAGATCTCTGGAGGACCTCCCTATTTACCTCTCGCCACTGTGAAAACTGGCCATTTACTCCTACCCTTTGTTTCCTATCTTTTAACCAGTTACTGATCCATAAGAGGACCTTCCCTCCTATCCCATGACAGTTTATTTGGTTCAAGAGCGTTTGTTGAGGGACCTTGTCAAAAGCTTTCAGAAAGTCCAAGTACACTATATCTACTGGATCACCTTTCTCCATGTGTTTGTTGACAGCTTCAAAGAATTCTAATAGATTGGTGATGCATGATTTCTCTTCACAAAAACCATGTTGACTCTTCCCCAACATATTGTGTTCATCTATGTGTTTGATAATTCTATAGTTTCATCCAGTTTGCAGATACTGAAGTAGGCTTACCGCTTGTAATTGCTAGGATTTCCTCTGGAGCCTCTTTTAAAAATTGGTGTTACATTTGCTACCCTCCAGTCATCTGGTACAGAGGCTGATTTAAGCAATAGGTTACATACCACAAATAGTAGTTCTGCAATTTCATATTTGAATTCTTTCAGAACTCTTGGGTGAATACCATCTGGTCCTGGTGACTTATTAGTGTTTCATTTATCAATTTGTTCCAAAAATCTCCTCTACTGACATTTCAGTCTGAGACAGTTCCTCAGATTTGTCAACTAAAAAGAATGGGTGAGGTGTGGGAATCTCCCTCATTTCTTCTATAGTGAAAACTGATGCAAATAATTAGTTTAGCTCCTCCGCAACAGTCTTGTCTTCCTTGAGTGCTCCTTTAGGGTCTGGATCTTCCAGTGGCCCCACTGATTATTTGGCAGGTTTCCTGCTTCTGACGTACTTCAAAAATTTTTACTGTTAGTTTGTGTCTTTTCCTAATTGCTCTTCAAATTATTTTTTGGCCTGCCTAATTATAATTTTACACTTGCCTTGCCAGAGTTAATGCTCCTTTCTATTTTCCTTAGTAGGATATGACTTCCTATTTTTAAAGGATGTCTTTTTCTCTCTGCCTCTTTGACTCTATTTTAGCCATGGTGGCATCTTTTTGGTCCTCTTGCTATTTTTTTTTTATGTGGAGTATACATTTAGTTTGAGCCTCTATTATGGTGGAGGAAAAATGTTTTGCCATTGTTTTTGCTGTAAGATGGCTTTTTCAGTGAAAATTAGGATGGTCTTGTGGTTAAGATGTCCAGGAAGTTGATGCTAGTGTAGGAGTATTCCAGAAAGAGCACAACACAATCAGCTTCAACAATGGAACCCTACAGACAACTGTATATATGAAACCCATAGATCACCACACCTACCTTCATAGATCCAGTAACCACCCTGAACACACCAAGAAATCTATCATCTACAGCCAGGCACTCAGACACCACAGAATATGCTCTGAGGAGAAAGTCTGATGAGATATACCTTAACACACACAAAACTCTCTTCACTAAACAAGGACACTCCACCAGCAAAATAGATTGAATCATGGAACGGGCCACCCAAATACCCTGAGAGATCCTGCTTCAATACAGAAATAAATCCCCCTCTGACTGCACATCCCTAGTTGTCACTTAGAACCCCACACTGGAATCCATATGGGGTATCATCAAACAACTACAACCCATACTCGATGGGGACCCCATCCTGACAGAAATCTTTCCTGAACTCCCCCTTCTGGCCTTCAAACCACCAACCAACCTCTCCAAACTCTATGTCTGACCTGTCAATCCTCAGCCTCAAAGGAAACCTGCACAACACTTTCAAAAGAAGAGCCTGGGAGCTTAAATTCATAACTTCACTAGACACTAAAAATCATGGTCTAAATACAGAAACTGGATTTATGGCTTATTACAACAATCTGTAACCCATTAACCCCCCCTCTTTGTGCTAATAGGCCACTTCACCTTGAATGGTCCCTGTGATAGGGTCTCCTCCCCACACTTGCTCTGAAAGGGTTAAGGCAGACCAGAGGGGCCAATTAGACTATTAGGTGACAAGCTGGGGGGAAAATAAGACTGTGGGAGAAGGCTTAATTAGAAGAAGCTCACCTGTGCAGGAACAGGTGGGGCCTATATAAACCAGGAAGCTGGCAACAGAAGGCTGCAGTCATTCCGTGGGAAGAGAGAGGAGTGTTTGGAGGCTGTGGAGATGTGTAGGCTGGAGTTACCCCCTGGGAGGAGGGAGTGGCAAAACTGGCAGACCCAGAGAAGGAAGGGAGAGCCAGAAGGTTAGGAAAGGGCTCAGGGAAATGAAGCAAGATATGGGGTGGAACAGACCTTGACTGCTGACTAGAAGGTCCCTGAGCTGGAACCTGCAGTAAAGCGTGGGCCTGGGTTCCCAACCAGCCACTGGGGAAGTGGCACTGGTGGGGCAGTAGATAGGAAGACTGCCTGAGCCTGTTTGAGAGAAGAGACTTCCGGCCCCACCCAGAAGGGGAAATCTCGTAGCGGGAGGGCTGAATCACAAAGGGGCTGCAGCAGCTCCTGGAGCGAGAGAGGGGCCACAGACAAAAACAGAGGTGGAGAATGGCTTCAACCCAGGGGAGAGGTGTCAACCTGGTGAGCAATTCCCCAGAGCAGCCAGGAGGAGGTGCCATACCTGCGGTGAGTAGAGCTCCCTGCACAGTCCCTTACAATATGTGCAACTACTTATGCTAAACTATCTGTTCAATCTTGTCTTTAGCTGTGACACTCTTAGTACCTTTCTGAGACCTGAAGAAGAGTTCTGTGTAGCTCGAAAGCTTGTCTCTCTCAGGGCATGTGTTTAAGATGTTAGACTGTGCCTTAGGAAACATGGGTTTAATCCCACCTCGGCCACTGGCTTTCCATGTGACACTAAAAAAGTGACTTAATATTTCTGTGTCTCAGTTTTCCATCTGTATGTTAGAGAATAATACTTCCTTTCACCAACCCTTTGTCTGCGATGTCTATTTAGACTTTAAGCTCTGTGGGGCAGGAACTCTTTCTTCCTATGTGTTCGTAGTACGGTGGCTAGAGCAAAGGGGTCTTGATCTAGATTAGGCCCTCCAGGCATGAATGATACAATAATGCAAATAATAAACAATAAAACACAGGCAGTATGACATGCAACATGGAAGAGTGCTCTTTAGAAGTGAAAGTTACAAGCTAAAGGGATAAACTCTACTTGGGACACTTGTTCATTTACTCAATCTTAGCCACATGATTGGGGATGTGTTGAGTCATAGTATGAGAGCTTCTTTAGTTCAGCTGTCTGTTTCATTTTGTCTCAAATTTACATTGTGGCGGTCAGTTTCTCAGTCTTAAAAATAGATGACTGTTAAAAAGGGACAACAATTTGACTTCATCGTCATTGCACTTGTAAGGATATTTCAGGAGCACCAAGCAGGCCCACAGGTTACCTGATGAACCTAGCAAAGCAGACAACCGCTGCTTGCTGTAGCAGACACAAACTACTGCTAACTCGGAGTTCAAATCCAAGAAACAGGTTTATTTTAGCACAAGTACAGAATGCGACACCCCAGTGATCAACTGGGGTCTAACAGGCCACTGAGTTGGCTGCATGTACACAAGCAAAGGCTTAAGTCTCAGTACTCTCCTTATACCCAACATGACACCCTACTTTCATCAACCCCCTCCTCTGATTCATTATATGATAATTAATATTTATGATGATATATAAAATTCCACATTATGCACTATATTATATTACTTGTTTATCTATTTATTAACAATAACAAAGCTATTAATTAATCTTCTTATGTGATAGGGACTTCCCTTATTTTCCCTGAACATGTTTGGCAGTGACCTTATCTTTATTCTGTACCCAAGTCAGGGGCATTCCAAAAATGAGTAACAGGATATTTAGTAAGCCAAGAAGACTTTGTTTGCACTCTTTCCCAAAAGGGTTATTCAAAGGTCTTAGTGACCACACTAAATTAGGCCAACATTTATATTGCTTATATATATTACTTTTGCATTTACTTGTATATTACTAGCCAATATATGATCCATTTAATAGACTTAAACCCTTACCATCTTACATGAGGTAAGTTAATCTAATCACTGTTTCACCTCCTTGTTGTGCTCTGTGCTGTAAGGTGTTGCTATCAGGAGTGAACCAGTGTAGTGAGGGAGTGAAACAGACCATGTTTACCACCCCATTTGAGTCTTCATTTGTTTTGTCAAAATACTGAAGTCCTCTTTTTGCCTTTACTTTTTTTCCCTTCTGAATATCCTTCTGTCAGTGATGGTATGTGAAATAGCCAGTAGCAAGGTGACTCACTACAGCTGTTTTTGCTGAAGTTTTGATCAACAGTGTGACTTAGACTCTAAAAAATGAAAAACCCAAAGATTATCATAGAAACTGAATTAAAATATGAGATGGATTTTAGCACTGCCTAGTGAACACTGTCTAGTCGATTTTTAAAGGGCATAAATCTGTGGGTTTCTGCCCTCCTTTGGCTGCTTAAGAAAATCATGTTTTGAAATTATTAGTATAGAAATAAGAGATGTTCTGTCCACAACATGCTATCGGTAAATCTCAGCAGATTAATTCCACTGCAATTTGAAGACAAGTGATTATTTTGCTTAGTGCTTTTTCCCAGTTGATGTAACCACAGCTTAAGGAATATGGATTTGTTTGGATATAAACCCTTTTTCAGAAGTGGATTTGTTTCCAGTACAAATTACTTCAGAAACTCAATTAAAATACTCTTGGTGACTTGAGGTGCTCAGCACCTCAACGCCCAGTGGCTTCAGGAGGAGTTTAGTGTGTGCAGGGCCTGAGCCCAAGACCACTGAAGTCATTGACTTCAACCGGTCTTAGATCAGACTCGCTGCACTTTACAGGAACAAACCATTGGCTCCCCCTCTGTGTCCCTGGGGGTCTTGGGACTCTAGCTAACTGTGCTCAGAAGACAGTTGCATCCTCCTGGGATAATGTGGTATCATCCTCAAATTACTATTTGTCCGGTCTAGTCTCACTCCTATGTTAATGTAAGAGTTGTTATTGTACAACTACTGGGCATCCATGTTATTACTAGCTGTTAAAACACTTAAACCTTCCACAATTCATTATTTTAATAACTTTAGCCCTAACAATATTGTGAAAATATGTTAGAGATTTTCTGAGATGGGCCTGTAAAGGTGTGGCCACTCGCCTCTCATGAGTGCCTCCTGCTGGGCGGGTGCGTGCCTGCACTCTCTGCTTTTGTGGTGCTCTCTGCCAGCAGTTTCACTTTTCAGCTGGGTTTTCAGTGACTTAGCCCCCAGGCTGAGTCACACACAGTCTGTATGTGAAACAAATCCCTTCTTAGCTAACACAGTCCAATGAATGGTTGGCCCCTACCCAAGGTCCTCAGTCCTGTCTCTGGGCCTGTTTAAGCACTTGTCCCTTTCTTGGGCTCCAAACAAAACTTATTGCCTCCTCTGCCCTTGACCACTCTGCCTGTGGCTGGTGGGGAAACCTGGGTCTGCCCACTACTCCGGGTCCCAACCCAGGGACTGTATGACTAGCATCCACCTGCTGCTTCCATCACTAGTCTATTGCTGCATTCCCTGGGCTGCTTCCCACTCTGTTCCATCAGCTTCTTGGGTCTTCAGCCTGTTCCCTGTTTAAGCAGGGTCTCTCCCTGGCCTCCTTTCCTAAAGAGTATGTAACAGTCTCTGACCTATTCTCTCAGGATTCTCTCACAGGCTCCTTCACCTGGAGAGCTTATAACAGTCTCTGGCCCTTCTTGTCAAGGCTCTCTCTCTCTCAGGCCTCTGTACCTGGGGAGCTTCACAGTCCTATCCCTGCGTAGGCAGGGTTTCTCCCCAGTCTCTGTACCTGTGGAGTCTCCCAGACTTCAACTCCTTCTGGTCCCAGCCAGCAACTGCTCTGTTCAGCTGCTACAGTTTCCTCAGCCAGCCAGGAACAGTGTTCTTCCTCCTCTGGCTGCTGGCAACTGAACTGTCCAGCCTCTGCAACTAGGGGTTGCCAACTTTGTAATATTTAAAAACTGGACACTCCAGCAGGAGTGCTGGAACTTCGCCTTTCCTGCCTCTTCCCCCGAGGCCCCGCTCCTGCCCTGCCCCTTCCCCCTGAGGCCTTGTCCCCATTTGCTCCTCTTTCCCCCTTCCTCCATCACTCACTGCTTTTTCCCTCTCCCCCCTCACTGTGTGGGTCAGGAGGGACTCACCTGCAGAGCTGGGGCTGGGAGCTGCACCCGCTCGATGCAGGTAGGAGGTGACCCTGGCTGAGTAGGGGCTGGCGCGGGTGATGACTCAGAGCCTCCCCCTTCCACAGTAACCAGACTTTGGGTGTCCGTTCAGTAGATCTGACCAGACACCACCAGGTCCCCTTTTTCGAATGAACTTTCTGGTAAAAAACTTGACACCTCGTCACCTTATCTGCAACTCCTTTTATATGAGCATGCTAGGTGCTGATTGGCTGCCTCCCCTGCAGCCTCTCTAGGCCGCGTGGAGGATCCTGCTCTGCCTTTTTTCTGGGGTGAGGTGTGGTAGGACTCCACGGCCTTCTGGAGGGCCTCTAAGGGCCTGGTACACCCTGTCACAGGGACCAAATCCAAATCCCACAAACAAACCTTGGAGAAGTTCAGATCTGGATCCAGACGTGATGGCTTGAGCCCAATATAGAATCCACATGGATTTATCCCTCTTAAAAAGCTTGGGTTAGAAAGTGACTCGGACCACATGCCCACACAGGGGGGGCTAGGGGGAGTGAACTCCCTTTTCATCCTTGGACCTTCATGCTTCCCCCACCTTCCCAGAGTGAGTGGGTGGGTGGAGAGGGTCAGAGAAGTCAATAGGATTCAGCACGGCAGTGAGGATTCATGCTTGTGGATTGCTCTGTAGGATTGGATCTTGACACTGTAGTGTGAGCAGAGAGCTGGTTCTGTGTAGGTTGTTTTCCTATCATTGGCTGTGGGATGCTCGGATGAGCAGGTGGTCAGTGAGCATTGTATACAGTCTGCAAATGCTTGGGCTGGTGATTGCTGATTGGTTTGGGACTTCAGACTTGACTTTTGACCTTTGATATTTTGTCCCTAGTTGACTGGCAGTAGGTCAAGAACTTTCTTTTCCATTCTGCAAGGAGAAGCTATATTTACTTTTAAAGATTATCCTGAATTAATTGCAGGCTGTGGTTGGGGATTTTTAATATGTGCTGTTCTCTACAATTTTTAGTTTTAAATTAATGCTTTAGATACAGCATGTAAGATGTTGTACATGGCATCGTTAACTCTTCAGGTGAAGCTCAACATTAGTCTTGTTAGGAGACTGTAATTTCTGGCTACTTACCTGCTGGCATTGCGCTACTTTACATGTGATGCATATAAAGTTGTGGATTTAGCCTGTTTTTCTGATTGTTTGAGTACACTGCTGTTAATTATGTTAATATTAATTTATTCTTTATTTCCTATTGATTTATAATGTGTTATGGCCATTATGCTGCATCTGTTCATTTATCTCAGTGTCTTTCTCCCCGTTTTCCCTCATGATACAGTTTCTTTAGTCTATGCCAGGGTAATGGCTCTGATCTTGATGAGACAGGTGAAATGTACCAACATACGCTGTTTCTAGTAATTACCCCCTTCTCCAGTCCCAGTGGCTCAGATCACCACTTCTCTTCCTACTCTCATCAGAACATTTGAGGAGGATGGCTTAGTGCAGGTGTGCCACACTTACTCCGTGGAGAGGGCTGACTTCTGACTTCCAGATTTAATAAAGGTATGAGTTATACATTTAGGGTGATATACTGCCCTCAATTCTTGGGGCATTNAGGACAAGCAGACTTCTGTGAACTGTTTTCGGGTAAACCTGCAGCTTTGTGACAGGTGATTCAGACTCTGGGTCTGTGTCTGGAGCAGATGGGTGTGTCTGGCTTCAGCAAGACAGAGTGCTGAAACCACTGAGCTGGCAGGGAGAATAGAAACAGAAGTAGTCTTTGCACATCAGCTGGCAGCTCCCAAGGGGGTTTCTGTGATCCAACCCATCACACTCTCCTCCTTACCTATCATTATGCCATCCCTCTTCTTCCTCCCTCTGCATTTTCCTTCTTGCAGTAACTCCTAGTTAGTTCTCCCTTCTGGGATTCACGCCTGCCCCCCTCCCAACCCATCCGCTAAAATAACCACAAATGAAATGGATAATGTTGACACTTGATGCATAACAATTATTAGGCTTTTGGAACACATCACATTGCACCAATGGTATAAATAGGAAGGCAGGAGAGTTCATACCTCTGCATTGTTATTTCAGGCTTGATGGTTAGAACACAGGAGTGGGAGTCAGATTCAAATTCTAGTGCCATGTATGCTGCAGATTCACTATGACCTTGGGCACAAGTCACTTAACCTCTCTGTCATTTTCACCATCTGTGAAATGGGGATAACAATATTTAACTGTCTTACATTGAACTTCACAACATCACTGTAAGGCATTTTGAGCTCTTTGCACTTTTCCAGCAACTTTCACCCAAAGTACTATTAATTCCCTGTGCTTCAACTTGTAACTTGATTGCTATGGCTCTTTCTTTTTATGGTTTCTATTGATGTAGCTACTTTAACATCTTCTTTGTTTAAAGGGATTTTTTTCCTCTCCCTATCTTAACAAATCTATGACAGCTGTATTGATTTTCTGTGTCTTGCTGAAACATGGCATAGCCATAATTACCCTTATCTTTGGCACCTGGCTACTACTTCAAGCTTCTTCCTTCTATAGAAAGCCAGGAGGGTGAGATGGAAGGGTGGGTATGGCTGTTACTTTAAAATCGTAAGAAGAGATTTTCTTTTATTTGGAGAGGCTGGAGGTTAAATTTCAAGCCGCTTGTTTTTTACTTCTGAACGTTCTATAGTATTCTCTTCCCCGCAGTGCAGCTGGTCTTTCTTCACAGACGACCAGATGATGTCCTGTGGGTATCCCAGAAGAACAGAGTGTTAAGGAGGAATTTGAATGAAGAGAGGTGACTGGATTGGTGGTTGCAGGCCTAAGGGGTAACAGGGAAGAAGGCACAGGAGCCATGGTAGGAGAAGCAGACAAACAAGATATCAGGTCTTGCTGGTATTGTTAGCAGAGTAAAGGGGACTGGTGTACTGGAGAAAGAGATTGTCACATCTACAGTCAGGGGCCAAGATTTAGATACGTAGGAAAGGCCTGGGCAAGAGAAGTGGGTGATGGTGTCTATTTTTAGTCTTAAACTGTAAAAATTCAAGCTGGGAATTGTTCTTTTGCTCAATTATCCTATCTATATCTATATCTATATCTTTGCAGGTACATAGCTTCAAAAAATGTAATGTTTTTTCCTATAACCTCATCTACAATATTGGTTATAGACTCAGGAGAAATATATTATCTGGTAAAATGAGTTATTAATATGGTATCTCAATGTTGCAAGCAATGTTTGAGAATTCGTTAGAGAAAGACGCATCCAGCGCTTTGCTTTCCTTCTCACATCCGAAGAACACATGCGCTTGAGCTAATTTACCAATATGTAACCTGCACCTCCATTTACATCACCTCTGAATTTTGATCTAGATGTCTGGAGTTCCAAACGTTTTCTAGTAGGATCTGTCTCCACAGTGGTTGTGGGTATCTGTTCACCTAACAGTTTCAGCTAGTTTCTAGCTAGCAGTATTTCCACCCTTTGCTAATAGATGACTCTTCTCAGATTCTGTAGTGAGATAGGAAACCTCACCCATGTGGTGCAAAAGTTTTGAGGCCAAGCCCAATAGCAAACACTCTTCCTGATCTTGCACTGCTCTTCTAACTCAACTGTTAACTAACTCCTCTAGTCGAAACTCCCCTCCCTCCCTCTTGAATTCGGATTGGTTCAGCTTTCGGGCTGCAGATGGTGTAATACATGCACAACTGCCTGCCCATTACAGTGGCTTTCTATACAGCTTCAAGAATACTTACTATGTCTAGTAGCTACCCACCCTTTTTTCGGATGCTAGTGGATGTTTCCAACTAAGGCTATGTCTACACTAGGGCCCTCACAGCGGCACAGCTGTACCACTACAGCTGTGCCACTGTACGGTCTCCTGCATAGCCGCTCTTGCCAGCAGGAGAGCTCTCTCCTGCCAACATAGCACTGTGCATACCAGCATTTTTGTCAGTGAAACTTAGGTCAGTCCGGGTGTGGTTTTTTTCACACCCCCGACCAACAAAAGTTTTTCCGACAAAAGTGTTAATGGACACAAAGCCTAAGGTCTCGGGCTCTTCTCTCTGAATATGTGGTAAAACACAGCTTATTGAAACAAATCCATTCTTCCTCCCCACTGCTCCTTGCCCTTTCTTTAGACTTAACGTAGACTGCAGTGTAAAGCCTGAGGCTTACTCAGTGGCTCTCTAAAGTACATCCATATTATAGACAACTTGGAGAAATCACGTGAAAAGCTAGCACCCCATCTCCACCTTGTTTGGTATTACGCACATGCTTGATTCTTGCTCAGCTATGGGGGGTGGGTGGGAAGCACAATAGTAGATTATTGAAACAAATTCTCTCTAAGGTGGCTGTAATTTTTGCCATGCAGTTTGCTTAACCGATTGTGACATGCCCTATCTATGTTCTGATGCTGCTTTCAGTGGGATAGCAAAAAACCACAGTAACACCGCTGGAGGAACGGGCCAGCAATGAAACACTTAGGCACCATTTATGAGAGGCGTTCTACAGCTTTACTCATGCTGAAGCTGTGCACCCTAATATGTGAAATCAGCACACCAGTTCAAGGTTGAGGTTCAGGGTATTTAGCATTGCAAAATAACCTTCTCATATTCAACAAATGGGAAATGACCTCTGAAGGGTTATACCATTAGCAAAAGGATAAATGGAACAGAAATGACCAATTTTTAGAGGAAATTATACGTGGCTATGGCATTTGTGTGGCTCTCTGTCATGCAAGCAAGTTCCTGGAGAATGCAAAGAAAGCGATTTGAGAAAAATAATTACAAATTTAGAGCCAGGCTTCTGGCTTATTTGAGGGATTTTTAATGGATTTTTTTTATGACCGCTATTTGCAGCAAACTTGTTAATGCTTTTCTGGTAAATGAATTCTAAAGACAATGTTTCCTTTTTAGGCCCCAGTTCAGCAAAACACTTAAGTATGTGTTTAAATCCTTCCTTATGCAGGAAAGCACTTAAGCATTAAATCAGTGGGACTTGATCGTTTAAGATTTCAGCACATGCTTAATTGCAGTGGAAGGCCATATTTCCCATAATAGAGGCACAGGCTTTGTCTCCACTGCCTTGTGCAGTCATTTATATGAGTACAAAGTAGGTGTACAGCACTACCATTCTGATTTGGTTGTTCTCATCCCTATGATTCTATGAATTTCTGTGACATATTTGTCAGTGTACATATACATGTAGTTTTAGCTGCCTAGTCTCCTGCCCACCTCACAATATTCCCAGACCCTTCCTTTAATGCTGCATTGGCCCACCATAGGACCTCTTGGGGAAGGGATACTGCATGAACTTTTGGACACTGTAATCCTGGCCCCAGTTGGCAGTATCAGAAAGTAGTGGCAACTTCCCTTGTGCCCGGGGACCTGTTGTAGAATAGTGTATCTCAAAAAGTGGGCAGCACTCACTGAAGGGGCACAGTTAGGACAATCAGAAGTGCTTATTCAGTCCTTATCGAACCTCCGGTGGGTATTAAATCTGCCCTGTCTTGGGAGGCTGATGATGGAAACACCACTGGGCCATGCATAATAGGTAGTTATGCAGGAAATTAAACATCATACTCAGATAACTTCTGAGCCCTGTCTCACTGATTAAAAGTAAAGACAAGCAAAGGGCAAAGTTTAGATGAGTCCAAACTTCCATAAAATTCAAGGTGTTTCTGAATTCAAGGTGTTTCAGCGTATCTCTAATGAGGACAACTAAAACTTTAAATCAAATGTTTGCAAAATTGCATAAGATACTTTCAATCACAGCAAAGGAACATGTCAAAGACCTCCTCAGTCAATTACAGTAATTTGTGTTGTACTGTTTAGAAGGACAGACGGCTCGAATTCAGCGGTATCGTGCTGGGCTGCACTGTACAAATCGTTCTGTATAAATGGCATGGAATTAATGTGCTATGGCAACTCCAGTGAAGAATCACAATGATGGGAAATAGGAAATGTCAGATCAGCAGGATCAAACAGGTTTGCTTAAACATCTTTCTATTATGGGTATTTGCCCATGTAACATTTGGTTCTAATAATGCTTCTGCTCGTTAACTATGTCAAAGCTAGTTTTATGGGTAATTTATTCAAAGTTCATGAGCAGTCAACTCATCAAGGCTTCAAGGTTCTTGAGGATGCCTTCCTGCAATGCCTGCATACTAATCAGCTTCTATTATGATGTCCTTATTTTAAGAAGTTTAATAAAAAGTTCATTATCTTTCCAAAGGACCCAGTCCCATTCACTGAAATGACCAGCTGTATCACACAGATGTGCAGGGACTTGGGGCAGCAAAACATTTAGTGAGAGAAAACTGCAGCTGAGTGGTCCTTAAACACTGATTCTGGAAAGCATCCCTGTTAGGATAGTATTTAAGCTGAAAGTTAAGCACTTGCTTAAGTGCTTTCCTGAATGTGGACCATTAATCATAGGCTGCCATGAGCACATCAGGCCTGTGCTAAGGCCCTTTACTGGGTGGAAGTCAGTTTCCAATGCCTGTTTAAGGTCTTGGTTTTAATTTTTAAAGCAATTAATGGATCAAATCCCAGCTACCTCAAAAACCAAAGTTTGACAGCTGTGCTCCTCAGGGCTGATGCAGCTCACAAAGCCCAGGACAAAGCATGCAAGAGCTGGGGACAAAGCATTCTCAGTCTAGGGGATCTGACTATGGGCAATCTTCCAGAGGAGATCAGGCAAATACAGAGTCTTTCCATCTTCAGGAGACGTTGCAAAACCTTCCTCTTGAGAAAGCCTTTCCATTCTAGGTGATGCTCACAATTCAAACAGCTCTGTTATTCCCAAACCTTTTCTAACCCCTCCCCCCAAAATGATTCCAAGCAGAGTTCTGATCCTATAAAGGGAGAAATGCCAGAGACTCCATAAAGTCCACCAGGGACTTTGCTATTGATTTTACATGGAAGGCGCTCAGACACTATGGTGATGGGTGGCAGTATAAAACTCTAAGATAGATAAATAGATGATGGCTAAGGGGGACATGAGAATGGTCTACAGAAACTGGGAGTGTTTGAACATCTCCCAAGGAGTGCTCTAATGGTGCACATTTTATCACTTTATCTAACTGGAGCTACCACAATTTGAATGCAGCATCCAGTTTAGTATAATATTATGCCCCTGTCATCCTGTGAAGTATTTTTTCCTCATTTTGTAAAGCTTTTACATTATGTTTTCAGTGAGATCTTTAGGATCTATGCCTACTTTGAGAGTCCCATTCATTTTACTTACACACATGCATATTTACCAGTCTGTGGATTTCTCTACTGGCTTTATAACATTAGTTTAGCCATCCTGTTTGACTCGGAAAGTCCTAAATATGCCACTGCAAGCTGTACCTGGGAATAAGGGCAGGAAATGGAGGGCTCAGCTGAAATCGTATGTGCACTGCCTTGTGTACTCTCTAGATTGCCATGGGTGGGTGTGGAAGGCAGAGGTCACGCATCTTACACCCACAGATTAAGTGATGCCTGTGCCATCACTAGTGCAGCAGCACCTGCCTGGATGCATAGGATCCTTGTTAGGGCTTTGGAAAATGTGATGTCATTGGCCAAGCCCTTAACCACACCCCTGCTCTGCTCACCCACTTGACTGATCACATCTTCAGAGCCACTCTATTCCATCTTTTGGAAAACATTATGAGCATGCAGAGGGGCAAAAGAGACCTTGTAGTTAGTGGGCCGCATGTTCTTTTATCATTGTAGTAACTAAGTGCTGTTCAGTGATAGCTTATTAAGCCTTGATAAGAAACTATATTCAGATGAGCTCAGTTTTCAAACCACTCTTGAAAGGGAATGTTTACACGTGAAGTGATTTAAGGACAGGGGAGCCATGCCATGCCACTGACTATTAAACAGAATCCCTCATGTTCAGCCTACTTTGCACAGCTCAGGTCACCTTGCACGCATGCTCTGCCAATTCTCAGCTGGTGTATTGTCTGTCAGGGATTATAGCCAGTTGCTGTAAGCTACACTAGCCAAGAGTCTGCTCTAACTTCAATACTGACAAAGATAGCTTAAGGATCAGAGTGTTCTAACCAGCTTATTAACTGCCCCTTCTCCGTTGCTATCTGAGCAGCAGGAGAGAAACTGAGCCATAGGATCTGATCCTATAACCACTTAAGCCAGTGGAAAGTCTACCTTTCACTTCAGTGGGCACTGGATCAGGCACATAGTGTAATGGTCTTCTTACAACCTTTTGTGCAAACTGTTATAACCCATGAAACTGAAGCAAATTTTTCTTACTCACTATGAATATATAACATAAGAACATCAGAACGGCTGTACTGGGTCAGACCAAAGGTCCATCTAGCCCAGTATCCTGTCTACCGACAGTGGCCGATGCCAGGTGCCCCAGAGGGAGTGAACCTAACAGGTAATGATCAAGTGATCTCTCTCCTGCCATCCATCTCCACCCTCTGACAAACAGAGTCTAGGGACACCATTCCTTACCCATCGTGGCTAATAGCCATTAATGGACTTAACCTCCATGAATTTATCCAGTTCTCTTTTAAATGCTGTTATAGTCCTAGCCTTCACAACCTCCTCAGGCAAGGAGTTCCACAAGTTGACTGTGCGCTGTGTGAAGAAGAACTTCCTTTTATTTGTTTTAAACCTGCTGCCTATTAATTTCATTTGGTGACCCCTAGTTCTTGTATTATGGGAATAAGTAAATAACTTTTCCTTATCTACTTTCTCCACATCACTCATAATTTTATATACCTCTATCATATCCCCCCTTAGTCTCCTCTTTTCCAAGCTGAAAAGTCCTAGCCTCTTTAATCTCTCCTCATATGGGACCCTTTCCAAACCCCTAATCATTTTAGTTGCCCTTTTCTGAACCTTTTCTAGTGCCAGTATATCTTTTTTGAGATGAGTAGACCACATCTGTACACAATATTCAAGATGTGGGCGTACCANCTATTAATTTCATTTGGTGACCCCTAGTTCTTGTATTATGGGAATAAGTAAATAACTTTTCCTTATCTACTTTCTCCACATCACTCATAATTTTATATACCTCGATCATATCCCCCCTTAGTCTCCTCTTTTCCAAGCTGAAAAGCCCTAGCCTCTTTAATCTGNTGGCTCTTTTTTAGTTCTTTTACTGTGTTTCTTAATTTGGGGTATACATTTAAGTTGGGCCTCTATTATGGTGTCTTTAAAAAGCGCCCATGCAGCTTGCAGGGATTTCACTTTAGTCACTGTACCTTTTAATTTCTGTTTAACTAACCCCCTCATTTTTGCATAGTTCCCCTTTTTGAAATTAAATGCCAGTGTTGGGCTGTTGAGATGTTCTTCCCACCACAGGGATGTTAAATGTTGTTATATTATGGTCACTATTTCCAAGCGGTCCTGTTATAGTTACCTCTTGGACCAGCTCCTGCGCTCCACTCAGGACTAAATCTAGGGTTGCCTCTCCCCTTGTGGGTTCCCGTACCAGCTGCTCCAAGGAGCAGTCATTTAGAGTATCGAGAAATTTTGTCTCTGCATTTCGTCCTGAGGTGACATGTTCCCAGTCAATATGGGGATAATTGAAATCCCCCACTATTATTGAGTTTTTAATTTTGATAGCCTCCTTAATTTCCCTTAGCATTTCATCATCACTATCACTGTCCTGGTCAGGTGGTCGATAATAGATCCCTAATGTTATATTCTTATTAGAACATGGAATTACTATCCATAGAGATTCTATGGAACATGTGGATTCACTTAAGATTTGTACTTCATTAGAGTCTACATTTTCTTTCACATATAGTGCCACTCCTCCCCCTGCATGACCTGTTCTGTCCTTCTGATATATTTTGTACCCCGGAATAATTGTGTCCCATTGATTGTCCTCAGTCCACCAGGTTTCTGTGATACCTATTATATCAATATCCTCCTTTATCACGAGGCACTCTTGTTCACCCATCTTATTATTTAGACTCGATGCATGGAATTATTATGTTAGACATGATGCATGGAAAATTTTGGAAAATATAGTCATCAAACTCTAAAGGCTTCCACTATATGCTGGAAACAATATATTTTAAAAAGTGACAACTCAGTTGATATGGTCTCTTAGGTGGTACCATGTCTATATAAATAACATTCTTTTGCTATGTCACACTCAGGCAAGCTGCTCAACTGTGAAGCAGTGAACTTTTGAACTGGAAAGCAAAATGCTAGTGAGTCATCAGCATCAGGCATCTCTATTGTACAGAGACCGGAACAAAGGAAAATCAAGTGCTCCATGAAGCTTGTTTTAGCAATCATCAAAACTTGGATGTCTACAGGGTTTTTCTTTTTGGTAAAATATCTGCAGTAACTGTATTTTCTGTACTTTTAACAGCTAACCTGATTAGTTACGTGTGTGGTCACTGACTTATTTTTCCACACCTAGAATGTGAAAGCTTATTTGAAGCTATATTTATTATTTACCCCATGCAGGCTTCATAAGTCTGTGTCAATACTAACTGCATGGAAATGAATCCATTTGTAAATGTAATAGCAGTAAATATATTTAATTAGACTATGAATGGAAAGCATTTTAGATGAAACATTAATTCCAACCACTTGAAACAGGAAATAAAATGTTCTTTAATCTTTGCCCTTTAAAAAAGTGCTGCCAATTACACTGTGCAAAATAAAAGAAAACAAATATTGTTTATGGTTTAATATGAAATAATTTAAAGAACTGCCAAGGAACAAGAATGAGGTTTAGGTTAAAGCTGTTAGGATAATATTCACCAACATAAAGCCAAACTTTGCTGAATTTATTTTGGCTTTGTGAAGCAGTCTAATTGTGGATGTATCTAATACCTGAAAATATGTATAGAATCATAAGTGAACAAATGGCAGTATGTAGAGTGTCCATTATGTACCCAGAGTTTGTTGTTCAAGCCTCAGCATGTGTGCTTCTGCCTTTGCATATGCAGCTACCTCTCTCAGATGCAGAAGATGAGTAACTGGGTATGAAAACTCTCTTTGAGCACCTGACTTATGCATGCAAATGTGAGTGAACATACACATTGTTTATCTGCTGATCTCAACATCCATCTGCTGAAAAATCTGACTCTAGAAATACCTTTTGGAAGACAAAGGACATTAAAATACTTCCTTGAGATTCTGTGTTGTAAGGAAAGTTGTTCTACAGGGTCAGAATCATGATTTGCCTCCTATGGCAAAATTGTAAAGAGTGCATTCTAAAATGTCAGCATCTGAGATGGAGAGCACTGTCCCGCAGAAGGGGTTGAAATGGTGGAATTAAGTTAGTATTTTCAACTCATCTCAACAGACATCATTTCAGAGATAGTGCCAACTAGAGCTGTGCAGGAACTGGAATTTCCATTTTGCAGGAAATTCCATGATGTTACAATTGGGTTGTGCTCCGAATTGGGATGAACTGTTGAATTTTAAAACTTCCCATAAAATATTTTTTTTAAATTTCATTTTTGGATCAGTCAAAATGTTTGACTTTTTATTTTTTAATAATATAAAATAAATTTAAAAACAAATAGTCATTTCAAAATGAAAAATCAAAACATTCCATGCTGAAAATATCAAAACAGAATATTTCAACATAATTGAAATGTTTTCGGGTTTTTTCCCTAAATAAAATTTTGTCAGAAGTTACCTGTGTCCCCGGAAAGTTTTGATTTTGACAAAACAGCATTTTCTCATGGGAAAACATTCCACTGGACAAATTTTAACCAGCTCTAGACCCAACTGTAAAACAAGTTGGGTAACAGAATTCAAATACATTTAAATTATATAGTAGCAATAACACCCACATACAACAAATTTATTGAATACCGCATCATCTGAGAGATTCTACTACCAGTCACTTTCTCTCGTGACATAGTCTTTCCCTTTTGATATAGCAAATCATGATGCATGATTATAGAAGACACAATATTTTATCAATTCTATGAGCTATAGAGTGAATCCTAGAGATATTAGTGTGCTATATGCCAGTGATTTTTTTACCTTAAATATAAAAGGGATTATGATTTAACTGCTATGTTTTGGACAGACAATATTGCCTCGGACATCCATGATAAACTGTTTGAGTCTATTTTTTCTAGCTGTACACAGTATGAACTAAATTTTCAATGAAGGGACTAATAGCTCCATCTGTGCCTATGCAACTTTGCAAGCACAAACACCTGGGCACTCATTTTTGAGCACTAACATTTGAACACTAACATCAACCAGTGGTTGATAGAGTCTCAGTTCTTTCAGCTGTGCGTGCAGGGGTTAGTGCTGAAAGGAGCATGCACCAATGTTTGTATGCACGCCAACCGTGCGCGGCAGGTGAGGACACGTAATAAGCAGGTCCTGTATGTAGAGTGTTGAGTAGGAACATGGATGCAGCGGCGTATTATTGCCTAGGCCGACAATACCCCGATATAACGCGACCCGATATAACACGGGTTCGCATATAGCGCGGTAACCCCGGGGCTCCGGCAGCGGGGCTTGGGCGGCTCTTTAAAGGGCCCGGGGCTCCAGCTGCTGCGGGGAGCCCTGGGCCCTTTAAATCACCGCTGGAGCCCTGCCGCTGCTACCCCTGGGGCTCCGGCAGTGGGGCTCGGCCGGCTCTTTAAAGGGCCCGGGCTCCCCGCAGCGGCCGGAGCCCGGGGCTCTTTAAATCACCGCTGGAGCCCTGCCGCTGCTACCCCTGGGGCTCCGGCAGTGGGGCTCGGCCGGCTCTTTTAAGGGCCCGGGCTCCCCGCAGCGGCCGGAGCCCGGGGCTCTTTAAATCACCGCTGGAGCCCTGCCGCTGCTACCCCTGGGGCTCCGGCAGTGGGGCTCGGCCGGCTCTTTAAAGGGCCCGGGCTGCCCGCAGCGGCCGGAGCCCGGGGCTCTTTAAATCACCGCTGGAGCCCTGCCGCTGCTACCCCTGGGGCTCCGGCAGTGGGGCTCGGCCGGCTCTTTAAAGGGCCCGGGCTGCCCGCAGCGGCCGGAGCCCGGGGCTCTTTAAATCACCGCTGGAGCCCTGCCGCTGCTACCCCGATATAACGGGGTTTCACCTATAACACGGTAGGGATTTTTGGCTCCCGAGGACCGCGTTATATCGGGGTAGAGGTGTATTGTGTTGAGTCGCATCATGTCACGTCAGCTTGTTCTTGTGAATTGAGTTGGGTTGCCATGTAGCAGAATTTCAATTTCTTTTAGGGTGGATGCTTGCCAGACTTCAAATGGGTAGGGCCACCTGGCTAGGAAAGTATTAGTATTCATGTCAAAGCTTATGTGATATACAATATCCCTTTTAGCAGCAAATGAGCTCTACTTGGCAGTAGCGGCGCCAGCTTTCCTGGCGCCCTAGGCGGCGGAAGGTCCCGCCCCCGAAATCCCGCCCCCAACAGCGGCGGTGGAAGATCCCGCCCCCAAATTTTTACGGGCGGCGTGGGCGCAGGCGCCCCCAAAATAGCAGCACCCTAGGCGACCGCCTAGGTCGCCTAATGGAAGCGCCGGCCCTGCTACTTGGGATGGGAGCAGAGAAGCAAAGATTTTGAATGCCTGACTGAAACTCATGTTCTGGCTTGTAGAAAACATGTTCCTATTCTATACTATAGAGGTTTTATGCCATGCAACAATGTGACTATACATCTGTAAAATGTTTGTTCTCTGATCTTCTCCCCAGCAGGAGGTGTGTGTGCAGTAGAATTCCTTCTTTGGGAGTGTTTTACGTGTGTGTGTGTTTGTATTAATATACAGGTTGCTATGTATTTATATTAGAGAAAGCAAGGTCAAAGTAGTGTGCCTTGCACTTGCAGAGGAAGATGGTGAGGGTTGTGATGCTCCTTAGTTCATGAAGTTAATTCCACAGTCTTGGGCTGGCCCAGAGAAAGTTCTGTCTCCTGCACAGACAAGTTTTACCCTTATTGTAGAAAGATCTGTTGTGTTGGAGAAGCGGACTGGTCAACCACAGTCCTTATCCCAGAGCTTTAGGAGATCTTTTAGATATCCTTTGGTCCAATCCCTGGAATGCCTTAAAGATAAGGACAAAGACCTTGATTCAATATTCTATGGGAAGCCAGTGTAGAGAGTGGAGGACAAGTGTGATGGTAGCCTCATGATAGTCTGTGTTGCTGAGGAGACATGCTGCAGTGTTGTGTACTAGTTGGAGTTTCCTAAGTGCTGAAGACTTCATGCTCAGGTATATCACATTGCTGTAGTCCACCCAAGAGGTGTCTAAGGCCTGGTCTACACTACAATTTTAGGTCGAATTTAGCAGAGTTACCTCGATTTAAGCCTNTTAGGGAATCCCATTGCAGCAAAGCCATCCACTATGACCTGCACATTTCCCAGAGTCACTACCCTTGATATCAGCAGGTCTTTGATTGCGTTGGCTACTTGGATCACAGCAGCCCCCACAGTAGATTTGCCCACTCCAAATTGATGTCCGACTGACCGGTAGCTGTCTGGCGTTGCAAGCTTCCACAGGGCTATCGCCACTCGCTTCTCAACTGTGAGGGCTGCTCTCATCTTGGTATTCTGGCGCTTCAGGGCAGGGGAAAGCAAGTCACAAAGTTCCATGAAAGTGCCCTTACGCATGCGAAAGTTTCGCAGCCACTGGGAATCGTCCCACACCTGCAACACTATGCGGTCAAACCAGTCTGTGCTTGTTTCCCGGGCCCAGAAGCAGCGTTCCACGGCATGAATCTGCCCCATTAACACCATGATCTGCACATTGCTGTGGCCCGTACTTTGTGAGAAGTCTATGTCTATTTCCTCATCAGTCTCGTCACCGCGCTGCTGTTGCCTCTGCGCTGCTGTTGCCTCCTCCTCCTCCTGGTTTTGCTTTGCCAGGTTCCGGCTCTGCATATACTCCAGGATAATGCGCGTGGTGGTCATAGTGCTCATAATTGCCGCGGTGATCTGAGCGGGCTCCATGATCCCAGTGCTATGGCGTCTGGGCAGAAAAAAGGCGCGAAACGATTGTCTGCTGTTGCTTTCACGGAGGGAGGGA
>QXTE01000082.1:1330424-1355900 GCA_003942145.1 Platysternon megacephalum | reverse complement strand
CACTGGGAATCGTCCCACACCTGCAACACTATGCGGTCAAACCAGTCTGTGCTTGTTTCTCGGGCCCAGAAGCAGCGTTCCATGGCATGAATCTGCCCCATTAACACCATGATTTGCACATTGCTGGGGCCTGTACTTTGTGAGAAGTCTATGTCCATGTCTATTTCCTCATCACTCTCGTCACCGCGCTGCCATCGCCTCCTCGCCTGGTTTTGCTTTGGCAGGTTCTGGCTCTGCATATATTCCAGGATAATGCGCGTGCTGATTATAGTGCTCATAATTGCCGCGGTGATCTGAGCGGGCTCCATGATCCCAGTGCTATGGCATCTGAGCTGAAAAAAGGCGTGAAATGATTGTCTGCCGTTGCTTTCATGGAGGGAGTGAGTGAGTGGGGGCCTGATGACATGTACCCAGAATCACCCACGACACTGTTTTTGCCCCATCAGGCATTGGGATCTCAACCCAGAATTCCAATGGGTGGAGGAGACTGCGGGAACTGTGGGATAGCTACTCACAGCTACCCACAGTGCAACGCTCCGGAAGTCGACACTAGCCTCGGTACTGTGGACGCAGTCCGCCGACTTAATGCACTTAGAGCATTTTGTGTGGGGACACACACAATCGACTGTATAAAAACGATTTCTATAAAACCGACTTCTATAAATTTGTCCTAATTTTGTAGTGTAGACATACCCTAAAGCATGAATAACTGAACCAGGTCTTTGTCCCCAAGGATGGGACAGAGTCTCCTAGCCAACCGCAGATAGTAGAAAGCATTACTCGGATGTTGCTATGTAAGAGCTCAGCATCAGCGAGGAATCCAAGAGTACTCCTAGACTGCAGACTGAATTGACCAATTATGGATATGTATCTTCAACCAACAAAGGACTGTATTGTAGCTCAAAACTCTTCAAAATGCTTTCCTCTGCCCACCATCATCACCCCTGTCTTGCTCAAGTTCAGTTTCAGCCAGCTGTTCTTCATCCATGAGCTGATTTCATCCATCAACTGGCCCATCTCAATGGTAGTGTTGTGGCTCTATGTGATGAAGGATAGACAGAGTTGTGTGTCATCTGCATGTTGCTGGCACTTNTCATTGAGTGCATCCTTCCAGGAACAACTCAAACCACTTTAACACATTACCCTGAACTCTTGCTACTTCTCTCAAGTGAGACAACAGTATCTAGTGGTCAACAGTATTGAATGCTGCAGAGAGGTTCAGGAGAATGAGAATGGATGTCTGCTTACCATCCCTTGACAGGAGGAGATCATCCATCAGTGCCACCAAAGGGGTTTCACTACCCTGTTGTGGCCTGAATTCAGATTGTGCCAGCTCTAGTATATTAGCTTCAATTTAGATGAGCTTGTAGTTGGCCTTTGACTAGCTTCTCTATGCACATGTTCTGGAATGAGAGGTTGGACATTGGGCGGTAGTTGGCTAGAACCAATGTACCTAGGTGTGTTTCAGTGTTGGTCAGACTATTGCGTGTTTGAATAAGGAAGGTGTTCTGTGTTCTGTTTCATGGCATAGTCACAGAGAAGATACATTGCAACCTGCCAGCAGGAATATTTTTATGTAACACTATTTTATTTCTTAAAATTTAGAATAACAAGTTTTGAAGAGTGACTCGATTACAGACCTAAAAGTCGCAATATTACAACAAAAAAACTTCAAAAACAGACTCCAACGAGAGATTGCTGAATTGGAATTAATTTGCAAAATGGACACCATTAAATTAGGCTTGAATAAAGACTGGGAGTGGATGGGTCATTACACAAAGTAAAACTATTTCCCCATGTTTATTTCCCCCCCCACCCCCTTACTGTTCCTCACACCTTCTTGTCAACTGCTGGAAATGGGCTATTTTGATTACCACTACAAAAAGTTTTTTTCTCTCCTGCTGGTAATAGCTCACCTTAACTGATCACTCTCATTATAGTGTGAATGGTAACACCCATTGTTTCATGTTCTCTCTCTCTCTCTCTCTCTCTCTCTCTCTGTGTATATATATATAATCTTCCTACTGTATTTTCCACTGCCTGCATCCGATGAAGTGGGTTTTAGCCCACGAAAGCTTATGCTCAAATAAATTTGTTAGTCTCTAAGGTACCACAAGTACTCCTGTTCTTTTTGCAGATACAGACTAACACGGCTACTACTCTGAAACCTCTCTTTTAAGGATTATTGTTGAATGGGTGATTGGTGTATTTTAAGTAACAAATCACATTTAAAGGAAATGACATGATAAATTCTTCATATAAATGGCACATACAAAAAAAGCTTCTTAAAAAATTTAAAGGGCCAGAGCTATGCCAATTTTATACCAGCCTAGGATCTGGCTCAAAATCTGTAAACTAAAGGCCCAGTCTAGTTCCCATTGAAATCTGTGGAAAGATTTCCATTCCCTCCAGTGAGAGTTGGATTGGACTTTTAATAAATAGGGTTTTTACTGTTCAGATACAAATTATTATTATTTTGTGTATTTGTCTTTTGCATCAATTCACCTGTCCAAGCTGTTGTACCTATATATTTTATAATTTACTGCATTCTTAATTGTGGCATCTTTATAACAACATTTAATACAAGTAAGTCCAGAAAATACAGTAAAACAGGATATATGAAGTGCAAACTAGGATCTAAAGGTGTGCTGAAAAAAGATTGCTCCTTATTGTCATGGTGTTGTTGGGCAGAGTATAGTTGTTATATTTTTTAACTTTTTTACATGGCTATGTTAAACAATATAGAAAGGAAATGCACAATAATATGCAGTTTCTACTTAACTCTGTAGCATGCTAAGTCCCCTGATAAAGAATAAGGGGAATATAGTATTCTATATACAATTTCAATGGATTGATTTTAGTGATAAAGATTATAATCAGATGCAAGATTTAGAAAATTAAAATCACTTGAGATGTTGCCAAATTTAAATAAGAAAAGGCTTCAGGAATAAATGTTAGGTAAAAATGCATCTTCGGGTACCTACTTTGAAAAATGCCATCTAGATAGTCAGAATACCCGCACCCTTGTGTACATTTCAACTTCAGACTTATCTTTTTAGTGCAAATGATCATGTTGATATATTTACACATAAGGTTGTAATGACACACAAGCTTTCTATGAGCTCCCCAGGCCATGTTGTGTTGGAAATGCAGTGATCTTGGAGAAACCCTGCTACTGTTGTCTACCATATAACTTGACAAGACCTGAAGTCCTTGCCCACTAAAGCTCTCGCTAAGGCCAATGGCATTTTTGAATGAATAAAAGCTAAGGTCCCAGTTCAGGGCTTATGTCCATCTGTATTCAGAAAAGCACTTAAGCATATGCTTAATTTTAAGCACATGCTTATGTGATTTCCTTAATAGGGATGCTCTTCTGAATCAGGACTTAAGGAAGGATTTCAGGATTTGTTTTAATATGAATTCCATCATTCTGATGGAAATTGGGAGAATGTCTTCTGGATTTAGCTATAGCTCATTTTAGGGCATAAAACACTTTTGCAAATTCTTTTTAGGCAAAAAGAACACACAAGTCACACTCCAATGACTCAATCAACTCCTGTGCTATTGCCAAGCACAGTAGCACATGACAGTTCAATAAATCTGAGTCTGGCCACAGGCACAATAACTTCCTGTGGCAGTGGATCCAGAGACTGAAGGTTCTAACTGCTGCTATGCAACAGTGTTGTCATCTCTTGCGATTTTATCACAAGACTAGCAAAAATGTGCTGTGTTTCTTAAAGCCACAGCTCCTGCCGGCATATGATTAGGTGAGAATCTTTGCTTTCATTAAAAAAAAAAAGTAATAATATTTTTCTAGTCCTCCTGATTGCAGAGAATCTTGAAAACATGATCTGAATGTAACCCGGAGGCTTAACAACCAGCAACAGAAAAGGAACTGTAATTTTAATGATTTTTAAACCAATCTCCTGATTTTTGCATCCTGACTCTTGAGTTTTAGATCGGGGGGGAGGGGGGGGGACGACACAGACATTATTTTTATGCCAATGATTTAATCAGAATTTCTACAGCAAGAGGCTTGACAATTCCATTGAACATGGTGGGCTTTGATGTTTGTGCATGTATTTATGAAGTACTGCCATGACTGTGTCAGGTGGGGGATTCCCAGGATCTGATGAGGGCTCCCAGGTCCCATCCATGCACCTCTCCACAAACACCAACCCTCCCTCATAGGGAGATCAGAGTTAATCCCTGGAACAAGCACCACATTTAATCCTAGAACAATACTTGTATCTAATCCAGGCAAAATCAGGAGTAGACCTAGGTCAGGATCTCTAGCAGGGACTACATAGATACCCTTGTCCCTGACAGAACACACAGCCTTCCTCCCTCTAGATACACAGACTCTCTGCCCCGCTTGCTGCCAGAGTGCCTCCATGTCTGTTTGGGACACCACTTGTCAGATGGAGGATTCTGAGGGTCTTGAGAAGGGCCCCAGGTCCTATTTGTGCACCTCTGCACAAACACCAACCCTCCCTCCTAGGGGGGTTGGAGTTATCCCTGGAACAAGCACCGCACTTAACCATAGGACAACACTTTTATCTAACCCAGGCAAAGCCAGGAGTAGACCTAAGCCAGGATCTCTAGCAGGGGTTACACCGACTCCCTTGCCCCTGATACACCACACAGCCTTCCCCTTGCCCCCAACACCTGGCTAAACACACACAGTCTCTCTACTCTGTGCCAATGCATCCCTTCCCTCTTTGAGTCAGTCCAACTTGTCTGTGCTCTCTGAGGCTGGCATGCAGTGTGAGCTTGGAATGGTGTATGCTGTCAGCTCCAGGCTGGGCATTGATACCAGTCCTCTTTCTCTTCTCCAAGAAGCTCCTAAATCAGTCTCCCTCTGCCCTAGATCAGGGCTCCTCCTCCTTCCTCCACATGCTTCTTCCTTTGTTTCCTCTGCAAATCAGCCAGGCTGGTCCCCTGTCCCATCCCCCATCTGCTCATTCGCTCAAACCCTCCCAGGGATCAGAGTTAATTCTGTGTCCTTGTTTTGGAGTGGAACTCCCTCCCTTCCTAGCCAATCAGATTTGTACAGAGTATCAGGGATGGCTGGAAAGTGGGGAGAAGCTTTCTGCCCAGCCCCACAACTCTGACATAGCACTGCAGTCTGCAGGAGGAGATACCTCACCATGGTTTCTAGGAGAAAACGCTTCTGGTCTGTTTTAATCCATTTCTGTTTAAGTTAAATTAAACAGAAGCCTGGAACTTCTTCATTCACTTCTCCAGAGGATTGTGAAGAATAACAAAATTACCAAGTGATTAAGCAAGAAAATAAGAAAGGGAATTAAAGCAGACAGGGTGAAGGAAAAACAGTGAGAACTGACTAAAGGATTGTTAACTCCTGCAAAGTAGCAAGAGTCCCCAATCTACATGCAAATTAACCCACACAGGTGGCAAAGAGATTTGTCACACCAATCTGCAAGGATGATGTACAGTATTTGAACCCTGCTGAACAGTGAACTGCTCAGAGGAAGGAGTGAAATTACAATCTTTAGAAGAAAATTAACAGATTTAGATGAAAAAAACAAAAAACAGGTGCTGACAAAAATGTTTCTTAGCACATATCTTTGAATTCATCCAGGGAAAAAAAACCATCAATGGCAAGAAGAAATCAGCCCACAGAGAAATAATATGTAGTGCTTTCGTTAAACTTTTAAAAAAGGAGAGATTAAAGCCTGAAATGACATTACTTATCATTTAAAGACAGTCAGCATTTTTCATGAAAATGTTGGCTGTCCAACAATGGTTTGGTTGTTTTTTTAACAAAAAATGAAAATTTTCACAAAAATGACTTTTATTTTTTTTTTTATTTTTTTTTTTTTTTTGCCTTTTGGTCATTTTCCTTTAGTTCAGTCATCTGACACTGTCAGTGTTGTCCTCCTTTGTGTTCAGTTGTCTTTCCTCCCATGCCGGGGGAGGATCACGAAGATCAATTAGCCCATGTGCTCAAGCGGAGCAGTGTGGTTTCAGGGGGCCTGCTGGTCCGGGGGAGAGTGGCTGGCCCATGTGGTTCGTTTTTCATTTCTTTGTTAGTTTTTGTTTCACAGTAACTTTCAGGGGAGGTTTCTTTGTTTCTTTCCTGTTTTTGTTTGGTTTGGGGTTTTTTTTGCATTGCCATATTGGATCGGGCTGTTTGTCCCAACACAGGAACTCATTCAAAGTTAAACATTTTCAATTTCAAAATAAAAAGATTGATACATTCTGAGGAAAATTTAGAAAAACAAAAAATCCCATTTAAAAAGTGAACTTAAAAACAATTTTGAAATTATAGCATCTTTTTTTACCATTTTGCTGGGCACTGTGAAAACACAGAAGTGGACATGGTCCCTGTCCAAAAGAGCTAACAATCAAAGAAGGACTTGGGAACGATACCAGTTTGGATGGGAGTGAGACACTATCAAAACACATATTCAGCCTTATCTTCCTAAGGCTATGTCTACACTGCAGAGTTTTGTCGCCAAAAATTATGCCACTCTAATTAAAGCGCTTTAATTAAAACACTGTGGCATGTCCACACTATGCTCCTTGTGTCAGCAGAGCGCACCCACACTAGCAGATCTTGTATCGACACAGAGAGCAGTGCACTGTGGTAGCTATCCCACTGTGCAACTGGCTGCAAGGTGCTTTGGGAAGTGTTTGCAATGCCTCATGGGGCAGGTACAGCATCACATGATGCAGGTTTCTCAATCCCATCGTTACATGGGCATCCGACTAGATAGCCAGCTGCTTTTCAACTGAAGGATGTGTGTGTGGGGGAGTGTGTGATGGGGAGCTGGTGCATGTGTGGGTGGAGAGACAGAGACATAGTGTGTGTTGGGGGAATATGTGAGGGGGGGAGAATGTGTATGTGAGAGACAGAGTGTGTGTTGGGGGAGAGTGAGTGTGTCGGCATACTGTCTCTAAATTCAGACAGATGCTGGAAGCAACCAGTTCTTAGGCTGGGGGAGAGGGACACCCCTGACATCAGCCCCTGCCTCCCTCCCTGGCTCTGCACAGCGCGCGCGCACACACACACACACATATATCTGCCCCTGCCTGCCTGCCACTGCGTCCCTAATGCTGGAGAGAGCAGGATTCCATGTTAATGATTTACTCTTCCTTGTCTGAGCTGAGCTGTCTGACATGCTCAGCTGTCAGAATTTCACAGAGCGTTGAAAGGGGTGGGGCGCATGCCTGTGTAACAGGAATACAGGGAAGCAGAGTTCAAAACAGTGAGCAGAGCGGGCACGGCAGGCATTGTGGGATACTGGGGGAGGCCAGTTATGGAGATAAAATGAATGGCAACATCTATACTAACGCTTTATCACTTTAAGCTTGCTGCAAAAAGCTTTTTGCCTCTCCTCGAGGTAGTTTTATTCTGTTGCCGAAACTGAACAGTTTTGTCACCAAAAGTGGCATTGCAGTGTGTACACTTCCATTGTTTCATCGCCAAAAGCTGCCATTTGGCAACAAAACTGCAGTGTAGACAAGGCCTTAGCTTAGGGTGACCAGATGATGGGAAGAAAATATCTGGACACATTGGAGGGGGGGCGGGGAAGAGGGGCTGAGGAAAAGAAAAAAAAGCAGAGCGAGTCCTGCCCCGGCTGAGGGGAAAAAAAAAAAAGCGGAGCGAGTCCTGCCCCGGCTGAGAGAAAAAAACCCACAGTGCTGCCGGCGGATATCGGGACAAAATGCNGGGGAAAAAAAAAAAGCGGAGCGAGTCCTGCCCCGGCTGAGAGAAAAAAAACCCACAGTGCTGCCGGTGGATATCGGGACAAAATGCGTCCCAACCAAAGATCAGTCGGGACGCGGGACAGACACCAAAATATCGGGACGGTCCCGATAAAATTGGGACGTCTGGTCACCCTACCTTAGCTTCTTGTTGTGAACTAAGATATCCTTAATAGATAGATGATTGCCACATAGGGCAGGGTTAAGGCTGGTTCTTTGATTGCGCAGTGTACACTTATTTAAGTTGTTGTATGATCTGTGAGTATTAGAGCTGATTAAAAAACAAAAGGCTCATTTGAAAAGCTAGCCCTTAATGTAACTGCAGCAACATATCTCATTTTCATTTTACTTTTGTATTTCCCCCCCTATTTTTGTGAGTTTCCCTCCTGATCTGGCTTTCTGATCAATTTGTTTATCTTCCCAATCTGTCAGAGCAGTATGAAGTGAACCTATAATGAATTCATTTACATTTCTTCCATTCTCATTTCCCTTTGGAACCTTACTGCTGGTATATATGCTTGACAACTTTTATCTTTTTTCTAAATCATCTGGTTCTGAGATGGCAGGAGGTTTCTAGGCTGTAATTCTTCTATCTGTATATCTCTCTCCATAATTTTTGTGCTTATGATTTATTTCTGTCTCACGCTGTTCATATGATTTCTTAGTAGATTGATGAATAATCAATCTATAAACAGAAGACAGATTTTTCTGTAGAAAAATGTAAATATTGTACATTATCTAGTATAAATCCTCAATGAACATATATTTGAACTGAGCAAGCTCTTGTAAAATCTAGTAGTGAACTGTCTGCCATGTAATTGATAAAGCAATGACAGTATAAGTTATTTCTTATGATGATGCAGATGATAAAAATAGTAATGATTCATTAATTTACATTGCATTGCATCTCCAAAACACTGTCTAAGTGCTGGAATATTATTATATTGTTTCAAATAGAGATGGCTCAACCTCTTACCTCCTCAAAACTCTGTTTACACTCAGAAAGGTGTGTCAGTGGAAAACCACTATGTTTTCAGTAGAACAGTTAAAATGTTGAAATTTAAAAAAAAGGAAAAGTTTTCAAGACATTTTTGGACCAGATGTAGATCTAGTGAAAAAAATTGATATTTTGAGCTTTGAAATGTTAAAAAATGTGTATTTAAAAAAAAAAGAACAAAAAAGAATCCATCAACCCTTTTCCCAACCAGCTCTATTCTTTGTCTGATAGCTCAGGGAGTTGCTAACAGGCTCAGGGAGTTGCTAACAGGATTTGGAAACTCTTGGTCCACAGTTTAAATTCAGTCCATGAACAGATTTGAGCCAGTTTCACAGCATTGCTTTCTTCACTGAGAAAGTTCTGCTTCCAGTGCCTGTGAGGTGTAACCTTGCCACTGTCAGCCAAAGTTCACCAACTGAATTCATTTGCCTTTTTGAATGCAAAGCAAAAGGATGAAGTAGTGAGGCTTCACACCATTACGGGCTTTGAAAATTAAGACCGACCCCTTCAATTTGATTTAACCGGATAGGCGATCAATGTAGAGCATAAAATACTGGTGTGAGGTATTTGTGACACTCTCTTCTTCTTCTTAGAGGAAAGAAGGTTCTATACTTTACCCAATTTATTTCAGGGTGGGCTTCATGGCCAATCTCTGATGTAGTACATTACAGTACTCTAGTTTGGAGGTGCCAAAGGCAGGGATCAGCAGAGCTAGGTCCTTGACTGACACTAAAGGGTACAAACCCCTGGTTATGCATAGATAGTATAAGTCATTCTTGGCTACTGCTGCTTCTCGGGAGTTCAGGAGCTACAAGGAGTCTAGAGAGATGCCCTCAAAGTGTTGTCCTCTTCCTCTACCTGGTTTGAACCTGAACCAGCTGTCCCTGGTTTAGCCATGTCCCTATTTCACCCAGGCACTGAGCCATACAGGAGACCACACTGTCCTCACTTAATGATCGAGACAGAACTGCATGTCATCAATTTATTGGTGGTATTAGAACCTACACAATTTTATGATCTTTCTTAGCAGTCACATTTAAGAGTGGATAAGAGTCGTGGCAGGAATGAGCACTGTGAGACTCTAGATTATGTTAGAGGTTGCACAATTATTCAATACCTCCCTTTCGGATCACTTGGGGAGGGAAAAGCAGAGTCGTATTAATGCAATTCCATCTACCTCTGCCATGTATCTCAACAGACCCTTATGATTAATGGTGCTGAAGGACACTGAGAGGCCTAATAGTGTTAGCATGGATGTTTGGCCTCTCTGCATAGCCAAGAAGAGATCATCCATCTGTGCCAGCAGTGCTGTCACTGTGTCATGTTCAAGCAACTGCAAAGACAGGTAATTATTTTGTTAGATGCCGTTTCTTTAGCTGGTAATGAGAGGACGCTTTCTGATTGAGTGTCATCTGCCATATGTCCCAAGTTGACACCTACCCTTTCCAGTATATCTCCAGCTGGCTTCCATCCCTTCTCAATGACAAAGCTCCTGGGGCGTCTTCCTGATACTATGGGATTGCACACATCAAACTATCAGAAGGACAACTCTGTCTGATATGAAAGAATGGAAAGGACTGATGTGAAGAGAATGACGATACCATAGTCATATAAAGGTGTCATAAACAGATAGTTAAGGGTTAATGCCTCTTTTACCTGTAAAGGGTTAAGAAGTTCACCTAGCCTAGCTGACACCTGACCAAAGGAACCAATGGGGGGACAAGATGTTTCAAAAGGAAGGAGGAAAGTTCCCTTTGTCTTGGGTCAGTTTCAGTTCTGGCCGGAGAGGAAAAGGAATCAGGAATCAAACAGGGTAGTGAGTATTCAGTGAAGGAATTAGCTTATGTTTATTTTCTTTTTGTAACTTGTCTTGGGCATTATAGGAATAATCAAATTGGCTATTTTTTGATGTACTAAGGGTTTTGCCCAGGGGAACATCCTCTGTGTTTTAAATCTGTTGTCTGTGAGATCAGCTTGTATGCTATCTCCCAGAGGTTTTTCTTTTGCCTTTCTTTTCTTTAATTAAAAGCCTTCTTTTTAGAAACCTGATTGATTTTCCCTTGTTTTAAGATCCAAGGGAGTTGGATCTGGGCTCACCAGGAATTGGTGGGGGAAAGGAGGGGGGATGGTTAATTTCTCCTTGTTTTAAGATCCAAGGGTTTTGGATCGGTGTTCACCAGGGAATTGGTGGAGGAGTCTCTCAAAACTACCCAGGGAAGGGTTATAGTACTTGGGAGGGAAAGGTTTTTGGGGGAGAAGACAGAGTTTCCCAAATGACTCCAATATTTGGGTGGTGGCAGCATACTGATCTAAGCTGGTAATTAAGCTTATGAGTTCCCATGCAGGTCCCCACATTTGTACCCTAAAGTTCAGAGTGGGGGTGAAACCTATGACAAAAGGGTGTTAGCCTAAAAGACTTGACTGGTACTTCTTCCTAGAAACATTTCTACATTGTCTCTCATTTGTAGTAAAGACAAATGGTTTTTTGTTTAAATATCAGCTAGCCATTTGCAAAGAACAGAACTCATTACAGTAGTTTCTGCATTCATTTCAGCTATACACTTTTCTATTTCTGAACTCTGAAGAGGAAAGGAAACTGGACTGTAAGACCGTGCCAGATAACTTCTCCTGATTTCATAGTATTTATAAATTCTCAAAACCAGAATGCACTTACAGTACTTAGCAGAGCAGATAACACTTTCTAAGTAGGGTGTCTGTATGAATCCATCTGCTAGAGAAGCCTTCTAGTCTAAGAACTATTTTCATGAATTTCAAGATGCAAACATTTGTGTAAAAAGTAATCCTAGACAATGTTTTATGAATGCAAAATGCAGCTGCTTGACATTCTTCTCTTGTCTCCTCAGCTGTTGAGGATTTTCCCCAGAATTCTTACTTTTAACAAAGGCAAGACCCTACAAAAGATTAGTCATGAAAAAATGGTCCTACTTAAGCCAATAGGACTACTCACATGAGTAAAGGCTTGCAGGACTTGGTCTGTGTGTTTTGCACGAACAGCTTAGATGCAGCAGTTTTTTGGTATTTTCTTTCCAACAGGGAATCCCTAGGATTCTTAATATTAGTTCACAAATTAACACCCTCTTATTCCATTAGCAGCCCACATCCTATGTGGCAGGTCTCTCTCTCTTGTTGTTGTTGCTACCAGAAGAGGAAGAGTTTTCCTGCTGTTTTTAGGAAGCCAAGGTGACAATGCTCTTCTCTAGTAAAAGGGACAGAAGATGGCAGTTAGCAGAGTTGTGTGGCAAACTCAGAGGACAAGAAGCACCGTAGCTTCCCATTAGACCCACAGGAAATAGTATTTGCAGAATAGAGGGCAGACGTGGCTTAAACATTGTGTGGATATGTAAAGAGTCAATGCTGTTGACGATCCTACATGGCCACAAACTTATCTTGTTCCATTGCTTATAGTAATGTGGAGCCAAACCATGCCCTTTAGTCACTGGCCTGACCAGAGGGCAGGGCAGATCCACATTTCTCCTTGATGAGCTCAGGGAAGCACAATCTCTCCTTAAAGAGCCTGGTGTGCAGAGGGGGTGTGCATGCACAAGGTCTGTCATGGCTCTTTGTGAAGAAATACCTGCGGCTAACATGGCATTGGATTAATAAAATCCTTCATCAAAAACTGTTTGTTTGTTTTTTGTGTCAGGTACATTCAGTTCTTTGTGGTTTTGGTTAAATTGTAAAGGGAAATATTTTGGATGAAACTAATTGCCCCAAAGATTTTCAAATGCTTCTCTGAAATATCTGGATTTCTTTGACGCTAGAAATACCATGTCCTTTTCCATTTCAGTGGCTCTATTTATACAAACTGCTCACCTAAGAATTGATTATTTACACTGAATTGCAGCTTTCACTCAGGATTGTGTCTGACAATTGTCTACTTAGCAGTTCTATTTGAAAACTTAAAATAGAAGAGATTTATCCTTTTTTTTTTTTTGATTGTTGGGGTGACATAAGAGTTTTCTTTCAGATCTCAAAATTGATTGAGTTGTTGACATTTGTGTAGTGCACTGAAGTTGTAAAGCACCCTCTGAGCGCAAAGGTGATCAGATACCTTGGTGATGGGTGCAGAACAGAAATAGAGTGGAAGAAAAAAAGAGTAGGGAGAAATTCTGCCCAAAGATAGACAAGTAACCCCCACTGGCTTAAGTGGGAGTTTAATGTATTGGAAAGGAGAATTTGGCCCTTTGTAATACTGTGATTTTATACAGTATGGATGGCGACGGGGCAAGCTGAGCATCTACTATACAGTATATCTACTGAAAAGAGGAAAGTAAGAAGATCATTTATAAGGGCTCTAAGGTCACAAGTTTCTCAGCCACAGCACCTAAAATAGCTCAATACCATTACTGAGATTTCCCAAACATATTCTGTATTTCTCCAGACATTTTCACAAGTTTTAGAATCTTCATACTTCTTCAGTTCCTCCTTTTGTTTGAGGAATGAAATTCACCCTGTTGGAGTCTGGGATTCCGAGGAAATGGAGGTAAATATTTCTAAGGTTTGCACTGTTGGTTCATATCTTTAAAACTTTGCTGATGTAATATCAACTAAATGATTTTTTTTTAAAGAAAAAAATCAGCAAACAAATGTGGTAATTGGCACTAGATATGCATATAGTTGAGGAAAAGCTTTCATTTTCCATAGTTCATTATTTTTCTAGAAATCTGTCTGCTTCTCTCCATAGCTATTCTACTGCTCCATTTTACTTAACACATTACACACACCAATGTATATCTTGTATGTATGTTATGATCAATGCTAAACTCTGGCATTTACAAAAGTAAACACACTTCAGAATTATCAATAATTCCTTTATGTAAATATGCAGACTCCATAAGCATGGAAGATTAGAGGATTCAGAGTTACTAAGCTTTGATGTGACTGTATCGCTCACTGTTTCTCTCTCATAGTTTTTGAAAGTCACCTAGGATATTTCAGTACATATAGTACCCAGTGGTACATAATTGTGAAGATTGCAGATGATAAAAATTGTATCCCAAAATTTGAACAAATGAATGCCAAATCATGCTTGAAATGATAGGGAACATACCTGCACTGACAGAGGGATGGACTAGATAACAATGAGCCTTTTCCTTCCCTAGCTTCTTTGATTCTGCAGTGTGAGCTCAGTTTGCTTGATCACAAATCAAATCTAATGCCTTCTTTGTAGATAATCCTTACCATCGTGGAGAAAAGCAATATTTAATTCTATCCGTGCCTTCTTTTCCCCGCTGGCAGCAGCTGTCAGGCCTTATGAAAACAGATATGGATTTGCTTTTTATTCTTTTTTTTTGGCTAAATGTAAGGTCTTCAATATAACAAAATTCAGGAAAAACAGGGACAAAAAGTCTTTGATTATGATTAGAAGAAGCGTTTAGATAAGCTCAAAGAAATAAGGAGGGCTACTCTGCAGTGGTATTTTCTGTATTGTGGCTCAGCACTTCAGAGCTCATTAGTTCTACAATCAGATAAATGTGACGAACTGAGATAACTGTAGATCAACATAGTCCCTGCCCTTTCTTTTGCAGATGAATCCCTGCTCTCAGCAGGTGTGCACGGATAGATTGTCAGATCTTAAATGTATATCCAGCTCTGTTTTCTTCTTTGGCTGGCTAATAAACATTTTGGGAGACTTGTTTTCCATGTCTATGTGCCAGGGTCTGTGTTTAGCTTGGAATGGAGATAGCCTCTGCTGTCATGGCTCAAAATGTCAGTTTTGTTTAAGATGTTCGTGCTTTTTTTGTTTATTGCATGAAACGTGTTCTTTGCTGACTTACCGAGGTCATTGCTAAAACCCTGACACCCTAATTACCACCTTCAGGAAAAATTAATTTTATTGTTGACTTGCTTGTGGTGCTCTATACTTAGAACATATTAAAATATGAACTACTGTGAATACCCCAGTGACATCCTACAAATATTGCAGTCACTGTCCAGTTTTTAGTGCAGGCCTCTCTATACCCTTTGTAACTCTATTGAACTCAGTGTGGATACATAGGTACACATTTCCTGTTGCATCCAGTCTGTGCAAAGGAGGTGGCTGAAGCTCTCTGATCCTCAAGATCTACTCCACACTGGCCCTGACACAGTTTTGAGCAGTCTCAGTGTTGTTCTAAACTGCACCATCTGGTAATAGACTTCTTTGGGCTGTCCACCAGCTGGGGATTTCTGGAGTGTGCTACATTCTATGCCCCCTTCCTGGCCGTAGTATTCCACCTATGCTGTGGGCTTGGTAACGCTCGCTCTATGCCTGGTTGGGTTATCTGATAGCTCTCTGGGCCTTTTGCACCACCAGAGTCTGACCAATGATGAATCTGGCCCAGAGACTGTAAGATACTGCAGAATTTGGCCCCAGGAATCTGTTGACTGATTCAGTTTTTGCAAATTCTGCAGTAAACTTACATTTTTGTTAAAACTTTTAGTAATGTCTATTTTATTTGGAATTTGTAGGTCTGCGATTTTAGGACTTATACTTCAAGGGAGCCTTTGAGGGGGAAAATTGTTTGAGTGGAGATGTTTAGGATAAGTGGGATGTGACAGTGTACCCAATAAGGCTTGGGGTGTGTGTGCTTATAAATGTATGTATGATATAACTGGAATAGGGTTTTGCTATGTATGCCATGTAACATATCTATGTAAAGGTTATGATCTACTGGTTATGTTCATCCTAGTTGTATGCAGGCACCATTTGTGTGTTCAAAGTTATGAACATTAGCTGTATAATTGCTTGATTTCTAAGTAGCTACATGCATCCGATGAAGTGAGCTGTAGCCCACGAAAGCTTATGCTACAATAAATTTGTTAGTCTCTAAGGTGCCACAAGTACTTCTATTCTTTAAGTAGCCTTAGTTAGAACATTTGGTCACTTCTTGGGAAAGGAATGTGCAAATTAGGTGCTCAATCAGGGAGCACTTAATAGACAAAAGAGCTTGGAAGACTCCAATCCACATAAGAAGTCTACCTGAGGACATTCAAGGTAGCATGTGGGTAATGGCTACTACCTGCAAGTCCTGAGTCATGCATGGGCATGTGACCTGCCCATGTGATTCCGGATCTCCATTTTGTGACTGGATTCTACACAGGGTGAGGAGGGGGTCTCCACCCACAAGAGAAAGTCTATTTAACCCCCTGGGAAACCCCTCCATTGTGGTCTTCAGCTGGCTAAAGAAGGAGCCTCTCCACTCCCCCTCCCCCCAGGATACTTGAAGGAAACTGGAACAAAGGACAGTAACTACAGGGGGTGTGAGTGATTGCTGGACCCAGGCTAAAAGGAGATTAGCCTGTAAAAGGGAGCATTCTGGAACTGCTGAGGATCTTATCTGTATTTAGTTGGATTAGACATAGATTTGCGCATTTTATTTTATTTTGCTTGATGACTTACTTTGTTCTGTCTGTTACTACTTGGAACCACTTAAATCCTACTTTCTGTATTTAATAAAATCACTTTTTATTTATTAATTAACTCCGAGTATGTATTAATATCTGGGGGAGCAAACAACTGTGCATATCTCTCTATCAGTGTTATAGAGGGCGAACACTTTATGAGTTTACCCTGTATAAGCTTTATACAGGGTAAAACTGATTTATTTGGGTTTAGACCCAATTGGGAGTTGGGCATCTGAGTGCTAAAGACAAGCACACTTCTGTGAGCTGCTTTCAGGTAAACCTGCAGCTTTGGGGCAAGTAATTCAGACCCTGGGTCTGTGTTGGAGCAGACGGGAGTGTCTGGCTCAGCAAGACAGGGTGCTGGAGTCCTGAGCTGCCAGGGAAAACAGGAGCAGAGGTAGTCTTGGTACACTGGGTGGCAGCTCCCAAGGGGGTTTCTGTTTTCCAACCCGTTACATGGGATATCTTTATTTGTGTTGTATGGCTTCTGTAGCTCTCTATATTTTGTGGGGTTGCTCTTGGTTTTCTATGGTTTCAATTGACTGGGTTCTTAATTAGCAGTGGTGCCTAGTGTGACATAGTCACCTCTAGTGGTCTTCTAAGTCTAAAGCAAAATAAGAGTAAAAGGCCAGAAGAGACCATTAGGATAATTTAGTCTAACCTCTGGCATAACACAAACCATAGAATTTCCCCAAGTGATTAATGCACCCAGCCCATAACTTTGGGTTGAGCTAGTGCATAGAATAATATCTTATCTTATCTTATCTTATCTTTCTTATCTATCTAGGGGGAGGGATAGCTCAGTGGTTTGAGCATTGGCCTCCTAAACCCAGGGTTGTGAGTTCAATCCTTGAGGGGGGCCACTTAGGGATCTGGGGCAAAAATCAGTACTTGGTCCTGCTAGTGAAGGCAGGGGGCTGGACTCAATGACCTTTTAGGGTCCCTTCTAGGAGATATATTATTATTATCTATCTAATCTAAAATTTAGCCTTTTTAAAGGCATTTAATTTTGTTTCCTTTTGCTTAATTTTTTTAATTAAACAACTAAAATCCTCTTTTTCTTTCATTAAAGATTTGCAGCAGTTTTTGCATTTTTCATGTTAAATCCTTTTAGTATATTAATCTTGGTTTACTGCCTTCCATGGATTGTCAATTTACATAATCCTATTTCCTTCAGAAGCACAAAACACAATTAAAACAAATTAAATGAAACAGCTTCTGCATTCAGTGCAACAGTGTCTTTTTTCAAAAACAAGGAAAGCTGTTAAGACTGAACTAATTTTGATTCAAGAAAACATTTTGAAATAGGTTGGCATTAATGAACATTTCATCCCTAGTTATTACTTAGCTGGCATATTTATAACTTTACATATGATTAAAAGGCAAAAAAATCATTAATGTAGAGTTAAGATTGCCCAGTGATTGCTCATGACCTTCCAGAATGCTGAGTTCAGCAAAACTCAAACTTCTGAAAACCAGAAAATACAGAGTTAAGGTAAATGCCCACAAAACCTTAACTCATCCTCTGGAATTATCTGCATGCACCCCAGCTGGAGGAATAAACTAGAGCAGCTTGGAAGAACTGTAATTGTGATTTGAGGAGATTTGGGGATTAGTCTGAGGACCTGTGATTGTGATATGTGGAGATCTGGGTCTGAGTACCCCATATGTGCTATCAAAAGAAAGAGGGGCCAGGCTGAGGTTCCAGCTGGCATCATTTTAATACAAAATTGTGTAGGTTGTGTCAGTAGCAGAGCATTGGGGTCTTCTTGCCATGGATATTGTCAGTAGTGAGGTAGGATATAAGAGCAGTGTGTGGATTAAACGATGGGTAGGGGAAAGTATAGGTTCAGATGGTATCCTATGTGCAAGTGGCTGTGAAATGGGTTGCAAAAGAGTATGAAGTTGTTAAATTTGACAGGTGTGGTCAGGGGAGTGGGCTCAGTGTTTGAATGTAGGGCACATGCTGGTTGTGCTTGTCCATTACAGTGAAAAGGCAGAGTAGAGGTGTATGTGTGTGTTAAGGGCGTATTGGGGCATTGCTCAAAGAGGGCAGTGTTAAGGTTGTGTGGGCATTTACCTTAGTTCTGTATTTGCTGGTTTTCTGAAGTTTGGGTTTTGCTGAACTCAATGTTCCTGAAGGGCACAAGCTCTCTCCAGGCAACATTAACTGTGTGGTAAATAATTTTTTTTTGCTATTTAACTTTCTTTTTTTTTAAACAGGAAGAGAAATGTATGTTTGGTAAGAGCTAGTGGTCATCTAGAAATTTTAGTTCTCACCTAGGTTTGCAGTTAATATGTTACTGTGGCTAGGTAATGATCAAAGGGCCTAGCTTTTATATAGTGCTGCTCATCAGTAGATCTCAAAGAATTTTACATCATTATCCCCTTTTAACATATGGGAAACTGAGACACAGAGGGTTGAAGTGACTTTTCCAAGGTCACCAAGCAAGCCAGTGGCAGAACTAGGAATCATTCCAATCCAGCAGTCTTTCCACTAGGCCATACGGTTGCTATATGAATCCTCAGTGCTCCTTCCCCATCCTGTACATTTTGCTATAGTGGAATGGGGATAATGGTTCTGCTTTGAAATGTTTGCAATGGATAGTTGCTAACAGGACTGGCGAGAGAAATCTGATCCATGGTCTATGTCTCAAAACCGTGACCGTTTTATTACATGGTTGTTACGGTAACTTTGTGCGCCCCCCCCGCCCCACAATTCCCTGCAGCATGTAGCCCCCCCCCCCCCCAACATTTCCAGCTCCCACTCCTTTTCCCATCCCATTAAACCATTAGTTGGCACTATAGGAGCCATTTACATGTAAGAAGTTGCTTCTTGCTGTCTCCTGCCCCATGCTGCTGAGTACTCATCACAGGCAGCAGCTTACTGGAGGGCTGCATGCAACTTTGGTTATGTAGCCTGAGCTGCACACTGAGTTGGGCCCCTCACTCTCACTATCTGCTGTGGCTGGGACTCCTGCTTCTGCTTTAGCCAGGTTTCCCTAGTCAGACCCCAGGTCCACCCAGTCTGTGCCTCCTCCAAACTGGACGCTCCCCCACACACTCTGGCCAGGCCCCCATGCCACCCCACTCAGGAATAATATGTGTCTTATTTATTCATTTTCTGGATTTTCATTTGTTTGACCTTCAATTTCTTCTCCCCCCCACCCCAATCCACACCCTTGAGCAATGTAGTTATACCGACCTAACCCCTGGTGGAGACAGCACTATGTCAATGGGAGAGCTTCTCTCATCGACATACCTAGTGCTTCTTTGGGAGGTGGAGCTAGTGTATTCCCTAAATGCTACAGCACTGTATGTAGACAAGCCCTTTGTTCGGGGATATGGTGACCAGACAGCAAATGTGAAAAATTGGGACGGGGGTGGGTGGGTGGGGTAATAGGAGCCTATATAAGAAAAAGACCCAAAAATCAGGACTGTCCCTATAAAATTGGGACATCTGGTCACCTTATTCAGGGAGGTGGTGTGTTCCTACACTAATGAAAAAATCCCTTCTGTAGGCTGTGTCTGCACTACAGGATTATGCTGGCAACGCTACTCTGACATAGCTGAAGAGTTGTCCTTTTAAGAGGCAGAGCTGGCACTCCATTATAATACTGTATNTTATTCAGGGAGGTGGTGTGTTCCTACACTAATGAAAAAATCCCTTCTGTAGGCTGTGTCTGCACTACAGGATTATGCTGGCAACGCTACTCTGACATAGCTGAAGAGTTGTCCTTTTAAGAGGCAGAGCTGGCACTCCATTATAATACTGTATGAAATCAGAGGGAGAATGGAGCAGGGGGAGTGCTCAAAAGGGATCATCATGATAATCTAGTCTGACCTTCTGCACATTGCAGGCCACAGAATCTCACCCACCCACTCCTGTAATAGACTCCTAACCTCTGGTTGAGTTACTGAAGTCCTCAAATCGTGATTTAAAGACTTCAAGTTACAGAGAATCCACCATTTAAACCAGTTTAAACCTGCAAGTGACCTGTGCCGCATGCTGCAGAGGAAGGCGAACCCCCCCCCCCCCCCCCCAAGGTCTCTGCCAATCTGACCTGGGGGAAAATTCCTTCCCGACCCCAAATATAGTGATCAGTTAGACCCTGACCATGTGGGCAAGACCCACCAGCCAGACACCTGGGAAAGAATTCTCTGTAGATTCCTTGATCACTTTCCCCCCTTTCTTAAAAATAGAAACTATATTAGCAATTCTCCAGCCATAGGGTATGACCCTCGAGTTTACAGATTCATTAAAATGTCTTGCTATTGGGCTTGCAATTTCATGTGCCAGTTCCTTTAATATTCTCAGATGGAGATTATCCGGACCCCCTGATTTAGTCCCATTAAACTGTTTGAGTTTCACGTCCAACTTGTACATGGTAATTTCTACCTCCATTTCCTCATTCCCATTAGCCATCCTGCCACTACCCCTAGGCATTAGTCTCATTAAAAACTGGGGCAAAGTATTTGTTTAGGCATTGAGCCATGCCTAGTTTTCTTTAATCTACACGCCATCCTCCATGCTTAGCGGTACCACTTCTTCTTTCCTTGTTTTCTTATTTATATGGCTATAGAACCTTTTATTGTTGGTTTTAATTCCCTTTGCAAGGTCCAACTGTGTTTGGCTTTTGGCAGTTCTCACTTTATCCCTACGCTTTCTGACTTCCAAGAGGTAGTTTTCCTTGCTGATTCATCCCATCTTCCATTCCTTGTAGACTTTCTGCTTTCTGTTAATAACCTGTTTGAGATGCTGGGTCTGCAACTGTTCCCTATGATTCCCCTCTCTCCCCCCCCGACCTCTTGCCTGGGATGCAGGCTTCAGATAGTTTCTGCAACTTTGACTTAAAGTGATTCCAAGCTTTCTCCACATTCAGATCCTTGAGTTCTTCAATCCAGTCCATTTCCCTAATTAGTTCCCTTAATTTTTAAAGTTAGCCCTTTTGAAATCAAGGACCCCAGTTGCGGATCGTATATAGTATACATATCCAGCAGCAGCATAGCAGGCTCAGAAAGGTGTGAAGTGGCCCATTAATCTCAATATGATGGTCTCGGATGACAGAGAATACCCAGTGGAGATGAATACAGCCCTGAAATAATAGTTCTGTGAAGTGCTCCATTTTGCCCAGTAGGAGTTCCCTCCTCCAGTGTGGGAGAGTTTCTGATGTGTGTTGAGTATACCCATTCTCAGCTCCATCCTCACCCCAGTCTTAGCATCGTGTTCTTGCTGCATGTCAAGCATGCCTGTTCTAAGCTCCCCACCCAGAAGGGAAAGGCTTCCCCTGATCCTGGTTCACACTGGGGGGAGGGATAGCTCAGTGGTTTGAGCATTCGCCTACTAAACCCAGGGTTGTGAGTTTAATCCTTGAGGGGACCATTTAGGGAACTGGGCTAAAAATCTATCTGGGGATTGGACCTGATATTTTATGATGGGGTGGGGTTAAGGAGAGGGGCTCAAACACCTCCAGAAAGGCATGTCACTCAGATCCTGGCTCACACAAGGGGGGAACACCTCCCCCCCCAGATCCTAGCACATACACAGAGGGGTGAGAGTGGGGCTCATACATTCCTAGTTTGCCAGGGACACCCCAGCTCATATGAGGGGGCATGGAGAGGGGCTCAGACCCCCACATAAGGAAGGCCCCTTCCAAACCTGTCTCACATGAAAGGGGGGGTTCACATCCCTCTAGTTGGGTTGGGGGCCCCTAGACTGGGACACACATATAGGAGGGGAATGTGGGGCTCACAGGTGCCCCTGCCTCTATTCTCCCCCTGTCACTCTCCCTCATGTCCCAGTTCCCACCCCTCCTGGGAAGCATTTGCTCATGTAGTTTATTTTCTTTTTTTTTTTAATTGTTTCAGCACCTTCTGAATATTCTGCTGTACTCAGATTACATTTTCCCAGAATAAAAATATCCTTTTTTGATGGAGGCAGATTGGAGCAATAACACTGACTTTTTAAATTTCCAATTTCCACCCCAGGTTGGATTTGAACTCTCAGTGCCTGGGGTGGTGCTTAGTGTTAAGGACCATAACTAAGGATACGATTCTGTCACTTTCTGGGACCTCCGTGACTACTTCTGCAGCAGGGTAGAGCAGCGGCTGCCGGAGCAGCTGCCGCGGCCAGCCCCAGGGCTGCCAGAACAGCTGTATGGTGGCCAGCCCGGGGCCATGGAGCAGCAGCCGCCAGAACAATGGCCACAGTCAGACCCAGGACCTGGAGTAATGGCTCCCAGAACAGCTGGCTGGTGGTCAGCCCGGGAGCTGCTGAACAGCTGACTGGGGGCCAGCCCACTGGAGCAGTGGTTGAGGTTGGGTCAGCCCCTTCTGCAAGAGCAACGGCGGGGCTGGAGCAGCAGCAAGCCCGCAACACTGTGAATTTTTGTTTATTGTCCATGACCTGTCCCTGACTTTTACTAAAAATACCCGTGACAGAATCTTAACCTTAACCATCACATACCCTTGATGCTCAGTCCTGTGGTGTACAAACAGTTTTCCAGATAATTAGCCTCCATCTGTGCCCATGGTCAGTGTAATTTATTAGGTACATGAGTCTTAGTATGCCTAACTGGAGAAGCAAACTCTTTTTCAAATAACCTTTTAATTTGATTTCCCTCAAAGGGCTGGTGGGTGACACACACTTTGTTGAGGAAACCTTAGAGCATCTGAGACCCTGGTGCTTTGATCTGAGCCCTGGTTTGAGCTCTATCTGTGAGCAAAAAAACATTGCCAGTTTGTGTCAGCTTTAAAAAAAGATTTGTGGGGGTGTATCTCAGGAACCCCATTGGTCAAATGGCCCCAAATCTGAATCACTGACTGTACTCCATACCCCCACGAGGCACACCAAATTTCAAGGCAATCTGATTACCTGTACCGATTTTAGAGCACTTAGAGCAGTGACGCTTTAAACAGAAAGCTGGTCAGGTAACACAGAAACTTGTGCCCCAGAATCAATTAGAATCTCACATGAAACTCCCCCAAGACTCCGAGGCAGGTGCCACTCCCCACAGTAACACACAAATACTGCGGTGGCCTAGAATTTACTGACAGACAGCTTGTGGCTGTACTCCCTGCATTAGTCTGTTCAATATCAGTTTTAATCAATGGACAATCCCATTAAAATGTCCAGATTTTCCACATTTCCAGCAGGCCCAATCCTCTGTGGCATTTACTAATTCACTGCAGGGCCCCTGATCAGGGGGTTGGCTCATTCCTCTTGACTGAAAACCTGCGTGCCTCAATCTCAGTACCATTTTGTTGCTATGGAATTACTTGCTGCCTTTCTATCTGAAGTTGTCCAACTTCCCTGGTCACTATTTCGACCACTTGCTGCAAACTTTAATTGTATTGTTGATTCCTTTGCTCTCACTGTTGGTGTCTAAGCTCCATGGTCCCAAATCCTCGGTGCTGCTCCCTCACGCCTTTTCAACTAGTGGATCTGTTCCAGATCACTTGCTAGTGCAATGGCTTCATTGAGCATCTGCAGTTTTGCACTCCTCAGTTGCATCCGGACATCCTCTTGGCCCCATTTGCAATGAAGTCGTCTCATACTGGATCATCCTGTACTGTTGCGTCTCATCCCAGTCGGCTTTTGCTGCTAGCCTCTTGAGCTGATTTCCATAGTCTGAGCATTTCTCCAGTATGGCGTTTCTGGTCTGAAAAGCCTTCATGTAAGAGAAGATCAAATTGCAATGCCAATGCCCTTTTCAGGGCTTTGTAATCTGTCTGTACTCGGGGGTGGGGGGCAGGCATGTGCAAATATGCTGGGACCTGCCTTTCAACAGCAGCACACAAAAATAATCCATCTTCTCTCCCTCAGATCACTGGTTCACCCTTGCAGCTCATCCAAAGTGTTCTATCCAGGAGCTCCCCTCAGCCTCAGCTCCTGTAAATGATTCAACATAAAAACCAGGCATTTTGGTCTGTGTCTTCCCATTCCTGAGGCTCCGTGCTGCATGTCACCCTCTTCATTGCTGTCATCTGCTATTTTCCTTCCTTCTCCTGTTGTATGTTGATCCCACCTGCTGCCACCAGTCTTGTGTGTCCTTGCATTCTCCTTCTTGGTGGGTTAGCTCAAACAGGCAGAGCCCGTGGACTGACAACACACACACAAGCTCAGTAACAACAGAACATGTATTTACTATTAGAAGACGGAACAGAAGCAGCTCCCCTCCTGCTGACTCCAAAAAGACTTTTGCTGTTTCATGGACAGGAAGTACCCATCCCCCCATCTGATCTTCTCACGGTTACTTCCTGAGTTGGGGGGTTCCCCATCTGGGAGGAGACACAGCTTTCAGGAGTTGTCTGTGGATGTGCAATGCACTGTTGCAGTCATGTTGATCCCAGGATAGTAGAAAGACGCAATATCTCTTATTGGACCAACTTCTGTTGGTGAGAGAGACAAGCTTTCAGGCTACATAGAGCTCTTCTTCAGGTCTGGGAAATGTACTCAGAGGGTATGTCTACACTGCAGGGTAAACACAGGGTTAGTAGAACTTGAGCTAGCAGACCCTAGGTTTGTTAACCTATGGCTTGTGCATCTACACTCATTTGTAACTCCAGGTTAAGAATGGTTGAACACTGGTTCCCAACCTTGGGCTCTAGAGTCTATACTGCCTTAGTTGGGCCTGGGTCCAACCACCCATATCCCCGACTTCCTAGTGTGCTCCCAAACTGTGGTTGCTCCAGCCCTTTTTTCGTGGTGCAGTGTGGGAAACCTTGACTATCCACCAAACTTGACTGTCCAGAGGGCAAAGAAAGTTGGCCCATGGGATTGTGGAATACTTTTGTCAGACACCCAGAGCAAGAATCCAGCGGGGCTGTGTCTTCACTGCAAAGCAATAGGTGTTGAACCCTGGTTGACTCAAGCTGTGACCCTCCACCCCATCAGGTCCTGGCACCTTGGGTTCGAGCACTGGGTTAGCACGATTTGTGCATAGACCAGAAGCGGGGCTAGGCTTGAGCCTGAGTTGGGCTTACATTGCAGTGTAGACATACCCAGAGTGTCACAGATAAATACGTGGTGGAACAGATTGTTCAGCATAAAGTAGTTAACACACATTTCAAAGAGACCATTCAAGGTGATGTGGCCCATTCACACCTCACCAGTCATGGGGAGGAGGGAAGAGAAAAAAGCTGTGCGAAGGGGGTTAGTGGGTTTATAGATTGTTGTCATGAGCCATAAATCCAGTGTCTCTATTCAGTCCATGATTTTTAGTGTCTAGCAAAGTTATGAGAGCTTAAAATCATAACTTTGGCAGCATGTATTGGCAATGATCTTCCTTTTGTCTCAAGCCTTTGACTGAGTGCCCCAAGAGGGGCCACTCTGAGATCAG
>QXTE01000082.1:1127710-1328788 GCA_003942145.1 Platysternon megacephalum | reverse complement strand
AGGGTCTGAGTAGAGAGTCCACATATCCAGACAGTCCTTCAGTGAGAGTGCCAATGCCGAGGCGTCCAGGATTGAGATGATGGGGCATCCAGGATTTCCGGGTTTGTGGATCTCGGGTAGTAAATAGAATAACCCTGGTCGGGGCTCTAAGGGTATGTTGATTTGTTCCGGTGTTAGTGTAGGGAGTGTCCTGAGTAGATGATGCAGTTTCTTAGTGTATTCCTCAGTGGGATCTGAGGGAAGTGGCCTGTAGAATTTGGTATTGGAGTGTTGTCTGGCGGCCTCCTTTTGGTAGTCAGACCTGTTCATGATGACTACAGCGCCTCCTTTATCAGCCTCTTTGATTATAATGTCAGGATGGTTTCTGAGGCTGTGGATGGCATTGCGTTCTGCATGACTTAGGTTATGAGGCAAGCGATGTGATTTCTGCCACCCCACCTTTTATATAATTTTTGAAATGACTGAAATGTCTCACTTACTGGAAGCTTTGTATTCTCACTGAAAAATCAGGGCTTTAGTAATCACAATCATTTCGGAAATGATTGATGAAATTTTCAGTAAAAACTTCACAGAAAATTTCACATAACATAGAAAATGAACCCTTCTTGAAGCCTGCAAAACAGAAAGTTTTAGAATTTTCTGCAAAATTGTTTTCCTATTACTGACCCAAAATGTAATGAAACTCAGCATTCTTAGAGATAGAAGGGGTGAAATCCCGACTCAGTGGCAAAGTGCCCATTGACTTCTGTGGGGCCAGGATTTTACTCAAAGAGTGTTTTCCTCTCCGTTTCTTGTCACTCAATATGTAGTAGTACAAAGGAATCCTTTGAATCTCTTTAAAACTTTCACAGATATACATAACCATTCTGTATACCACTTCACATCACACCTTATAAAAATGTAATAGTATCACCAAAGTCTAAGAGGGGGAATATGACAGAAGTCTATAAAATCATGAATGGTGTGGAGAAATTGAATAAAGAAGTTTTATATCCCTTCACATAACACAAGAACCAGGGGTCACCCAAATGAAATGAATAGGCAGCAGGCTTAAAATAAATATAAGGAAGTACTACTTCATGTAACATACAGTCAACCTGGAGAACATGTTGCCAGGGGATGTTGTAAAGGCCAAAAGTATAACTGGATTCAAAAAAAGAATTAGATAAGTTCGTGGAGTATAGGTCCATCAGTGGCTATAAGCCAAGATGATCAGGGACACAGTCCCATGCTCTGGGTGTCCCTAAACCTCTGACTGCCAGAAGATGGGACTGGACGACGGGATGGATCATGCAATAATTGCCCTGTTCTGTACATTCTCTCTGAAGCATCTGGCACTGGCCACTGTCGGAAGACAAGATACAGGGCTAGAGGGAGACTTGGTTTGACCCAGTATGGCTGTCCTTATTTGTATAGTGATAGTTCTCTCCTTTGGGTTTTTTGTTTGCCCCTCAATTATTTATTTAGGGGCTTATATATAGACACATACACATAGATCTCCTGACTAGTTAATTATCAATGACTTTTCACAGTAGTACCAACTACAGTGACATAACTTCATTTGATGTGGGATTTCAGAAAGTTAAAGGACCCTTTCTCTGTGGTAAAAAGCTTAGAGCCCAAACCTGTTCCATGCCATCAAATCTGGTTCTCCTTTAGGCCCTGATCTAGTGAAACACTTAAGCACATGCGTCACTTAAGCACATGAACAGCCCCTCTGAAGACAAGGGGACTACCCCGCATGCTTAAAGTGCTTAAGCACATGCTTAATTTTGTTGGACTGGGGCACTGTACTGATAAATATGGAGTAACTCTGAAGTGTAGATTACTCTGGATTTACATTAATGTTAGAGAGCAACATTTTGCCCACTCAAATCAGTGGGATTTTTGGCACTGATTTCAGTGGAAGCAGAAACAGGCCCTTGGTGAGCAGTAAAGCAGGACCTGACTGGTTCTTCTGTATGTTAACAGGGTGACTTACTGTCAGGTAGCTCAAGACATCAGTGGTCTGCCCAGGAGCGCCGCCAGCTTTTTCGGTGCCCTAGGCGGCGGAAGGTCCCGCCCCCAAAATTCCGCTGACGACCGGGGCGCCGGCGCCCCCCAAATAGTAGCACCCTAGGCAACCGCCTAGGTCGCCTAATGGGTTGCGCTGGCCCTGGGTCTGCCCTTAAATCTTATTCCTGACATTCTGTGACTTTAGCTCAGGGGTTCTCAAACTGGGGGTCGGGACCCCTCAGGGGGTCGTGAGGTTATTACAAAGGGGGTCGCGAGCTGTCAACCACCTCCCCAACCCCACTTTGCCTCCAGCATTTATAATGGTGATAAATATATAAAAAAGTGTTTTTAATTTATAAGGGGGGTCGCACTCAGAGGCTTGCTATGTGAAAGGGGTCACCAGTAAAAAAGTTTGAGAACCACTGCTTCAGTCTTATCTGTGGCACAAGGCAGCTTTTCCTGTAGATTATTATAGGAATCTGATACCTGCTCCTTTCTAAGGAAGATTTCTGTGCTTATTTTGCCTTTAGTCAAAGTCTCCTGACATCAGTCTCTATTAATTTGTCCAATATAACCGAATGAAAACCATTGGTGTTAATGACTGTGGGGCAGTTTGTGCCCCAAAGAGACACAAAAAGGGGACCTTCCCTTTTGAAGCTCCCCATCCTTACAAGGAAAGGGGGAAGGTCAGATGCCTCTGCAACAGCAGCTCCCACCCTGCATAGGGGAGCATGGATTGTGTGGGCTGAGGCAGGGAGTGGGTGCCCCAGCGTGACTGGCGGGGTAGGGGCCGCACACTGACCCGTGCCACTTCCCGCAGCTCCCATTGGCCGGGAAAGGCGAACCGCGGCCACTGAGAGCTGTGGGCGGCCGTGCCTGAGGATGGTGAATGTAAACACTGTCTTGCGGCCTGCCAGCGGATTACCCTGACGGGCCGCAAGTTGCCCACCACTGGTCTAGAACCTTCCCAGGACCCACCATTTGGGGAATACTGCTGTAGGACATCCGCTAGGCTCCAGCCTCTCCCATAGTAAGAGCCCCATGTCTGCTTTCCATACCTGCTTTCCTCTAGCTGCCCAGGGCTATTCTTTTTAAGCACTTCCTGGAAGCATGTCTCCTGCTCCAGTGTCTGAGTTAATTGGGCCTTCAATAGCCCATTAGCCCCTTCCTGCCTTGAATGGATGCTTGTGTGCCCCATTACAAGGGGCACAAAGCCAGCAGAGAGACACAAAGCTAATGTTCAAACGGACCCATCCTCTTGAAGATCCTTTGGCTTTTTCCAGGTTTGTGGGTGAGCCCTGCATAGGGTGACCAGACAGCAAATGTGAAAAATCGGGATGGCGGTGGGGGGTAATAGGAGCCTATATAAGAAAAAGACCCAAAAATCGGGACTGTCCCTATAAAATTGAGACATCTGGTCACCCTAGCCCTGGAGCTCATTCTGGGCAGAAGGGGCAAACCTCATCCACCACAGGAAGGTGGGGGAAGAACTCTGAAGAGACTTCTTCCCACTTAGCCGCTTCCCATGGGTTTTACCAAGGAGGGGCCAATCTGACTCTTAATACTTTATAATGTTTGGAGCAAAACAAGTACTCAGCTAGGCAATACAAAGTATTCTGTCAAGGGGTTGTTTATATATCAACTACATTATACATCAGAATTTGGTTCTCTTTAGACCACAGAACAAGACTCTTTGTTTTTTCTCATCAGGGCTTTTTATTAATTTAGTTTGCTTTTCTTTGTGAGGGTCTGAATAAATGAGGACATTGGCTTTAGTGAACTACTTTTTGCACTGACATCAGTGTTTCATTTATTAACAGTGCCTCAATGGTATGGTCTAAATCTCTAATAAAATAAAATACCACAATATGAGCGGAGCTGGAGAGGTTTATTATTAAAACTCCAAGACAGAATTGCTGCATTTTTTTTAAATATTTAGAATATATTCATTTGAAAGGTATGATTAAATACATTATTCTAAAACTATATTAGTAGGACTGGCAATCAATTTGCAGAGAACAATTCATTTGTCAATTGTAGCCCCTTTTTCTGTTTAAGAATTCTCCTTGACGAGATCATAATTTCCATGGATTTGTTCTTTGAACATAGCAAATGAATGTTTATGCAAATATATTTTATCCTGAAGTCTGCTTCTGGACTGATCACTGTGAGTATTGATTCAAGAATTCATAATTTTGATATTTAGATGATTTTGATTGGGTATAGAGAGCAAATTATGTGTTTCTCTTCCTTGGTGGGATTCGTGTGCCCAGCTAATCAAGTTTCTGCTGCAAATACACACTCAATATTCCACACACGAGAGAGAGCAGTTTCTGGGATGTTTTTGGTGGCCCCAACATGTTTCATTTTGACTAACTTACCTTTCCATATTCTGTGCTGTCTGACCACTAAAAAGAACTTTGTGACAAACTTTTTGTTTTACCTTAGTGATGTTTATTTAATTTTCCCACCATCTTGGTAGAGCGGTTAAAATCTTTTTATTGGAAAGTTTTTGACAAAATAGCTCTTTGAATCATACATATATTTTTGTGGAAAATTTTTACGTTCAAATTTTTCTTGACTTTTTTTTGTATCCAAACCCAACAAAATGAATCATTCTTAGGGTTCAATTTTATTTTTTCCCCCTTTTCTCTCCCTCTCGCTCTGATTTTTCCAGAGGGAAAAAAAGGAAAGAAAGGGAAACAAAATAAAAACCAAAACAAAGAAAACTGAAAAAGTTGAAACAAAATGTTTCATTTTAAATCAAATTCACTTCATTTAAAAAAGAACCCCCTCCTCCTCCACGCACACCCCAAAAATAATGTTCTTGGTTTCTTTTTAAAAATTCCACAAAAAATACTTCTTTTTTTAAGCCAGCTCTGCCCAACAGCCCCATGCAGAACAAGCAGTCTGTACTGAAATCTCAGCTCCATTTTTCTAGAGAAACATGAATCAAGGGTGAAATCCTGGGCCGACTGAAGTCAATGGCACAACTTCCATTGGCTTCAGTGGGACATGGAATTTGCCCCACATCGTCCTGTTGTTCAACCATTCAGAATGACTATATTGTACAGTTTTTATGAATTAGTTTCATAAGTATCTCTCTACAGTTTTTCTCTGATTTTGGAATTACCCCCCTCTTTTCCTTCTTGCAATAAATGCATAGTTAAATGTACAATTAATATATGTATACTCCGGTTTCTCTTCAAAATAGTGTCACCTAGTGGATAGTGCAGTGGACTGGAGCTCGGGAGACCTGAGTTTTATTCCTGACACTACTACTGGTTTGCAGGGTGAGTTTAGGCAAGTCACTTCATTTCTCTGTGCCTCAGTTTCACCATGTGTAAAATGTGGATAATGATGCTAACCTGATTTATAAAATGCTTGAGATCTACTGATGAAAAATACTATATAAGAACCTTACTATTAATTGTTCAGAAAGTGAAACAATTACATCACTATTGTGATAACAGCTAAACAATAGGACATAGACTTATAGAATAATAATAAAGATATCCAGCTTTCCAATAAAACACACTTTAATGGAATCAGCAAAATCCTTTTATTTATCCATCAGCATAACAAAATGAACCATTTTGGCTTCTAACCCATCAAGGCCTATTAAATGGGAGTATAAAGAGGCATATAGAAGAAGTGAACCTACTGGGATAATTACTCTTTCTTTCCCCACTGGAGGTAAAGTGTCCTTTGTCCTTTCACTCCTCAGAATGCTTGGTACCAAATTAGTCTGGTAAAATCCTGGAGATAAAAGTTACGGGCCAGATCCTCAGCCAATGTAAACCAGCATAGGTCCATTGATGTCAGTGAAGAAGCCGGCCGTAAAAAACATTTCTAGGGCAACATATTATGCATCTGTTCAGAAAAGAGGGACAAAGAACCTAATGGATGGCAATTAGTTAAAATATGAAAGGGAAACTGAGAGTCGGTTGGCAAACACCTCTGAGGAGAATTTTTTTTTAGCTGCGCCTCAGTTTTATCCATTCATTTTACAGAGAGAATGTTCATTGTTTGAAGGATAAGATCAATGAGCCAAAAAGCAAACACCCTGTAAATCTACTCAGCAATATGTTTGGGGCTGAAAAAGAGAAACATGCTGGCTTGGTTTGTTTTCTCCTGTTCCCGAAGGGGAAAAACCTCAGAATCTTGAGGTCCCTTTTATAAAACAGGGAATGTTCAGTTTAATTGGTACCATGCAAATTGAAAATGAAATGTAAACTTCATCAGAACGTAAGGCAGTTACGAAGCACGTTCTTTGGAAATTTCAAACTCTTTGAGTCCTACTCTTACAATAGAGCTCACATTCGCTGATCTAATTGTGCACAAAAGTCTTACAGTTTTCTTCCAATTCATGTGAGAAACAAGAAAAAGCACTGACTCAGTCCCATGAATAGGGTATGCAAGCTGGAGATACAGGCAGTAAGGACTACACCAGGGTGTCCAGACCTGGCGTCAGCACTGTCAGGCCAATTGAGTCTTCTGCTGGCAGTACTGTTCAAAGTTTATGATGTGTAAGTACCCAATCTTCTATCAGTGCCGGCCTCTATCTGCCCCGCTCTGTGTAAAGAGCTGCCAAGGTTGAATCTATTGTACGTTAGCAGGTTGTAATGACTTGTGGCTGCATGCATAAATACAGAGAGACACCTGGGATGAAACTGGCCCCACTGAAGTCAATGACAAAATTCCCTGACTTCAAGTGAGGTCAGGGAGGTTTTGCCCCAGGTCATCAATTAAGCACATGCATGTGGCAAGAACCGTGAGGTGTGAAGATATTATCAGACTTACTGAGACTGCGATCCCCTCTGGTGGTCTATCAGCAGCACTAGTTTGTCTAGTTGGAGCAGACTTTAGATCAGGTATGGAAGTTATTTGTCCAAATCAATGGAAACACCTTCAAAAACATTTGGTTGATGAAATGTTTGAGCTGAGATTTTTGGTCAGTTCCGAACCACTTCTTGCATCGCTAGTATTAATATGTTGCATAACACACAATGTGGTTTTTGCATATTGTATCCATCACTGAGGAATATTGTATCCTAGGTCACATCATCTTGGCTTTAGAAGAGCTTAAAGGATTCATAAAATGATCCAGTGTGTTCTTGTCTCTTCTGTCTTCCCCCTTTTCTCTTTTGACATTTTCAGAGAAAGTAACAAAGTTTCAATTCTTCTGAGGGTGAATGTCTGAGTCTTCTGAAAGACAAATCAAAGTGCAAGCCCAGAAATCTCTGCCTTGACACTGACAGTGATGCATTTAGAAGCATTGAATGTGTTCGATGGAATACTACAGAGAGAACCTTTTGATTAGGGATGGATTCACTGGTTTGGAAAAACCAAGAATTGACATAAACCTCTACCCTAATCTTGAACTAAAGAAGAACCTAATACCATTTTTCAGTCATACAGAATTGTGGATGAGAATCCCTCTCATCTCAGCCCTGAGCAGGCCTCTCATGGTTGCTTTAATTCATCCCAGGATCTTGAAAGGTCTCTCAATGTTTGCTGCATTGGCTGCTGTTCTCAAATCACCCTGGATCAGGAGCACTCCAGAAGAACTTGCTGTTTGTTTGACTCTTGAGCAGTGTCAGACTGAGAACCCACCATTCCAAATCAATATAATCAAAGGTAAATTGTCTCTGTAGGGCCAAGCAGAGAGAGAGAGAGTTTGAGAGGCAGGGGGAAGGAAATAGAATCTGGTTGGGCTGGGAGGCAGGAGGGAGAGCACCAAAAATTTGAATAAGCATTCAGGAGCAACTCCCTCTGTGTTGCTCTGATGCAATATGCATGTGTTTGAGAAAAGGTGACTATAGTGACTGAGAAGGAATTGGATTAGTAGGACAGGACTGTAGATGCCTTGCCCCCCGGAGTGCTTCAGGGTGTCTTTACAAGGAGAAATCTTTTTTGTGCCACTCTTACAAAACTCAGTTGTAATCCTCCTCCTTGTTAAAAAGTACTTTTAATTTAAAAAAATCCAGAAAGGGTGATAAATTGCATAACAACATTCATTCATTACTTTGAAACCATTGCCAGTGTAGAACTGATTGTACAATGGGGTGTATTAAAACGTTCCTTATTGGAGCTATAATTTAGATCATAGTTGGCAATGTTCAACTTTGTCTGAATTACACTGTTATTTGATATACAAAAGGCAAAACATCTGCTTTGGATGATGGTTTTTGAGCTATACAAAAGAGCAACTTTTCGCATGGGTTGGTGAACAATGCTTTTTGCCCAAATTCAGAACCTGATCCTACTCCTGGGGAAGTCAATGGAAGCTTTTGACATTGGCTTCAATGGAAACAGGATTAGGACCTTCAATTTTATGTCAAGGATTTGTGAGGGTTTATAGGGGGGATTAAATAAAATCAGGATTACTCGTTTGAAGGGTTTATCTCATCACAAGCTTTTACTTAAGCTGAACACAGTAAAATCATGTAGGTCATTTTTCTTCATAAATAGTTATTAATAAATTGCCAGCAGCAACGTTCAAAAGAGGTTGAATAAAAACTCCCCTGAGATTAAGGTCCAGGATAGAATGTCCCTCCTTCAAAGAGAGACAAAATATTAATTCTTCAAAGACTTACTGAGCACGTTTTTCTCCTCCAGCAAGTGCATCTCAGGACAACATGAAAACAGCAATTTATCATACTCCGATAACTTGCCATCTGATTATTATCCACATTTCCCCTCCCCCACTGCCACACTTCATACTATTCTAGCAAAACACTGGTGACATTTTGATGCAGGCCTCCCTATATTTAATATCAAACAAACCCACTTTGTCAGCTGAGCAGAGTATGTGAGGCAAAGTTTGACCAATGTTTCGTGTAAGGCAGTCATAGAAACAATTAATAAGTTAGTTCTAAAAGACTGCACACACAGGCATGAATAATCAGTTTCTTTCAAAATCTCCATTACATTGTTATGCTCAGAAGTTACTAATACAGATTTGTCTAAAATTGTGTGTTATGTACTATATGGGGTACCTGGGTGTACAGCTTATGAATTCTAGGTGATGTTTATGAAGTTGTTATGAAATGCTGTATTTTTTTGAATGGTTCTGGCACAGCCACAGCCATGGGTGGGCCAGTTAGCCCCTAGGCCCACCCAAATCTGAGCCTGCATCACCACTGCTGCTACTCATTGCTCCTGGGAGGAGTCACCACCTCCATCATCCCCACCTCTGGGGCTCTGGAAGAAGGCTGCTGCAGGACTCACAGGGGGAAGGCAGTTTAGCTGTGGGACCAACTAAGGTCAAAGCCAGCTGACCTGGAGAGAGAGGCTCCATGGTTTAGAACCGTGTTTCCCAAACTTACAACACTTGCGTACCCCTTTTGAGACATTTGTCTTACCGGCGAACCCCTTCTCCAGTGAAGATAATTTGTGGGGGGAGGGTGGAAGCCACATTTTTATAACACACTCCTAATTCGTTTCAGTCTGGATCAAATGTTTATTAGAAATAAATACAAAATTATATTACATACAGTTGAAACAAAACTTTTAATAGAAATAATAGTTACATAGAAATAGTACTAGAAATAATTAAAATAATAGAAGCGAATCAACAGTCTGGCAGAACAGTGTGTGTGTGTGTGTATATATATATGGTGAATTCGTATCATTCTGAAATTAAAATACGCTGGTTTGGTTAGGTTAGTGAAGAAAGCACTAGTTTTAATACTTACTATTTTGGTATTGAAAAATTTTCAGTACAAACCAAACTATTCAGTGCGAGGGATGGAACTGCTTTTGACCAGACACTATCGCCGGGATATCTGGCTCTATGTTTGTGATCTTAAGACGAAGATGGGGCTCCACATCAATAAGACGATTTCATTTTTTTGTTTTGATGCCAACCAGCGCAGAGAATCATCTCACACAAATACGAGGTGGGAAAGGCAGAAGATACTTGACAGCTTTGTCCGATAGAGCTGGATATTCAGAGTTAACCCCCAACCAAAATGACGTCAGTGTATTTTGCTCAAATTTTGTTTTCAGGAAGCTATCTGAAGCCAACTTCAAGAGCTGTTCTTCTCCTGAAGCGGAGAGGTTATTTGGCAATGTTTGAACATTGATGATAAAAGGGTTCCTTATCCATTCAAAGGTGCCGTCTGGTTCAGGGAAATACTTACGAAGATCTTTCTGCAAGCTTTCCAAATGCTGCTTCATGGTTTGCAACACATCACTATCAAGTTCGTTAGTCGAGTTTATTACTAAGTCGTGAAGAGATGGAAAGGAATCCAGTTCACGATGACTAAGACGTTTATGCCACAGTTTCAATTTTGCGACCATGGCGCTCACTGTGTCTTGAACATGGAATATGGATATGAGTTTCCCTTGCAAGGGTAGATTGAGGTTGTTTAAATGAGCAAAGATATCTGCAATATATGCTAGTTTACATAGCCATTTCCAGTTGTGTATACGGTCTCGCAGGTTAAAGGTTTCAGCTAAAAAAATGTGCAGTTCTTCTCGCAGCTCAAACAGGCGATTCAGAACTTTTCCACACAAAAGCCAATGCACTTCAGTGTGAAATAGGAGTTGTGTGTAATCACTGCCCATCTCATCACAAAGCTGAGAAAACAGCCGGGTATTCAGAGGGCGGCCTTTCACAAAATTGACTATTTTCACAGCTTCATCCAGTACTTGCTTTAGATCTGCCTGCATGTTCTGGGTGGTGAGTGCTTCCCTGTGAATGCAACAATGAGTCGATTTTGCTTCTGGTGCAACAGCTTGAATACGTGCAACAACTCCTTTCTTCGAACCAATCATGGCTCTGGCGCCATCCGTGCTTATTCCAACACAACGACTCCAATCCAAGTCAATGTTTTTGATAAAGTCATCAATAACTTTAAAAATAGCTTCTCCAGTTGTATGTGTTGGCATAGGTTGGCAGAACAAAATATCATCGTGGACTTCATTATTCAGCTTGTATCTGACAAACAACAAAAGATTAGCTAAATTCACAACATCAGTTGATTCATCCACTTGCAGTGCATAGTAGTGACTCTTTTGTACTCTTGGACAATAATTGCTGCTTTACGTTTTCGGCCATATCTGTGATTCTACGATGAACAGTGTTATTTGAGAGGGGGACACGATCTATAGCATTGCTAGCCTTGTCTCCAATCATCACTTGCACCATTACTTTGGCTGCAGGTTTTACTAATGTCTCGCCAATCACTTCAGCAGCTCCGGACTTTGCAATTAAGTACGCCACACTATATGAAGCTTCCAAAGCTTTCATATTTTCACCTCCCATCACATTACGAATTGTTTTCTGGGACTTTTGGAGATCTTTGCGCCTATTTTCGAAGAATTCTACAGGTTTTCCCTCGTATTCTTTATGTTTGCTATCAAAATGGCGTTTTAGGTTGGATGGTTTCATACTTTCATTTGTGAGAGTCTCGTAACAAATCACACATAGTGGAACAGGCTCCACCTCATCGCCAGTCCACGAAAATCCCAGTTTAAGATATTCTTCAACATATTTGCGGGCTTTTTTTGTTTTCTTTGCAGCTGATACGTTCAATAAACTTACAGATGGTTCACACGGTTCACTAATTTTGTCGTCACAATTGTCTGATGTAGCCATATCACTGCATTTTTCGGCATAATTATCACTAACATTCGTATTTCCTTCATAATTTTCTTTTGTACCTTTCAAACTTCCCGTTTTTAGCCAGCGATCCATTGTACATGGGTTTAACAAAAACAAAAAGAGAGAAATTTTGTATATTAATACACACCAAGTATATACTTGCTACGATCCTTAGATTACTACAAGTAGTTATTCACTTTTATCTTTTATCCGTCAGTATGACTTCTGTGCATGCCACAAAGGCAAGTGTATTGCCCGAACCGCGGTAACGCGCACGTGTGGTTTGCTTGGGAACGCAAGCCGATTTTTACTGGCACGCTGCTGCCAGCCAGGGTCCCAGCCGCTGGCCCCGCTCAGTCCGCTGCCGGCCTGTGTGAATGGGACCCCCGGCCAGCAGCAGACTGAGTGGGACCGGCGGCCGGGACCCCGGCTGGCAGGAGCTGGCAGACGGAACCCCAGACCAGCAGTGGGCTAAGCGCTGGCCCCGCTCAGCCTGCTACCGGCCTTGGTGAACAGGCTGCGTACCCCTTGAAACCCTTTCACGTACCACCGGGGATACACGTACCACACTTTGGGAAACACTGGTTTAGAAGACAAATCCTGTGCTGCAGGCAGGGTCGGCTCTAGGCACCAGCCCTCCAAGCATGTGCTTCGGGCGGCACATTCCAAGGGGCGGCACTCCGCCCCCCCCTTTACATGATGCTGGCTTGTCCTCCTTGTTTCTAGATGTTAAATTGCATTAAAAATGCTAAAAAAATTAAAATTCAATTCTCTCCTGATGTTACTTTGTATGCAGGCTATTTGCTGCAGTGGCCACAGGGATGTCACTTCAACCGAAGGGAGCAAGTGGCCTGGAGAATTGTGAACGGGCGGTGGCAAGTGGTCTGTGAGACATTCTCTGCATTAGACTGAGCTCCAGGCGCTGGAGAAGTTTGAGAACCCTGCTGAAATGTAAAACGGAAATGAAAAGTTGTCGGTCTACAGTCCTGAGGGTAAATCTACAGAGTGGTCAGCAACTGCTGCAAGAGCTCCTGACTGCATCCATGAGTGACAGGTGGAACACGAGCTGAATGAAAGGATGCAAATAAACATATTGTTTCACTTTTTAACCCCCTTCCTTCTTTTTTTCAGTGGTGCTCATGCTTGCCTTTAAAGATGATCCAAAGCCCAGGCCTTGTGTTTCTATATCTAGAGTAGACTATAGGTTCAAAGCCTCAGCTGTACCCAGTGTCTGCCTGGGGTGAACCACAAAGAAGCTGTTTGAAAATCCCCAGTCCTGGGGCTGGTTGGAGGTCGGTTTATCCCTCTGGCATAGTTTTGGGCTGGCTGCCAGACAGGGATCACCAGAGCACAGTGGTTCTCTAGTGGTCCTTCTTCCCTCCAGGAACAGACCCCTTGGGGTGCAGCATAGGAGATGACAATGCATCACCTGTGAATTCCATGGGGAGATCTGCTGGCTTGGCCCGTAACTGAGCTCAGTGTTGAGTCCTGTATATTTTTAAGGTGACTACGCTGTACTCCCTAGTAACATTCTTTTCTTTTTCTCTCTATCTCACCCATCCTGGCAGACGTTTGTCCAGCTGCTTGCTAAATCTTTGCTGTTTCGTTTTGGTGCTAGTGGTACAGACTGACCCTCAAGTCCATTAAGCAGCCTGTGAAAAATCAAGTTTCCCATGCTAAGAACTGCACTACAGGCATATAGGACATCCACAATGGACTGATTTTGAGGGAGCTGAAGCACAGAGATGTATGGAGGATGTGCCCCATCATCTTGTGGCTCTTGAAGACAAAATCATGTAAGATCTCTCCTTTCAGATGATTCTTTCTTATGTTACCTCTAGACTGGACTGCTGCTTCTCAGTGAGAAAAACTGTCAGCTTATAAATGGTTTCTTGGAAGGTTGCCCCCTGGAAGTTACCTCTTGCCATGTGGCTCTTTTGCTTTCCAAGCATATTTAGAAGGTCACAAAGGGTGTAATTAGGGTGACCAGATAGAAAGTGTGAAACTTCGGGATGGGGGTGGGGGGTAATAGGTACCTATATAAGAAAAATTCCCAAATATCAGGACTGTTCCTATAAAATCGGGACATCTGGTCACCCTAGGTGTAATTCACCCCTGTGCAGATGGTTTAAGTGGGATCTACATTTGCACAGACCTTGTGCTGGCCTAATGCGCAAGGGTGATTTTCGTACTTTGTGATCACCCACCACCAACACGGCAGAATTTAGTTTGCCATGGGAGTCCGAATCAGGTCACAGATTTTCACCGGGCTGCCCTGAGACAGTTAAAGAGACTCTTGTACAGAAATATGGATTTGTGGTTGTTTCTTGTCTTGAAGCCTGACATTTGGTCCTTGAAGAGCTTTCTTTAACTTCCTGGGGAATTGGATCTGGCCTTTTTAGTGTAAAAGCCATCTCCTGTTTCTTTTCAGCATTGTACAGACACTTTTTCTGCCAGTGCTTTCATTAATGCCACTATAAAAATAGTATAACATCCATTCCCATTTCTGAAGAAAAGCTTTCTCAGCTAATAGTTTACTTTGTCATTTAGAGTGCTGAACATTGCCTTATTTATCTTCTCCTTCCCACAACCTGGAACATACATCTCCCATGTGCATAATGGAAGGTGACTCTCTGGCATAAAGGAAAAGGCAATGGTAAATATAACTCCAATTAAATTCAATTGCTCTTCAAGGACCTCTGCCCTAGTTTGCGATTGGAGTACGTGGGAAAGAGTGAAACCTGAGTTTAGAGGAAATGCAGTTTTGGAAAGATGACTTGTTTAGGTTAAGAGTTTTGACTGTTTTCTTTTCTTGCGCTCAGAAAGTTTAGCTACTGTGGTGTAGTTATTCCCAGATGTACTACTTTCAATTTGCTGTGCTTCCTGAAATGGTGTGGCAACATGGCAGTTCTGACCGGTTTGGAGCAGTCATTGGTAGGTAGATGAGGTAGTTCAGAACTCAGCCAGTTAAGTATGTTCTATTCAGCCAATCTCTGTATTGTGTCAGGAGAGTCCTCATTAAGGTCTAGACTATGTTCTTTACACACAGCCCTGTGTAGGGAGCAGTGCAGGGTAGCACGACCCCTCAGAGAGCAGCTGGAGTAATGGTGCCACCATTGCAAAATAACACGATTCACATGACAGATAATAGTGGGATATCCTACTCTATATATTTTGAATACTTATATTCTGTGAGAGTGTCCAACAGAAACTGGGATCTTGAGTAGAAATGATGTTTTTACACTCTGATAAGAATCCCTAAATACTCCGTATCCAGAATATTAGTTGGTGTATTAGCTGTAGATCAACCGGGTAAAGGATTTAACAGAGATGAAAATTTCACAAAAGGGATCTGGTGACATTTTGCAAATTAAACTATCCGTCACTTTCAAAGTGGTATCAGTAAGTGATATAATGATGTGGTAAACAAAGCAGATGACAGAATTTCCACAGCTGAACATGAATGTAATGAATCCTATAAAAAGTATTAGCTAAGCAAAACAAATCTTTGCATCAAATAAGTTAATTTATCTGATCTAGAAAAGAGATCTCTAGAAAAGAGATCATATACAGTAAAACGTAATAAAGCACTAGATTTAATAGGAGAGAGATAAAAGGAAATCAATCTGAATTTCTTCAAGAAACATTAACTTGCTGTGCAAGTGACTTTAACTTTAAAATTGAGAGAGTGTATCGACTATCAAATGCCTCTGACCGTAGAGCCTCTCTCTTTTTAGAATTCTTGAAATACTCAATCCGTGAAATTATTATAATGAAAGACAAGTGGCTTCTGTCAAATGGGGTTAATTTGCCATCAAAAATAATGCTATTTCAGGAGTAGGAAGAAAGATAGGGTGATCAGAGGAAAAAAGTTTAATGAAACAAGATGGCTGGAAAGTGACAAGAGTTGATTAAAAAGCTGTTTCATTCTACACTGTAAAAATTGTACTCAAGAAAATATACTTTCACTGGCAACCTTTCTACCAAACTGCAAATATAAACATCTGCTGACACAAGGGAACACAATAATAGAGTAACTTTAATTACAAAAGAATTCCCTTTGACCGTCTCTTTCTTCCATGGATCCTGAGAGGGGGCCCTTCACTCCTTTCTCAGAATCCCAAGGACCTCCCTTTTGTGCTGTCTTGAAATAATGTCCCCTGTTCCCCACCAAGCCTCATAGAATCATAGAATCNGCTGCAGCTCAGAATCTGAACCTCTGATTTTCCACTTCCTTGCATCTCATGTAGTTATTTATACCTGTGGTAGTTAATGTAAAATATTTCCACTCTATTTGGTATCATTCTACATGCTCTTGGCACACATGTCAAATACAGGCAAAGCCGTGAAGAATCAGGCTCCAATTGCTCTTAAGAACATAAGAATGACCATACTGGATCAGATCAATGGTTCATTTAGCTCAGTATCCTGTCTTCTGACAGTGGCCAATGCCAGGTGCTTCAAAGGGAATGAACAGAACAGGCAATCATCAAGTGATTCATTCCCTGTTGTCCACTCCCAGTTTCTGGCAAATAGAGGCTAGGGACACTCAGAGCATGGGGTTGCATCCCTGCCCGTCTGGCTAATAGCTATTGATGGACCTATCTTCCATGAACTTATCTAGTTCTTTTTTGAACCCTGTTATAATTTTGGCCTTCAAAACATCCTCTGGCAATGAGTTCCACAGGTTGACTGTGTGTTGGGTGAAGAAGTACTTCCTTTTGTTTGTTTTAAACTTGCTGCCTATTTAATTTCATTTGGTGACCCCTGGTTCTTGTGTTATGTGAAGGAGTAAATAGCACTTCCTTATTTACTTTCTCGACACCCGTAAGATTTTATAGACCTCTATCATATCCCCTCTTAGATCATCTCTTTTCAAAGCTGAAAAGTCACAGTCTTTTCAATCTCTCCTCATATAGAAACTGTTCCATACCCCTAATAGTTTTTGTTGCCCTTCTCTGTACCTTTTCCAATTCTAATATAACTTTTTTGAGATAGGGCAACCAGATCTGCATGCAAGTCTTCTAGACCTGTTTACACTTAGCTACACTGATTAGATCCCTGGCTGGGTTAGCAGGAGTAGAAAATTTTGACTGTTATATTTATTTTGGAATTGGGATACTCCAGAAATTATGAGTCTTTGGAAAGACCTGGAGGGAAACAGGCAGAGCCACTACCGCACCAGTCTGTGCCATACGGGTGTGTGCAGGAAGGCACACTCTCCTAACTTTAAGCCACAAAGTAGTGTCTCATGTCTGTGCAGAGAGTGCTCTGTAACAGGTGCCACCCAGAATTTTGTGTCCACGTGTCAGCAATCTCTTGAGACATTTCCCTCTGTAATTACAGGAAGTGGCCTTAATGGTATATAAAGTCAGAACTTGCTGCAGGTACAGTCTTGGAGGCTTAAAATTCTATTTGTTCAGTCTGAAAATTGTCTTGTTACCGTAACTCAGTGTTCTCCAGTAGAATTTACCCTGCAGGTGTCTAGAATTCTAGGGCTCCAGGAGTATCACTAAGGCACATGTCTCTGGCCAGGTCTGCACTACAGACTTTTGCTGGCATAGCTATATCAATCGGGTGTGATGAGGTGTGATCTCTGAACAACATGGTTGTGCCAGCAAATACTCCTAGTGTAGCATGTTTGCCAGTATAGCTTGTTTCGGTGGGAAGCTGGGCTGCTGGAATAAGCTATACCAGCAAAAGTTGCCTCCAGACTACTAGCACTTTGCTAGTATACTGGTATAGCTGTGCAGGCAAAGTGCTCCTAGTGCAGACCTGGCCTCTGAGAGGCATCCTAGGTGGCTTTGATATGAGCACCACAATATGGATCCCAGACTGGCTGAAAGATGGCAAACCATGGGCAATGTATTGAGTTGGAGGGAAATGTCTAAGGTTATATCTCCCTGGCAGCTGGGAGCCTTCCAGTGCAGGTAGACAGACACACAATAACTGCTAGAGCGTGCATGCTAAAAATAGCAGTGTAGCCAGCATTAGCACGGGCAGCAGCTTGGGCTAGCTACTGGAGTATAACCCATCTGGACCTGCTGGGCACATTCTTGGGTGGCTATCCTGAGCTGCTGTCCATGCTACCCCCAGCTACACTGCTATTTTTACCGTGCTAGCTTGAGCACAGCTAGCACATATCTATCTACTCAAGCTGGGAAGCAGGATCCTGGTTGCAGTGTAGACATGCCCTAAAAGGAGACTTCAGGGACTGGGGTTGGTTATCATCTTACTGAATGAGATGGAAGAATTACATTCACAAATAAAACTAAGAAGTGCTGAGAACACCAGCAAGGACAGACAAATGATACAAAAGTACTGATTGTAGAGTGGTTAGAAATACAGGAAACTTTTTTTTATTGTGATGGTACCTTGAAGTCCCACTCAAGATCAGACCCCATTTGTGCTGTGTGATGTACACATGTAACAAAACAATGGTCTATGCCCTCAAAGAGCTTGGCTTGAAATAAAATGTGGGTTTTGAGCTACTGACACATGTCACAGAGTAAGGAGATGGCAATCCTTCTCTGTAGGGCTCTGGAGGTTCCACCTGGAATTCTGTGTTCAGTTCTTGGGTTACAGAAATGTGTAAACAAAATGGAGGAAGCTCAAAAAAGAGACGTTCAAATGATTAAAGGACTTGTGTTCAATATCCAACAGCATAAGTGACATGAGCTGGTTTGGTTGTTATCTGAGAGAACTGGAAAGGCTATGGAAGGGAAACCAAGAGATTGAGGATATGTCTACACTGAGCTGGAGGGTGTAATTTCCAGCTCGAGGAGACATACCTGTTCTAGCTCTGATCAAGCGAGCATGCTAAAAATAGAAGTGTAGCTATGGCAATATGAGTGGCAGAAGCCACTAGTTACCCTGAATATGTACCTAGAGCAGGGGTGGGCAAACTATGGCCCGGGGGCTATATCCGGCCCTACAGAGGTTTTAATCCATCCCTCGAGCTTCCACTAGGGAGCGGGATCCGGGGCTTGCCCTGCTCCGTGCGTGCTGTGGCTCCGCATGGCTCCTGGAAGCAGCGGCATGTCCCCCCTCCAGCTCCTACGTGTAGGGGCAGCCAGGGGCGCCGCACACTCCCCCCGCCCCAAGTGCCGCCTCCGCAGCTCCCATTGTCCGGAAACCTCATTTCTGGCCCCACCCCAGAGCCCTCACCCCCTCCCACACCCCAACCCCCAATTTCTTGAGCATTAATGGCCCGCCATACAATTTCCATACCCAGATGTGGCCCTTGGGCCAAAAAGTTTGCCCACACCTTGGATGGGATAGTACTCAGGGCAGCTAGCTGCTTGTACTGCCACAGCTACACATCTATTTTTGGCATGCCAGAGCGGGTATGTCGCCTCAAGATAGAGATTGCATCTTCCAGTTCCAGGGTAGACATACCCATAGTCAAGCACATTGTTTATTCTGCTGATCAGGGGGCACAGGGAAATTGACCCCCAGTGGTCAAGTCATTCTCATGCATCTTCTCAGCACATGGGATAAGTGGCATGTATTTTGAAAAATATTATGTGGTCTATTTGCGAACTCAGGTACCCATTTCAGTACACGACCTAGTTACCTTTACATAGCCATGTATTAGAAATGTATGGAAAGTCATGGAAAGCAAGATATGAACTAAAGACTAGAAAAGGAACTTTTTCAACACATGCAGTCTAGCTCTTTGTCAGGTCTTGTCCTCAGGTTCGGCTTAGCTCATTATTCATTACTGCAAAATCCCTAGAAAGGATGTCAAGTTACTTTTAAAAACTAAAATCATTAACAAGTTAATTTATACCAAGCACTTGAGAATTGACAGCTTGAGAGCTAGCAAAGTAACTATTATTGAATAAAGCCCACATTCTTCTGCCTTATTCTGGGTAATATTTTTCTTGATTATCGGAAGACAGCTTTATTGTTCAGCTAAATAAGTAGGGTATGCATTTAGGACAGAAGATCAGTTTGAATTTTTTGATCCTTCTGGGACTGACTAGAATCCCCTCATTCTGTGCTCAGATCTTTTAAGTTTGTTTGAATTGGGTAGAAGAGGGACTCTCTCTCTGCTCAGTTGCCCTGGCCTTATAAATAAACTGGGAATCCAGTGAGATTCTGTAACTGATAGGGAAAGGGCAGAGAGAGAGCAATCCTGCTTTCAGTCACATATGTGCAACCTACTTGACTTCATTGGGGTTGTACTGGTATAACTGAGGGCTGGTCTACTACACTACAGCTGTAAGTCCACCTACGTTACACGACTTCAGTTACGTACGTTAGTTAAGTAACTGAAGTCAACATAACTTAGGTCGACTTACAGCGGTGTCTACACCGCGCTGTGTCGACGGGAGATGCTCTTCCGCTGACTTACCTTATGCTTCTCGGGGAGCTGGAGTACCGGAGTTGACGGGAGAGCACTCAGCCATCAACTTAGTGGGTCTTCACCAGACCCGCTAAATCGACATTGCTGCATCGATCACAGTAGTGCCGAGCTAGCCATAAGTATAGACATGCCCTTAGAATGGAATTTGACGTGAAGTCTGACGACTTGATTTGAGAAATGATTTTTACGAAGTCAGAACTGGCATGCTGAACATATTGGTTACCTGCTGCCAGTGAGGAATGTTTCAAACTTTGAAAAAAGAATAGGAGTACTTGTGTCACCTTAGAGACTAACAAATTTATGCTACAATAAATGTGTTAGTCTCTAAGGTGCCACAAGTACTCCTGTTCTTTTTGCGGATACAGACTAACACGGCTGCTACTCTGAAACCTGTCAAACTTTGAAAACACTCTCATATGAGATTTCAGTATAACTCTTTACCCATGCAAATCAAGCTTCATCTGAGTCATGTGGAACTGGTTGTCACATAAAATACTGTTTATGGAAATGTCATCTCAATAGGAAAAAAGACTTGACCTTAATGAAGGAAAGCACACATGAGTGGGAGACTGAGGGATGAGCACGTGGCACCTTGTAAATTGTATTAAGCACTTACATAGCTTTTTCCATCCATAGATCTTAACGATCTTTACAAAGGACAGTCAGTGTCATTAAAGAAGTCCCCATGATACCATCCCATGCATGGTATGAAATGGAATGGTGTTATCTTTATGATGCTAAGGAGGATAGTTCGTAGTTTTGCGTGAACCCAACAGGGATTACACACTGATTTAATGCTGCAATTTGGTTTGAAAGGGTTGGAAATGAACCAGTTCTAGCTTGAGTTTGGGACAAACTCAAGCCTCCAATGGTATTCCCAGAGGTGCTGCAACTAAGGGTGCCCCCTGGCTTGAAGTGGTTTCCATTACATACAGGGTTTACGGTTTGGTTCAATGGCTCTCAGCATCTCCACTATGAAAATTGTTCCAGCACTCGTGGGTATTCCCAACTCGCCCACTCTGCCATAGCTGTCAGCCCCCTCTATCCACTAGAAGCCTTGTTATACTTATTGCTGGGCAAACATCTCCATCATATTTCCATATTTATTCAACTAAAACATGGATTCACTTTTGCTGCATTGTCTTTCTGCAAAGATTCTAGCGAATGATTTGACTGGCCAGAATGTTCACAGATGTAGTAAAAAGCAACAGAGAGTCCTGTGGCACCTTTAAGACTAACAGATGTATTGGAGCATAAGCTTTCGTGGGTGAATGCCCACTTCGTCAGACGCATTCACAGATGTAGTGAATTTTAAGTGAATATTAGAGAATGAGCGAGCAGAGCTCCATAGACTTTAGCAAAGCTGCACTGATTTGCACCAACTGAGGACCTTGCCATAGGTGCCCTAAAGCAGATTTTGAATTTTGCAAATATGTGGATTCACACTGGCAACTTGAATCTTCTAGAAAATGTCTGCAATCAGTCGTCATATCATGAGTCAGTCTTAGAAATTATGTAATACATTTTGAATAAGAAATACATTCAAGAAAATCATAATCAGGTAATGGGACAACTTGCCAACAGAAGAACAGGCTAAGTTCACTTAATAAGTTCACTATTATAATCTCCCCAAATGCTCTGAGGGTCCCTTTGTCTCACTTTTAGATGTCTTCTCGGAAGCACTCGGAGTGTACTGTGGGAATAAGTGGGGCTGGTTTGGGGGCAGGTAGGTTTCCTAGCTGTACAAACACACGCCCCCTAGGTTAGTAAGTATGGGCTGGGGTTCATAAATGTATTGAACCTCAAACTGAAATTTCCATTTGAACTGGTTTGAGGGCTGATGCAAGAATTAAAAGGAAAATTGGAGAATCAAGAATAAAAAAAGGATGGGAAGTAACAAAGGTAGTGCTTTATTGTGTTACTGTGTATCTGCCTACACATACAGAATTAGAAGGAGATTTGTATCCCAAGTTAGTTTTATACACAGATAAAAATGGAATATAATATTTGGTCATTCCAAGAAACCCACATTTCCCCATGGTTTTAATGCTATTCATACATACTATTTTTTTTTTTTACTTTGTGTTGCAATTTGAAACATCAATAATCCACTCTCGGAGCACTGACAGGCTTGAGAATTTCCAACAACTTGCAAGGCAAATCTTTGCAGAAGAAATTAGAATATGGGTTGTTTTTGTCAACTTAAGTGATGGTCCAGTGTGAATTTGAATCCTTCCTGCACCGGCAGAAGTTGCTTAGTGCACAAACAAGGCTCCAGCACCCTATCTCTCCTGGACTGGTCTGCATGTTCTCTACATTAAGGGCTTGTCAATACTTACTGAGCTGCTGTGGCTCAGCTGCACCAATGCCAATGGGAGAGCTTCTCCCATTGGCATAAGTACTCTACCACCACGAGAGGCGTTAGCTATGTTGATGGGAGAAGCCCTCCCATTGACATAGTGCTGTCAATGGGAGTTAGGTGGGTATAACTGTGTCGCTCAGGGGAGTGGATTTTGCATATTCCTGAGCGACGTAATTATACTGACATAAATTTGTAGTGTAGACCATAAGTCCCATAAGTTTTCTCTCTCTTCAGTAGTGTTCAACATACGGATTCTTTTGGTTGGCCCTTTTAGCGTGTTCCTCCAACTGTCCAATGGCATGCTTGCCATGGCAGAAACCCTGGTTTCATTCTTACCACACGCCCCAGATATTTTCATTTTCTTTTCTGGATAAGTTAAGAGATAAGGAATTGTTAAACTCGCTGATCGATCTCAGCATAGCACATTTCATGCTTCAGTTTATTTTGCTGACTAGAAAATTAATTCTTGTTGGGTGAATTAGCCCAAGGTATGATGAAGTGTCAGGAGTAATCTTAAATGATGATGGGACGACAGCCTTGCGTTGTAACCTTTTGCATGAAATGTTACAGTGTTAGTTTTATGTCCCTGAGGGCGCAAAGTAATTTATCTTAATAAATGTGTCATTTGCCACTGAGAACATTTTTAGTTACCTTCAAATGATTTGAAAAGCCATTTTCTTAATCCAAACGCATAAACGAATGAACAGGGTTTTGCAGAATCAATAATCATGCAGTGGCTGGAAAATGGGAAATACAGATCGTTTGCTGCAACTTCATTAAGTATACTGAAAAATAACTTCATCTTGACACACTCTGGTGCTACAATCCATTCTGGGAGAGTTGAGTGAGTGATAGAATAGAATTTAATACAGTAAAAAAATTCTTTTGTGAAAAATCAATTTAAATTGCCTTGAGTATGAGTACTAGCACGCTAAATGGCAAAAAGGCCACAGGCACAGAGTAATGACAAACGGCCTAAACTAGCCAATGGGAAATACCAGTGAGAGAGGGCATGTGCTAAGCTAAGGGGGGAGGGATAGCTCAGTGGTTTGAGCATTGGCCTGCTAAACCCAGGGTTGTGAGTTCAATCCTTGAGGGGGCCACTTAGGGATCTGGGGCAAAATTGGTCCTGCTAGTGAAGGCAGGGGGCTGGACTCAATGACCCTTCGGGGTCCCTTCCAGCTCTATGATATAGGTATAAGCACTGAACCTCTATCTCTGCTAGCAATCCATGAACGGGAACCAGCCACCTGGTGTCAGGCACCTTAGGCACCAAAGGTTTTTCTAGTGGGAATGGGTGAGACACCTGCCTTACTCCACACAAAATGGCCCAAGGAGTCTATTAATTATTTATCTGCAGTGGAAGTGATGCTGCACTGGAACTCAGTGGTTAGGGCACCCACCAAGAGGTGGGAGACTCTGGGTCTAGTCCCCCTGCTTCAACCACTCTTTTCTTATTTATCCACAGTGGAACAGCTTCAACAGGACAGCCTGAAGGATCAGACTATCCCATAGGTTAGTGGTTAGAGCACTCTCCTGAGAGGTCGGAGACCCCCTGTTCAGAACCTTCATTCCTCTCTGGCAGAGCCAGGAATTGAACCTAGGTCTCCCACCTCCCAGGTAAATGCTCTAACCACTGGGATAAAAGTTATAAGGTGATCACCTCCTCCTGCTGGATTTTGAATGGGACCCGATCCAGCAGGCAGCCTCTGAGCATGCCTATCGAATTGGGCCCCGCGTGCAACTTAGGCACTTGAGTGCTTGTCTTCCCCTGACTTATGAATTGCCCTGGGGCTTAGGTGGGGTGACAGCATTGTGCATGCTCAGAGTCAGAAACTTAGGCACCTAGGGAGCAATTATCTTGAAAACTTAAGCATCAAGTAAGTTGAGATGCCTATAGGGTTCAGTGGGAGGTTTGTGGATTGCAGTCAGGGCCAGCTCCAGGCACCAGCGAAGGAAGCAGGTGCCTGGGGCGGGCAATAGATAGGGGCGGCAGTCCGTCCGTTATTGGGGCAGCACATCCGGTCTGCAGCGGGAATTCGGCGGCAGCTCAACTCCGCTTCAGTCTTCGGCGGCGAGTCCTTCACTCCCTCTCGTCCTCTTCGGCGGCACTTCGGCGGCAGCTCAATTGGGTTTTTCTTTTTTCTCTTTTTTTTTTTTCTTCACCGCTTGGGGCGGCAAAAAAGCTGGAGCCAGCCCTGATTGCAGTGGAGCCAAAACTGGAACTTATTAGGTGCCTACACCCGAAACGTAGGCAGCTAAGTTTGTGGTTTAGCTGTCTATGTACCTTTGTGGCTCTGGGTTTTAAAAGCACAGTGAAGACTTGTATTTATAGTGGAGGGGGGGAAATCTAATGAAAGAAACAGGTGTGATCAATACAAATCTTCAGCTGAAGGAAATAGCCTGGATGAGACCTGTTCTATTAGTCTGCTGTCAGAATGAGATATGAAATGCCCCTTTGACAAGGGAAAGAGACCTCCTGCTTAAAGAACGAAAACACCCTTTATGTGACGAATGCTGTTGATTAGGCTTCCTCGTCCTCCGTATTGCAGGTTCTCAAGAGCGTTGTGTATGCAAAGAAAATGAACAACCTGCAAAGAAATGTAAAGAAAAAGAAATCGCCTAGGTTTGACTATAAATCCCAGGCCTCTGGGCTATTGGAAACAGTCAATTCAATACCCTTTCAGTTTCTATTTCAAGCTATCGCAGGTGCTGGCTTTGTTTTTTGCTGGTGGGTGCTTTTGAAGAGGTGTGTGTGCTGGGGGGAGGAGGCTATTTTCAGCATATGTATACGCTTCTTTCATATTCTAGGTATTGAATATGTGTCTATCATTGGTATCATAGTGGGTGGGGAAGGGGCCTTGGGGCAGGGGGCAGAGAGGAGCGAGCGGTGGGGGCTCAGGGGAGGGGGTGGAGAGGAGTGGGGTTATTGTATATGTGTCTATCATTATATCTTAGTGGGTGGGGAAGAGGACTTGGGGAGAGGGTGGAGAGCAGCGGCAGGGTGGAGAGCAGCGGCAGGGGAGGGGGCATTGGGGAAAGAGGTGGACCAGGGCAGGAAGAGGCTCATTAGGGGCAGGGCCTCGGAGGAAGTGGTGGAGCGGAAGCCGGGCCTTGGGGTGGAGTGGGAGTGGAGCGCTGGCAGGGCCTCAGGGGGAGGAGACCAAGTGGGGGCAGGGCTGCTGGGCAGAGTGGGGGTGGGGTGGGGCACTGGTCTGGGAGCCAGTGGCCCCCCCATTTCTTGGGAGCTTCCAGCGCTCCTGTCCAGCCTCCCCAAATGCAAGAGTCTCACACTGCCTATGATTCTGGCTTCTGGGTGCTGAGTACCCCCTACTTTTTTCAGTGGGTGCTTGAGCCCCAGAGCACCCATGGAGTTGGCACCTATATGAACTATAATTCCAAAGCCACAGCTGTGATACGGAAGAGAAGTTCTTCTATTAAAATGTCAGCCTTTCCATTTATTCTTTGCGCCATTCACCTGATCTCTTTGTAGAAAATTGTATTATTCATAAGTGTTATTTTAATACTCATTTGAAATTTTAAAGCATCTCCCTGATACTTTCTTATTTAAATTACATATTGCTCACCAAGTGTCCAGGAAAAGAAGGAAGGTAATTCAGGTGAAAAACTAGCCATTTGCCAGCAGGAAACCTTTTTCTTGGCATTACTTATGTTCTTCTGTTGAACTCTTTAGTTTATATTCAGTTCTGAAATTTGGGTTCAACTAAAAGGGCAAGATATTTGCTTATGTGTTGTTTGTTATGCTGATCTACATAAAAATTTGTGTAGATCACTACACAGTTCTTGTTGGGGTTGCAAGCACTTTTTAGAGGACAAGATTAGAATTCAAAATGACCATAACAAATTGGAGAATTGGTCTGAATTCAAGAAGATAAAATTCAATAAAAATAAGTGCAAAGTACTTAACTTAGGAAGGAAAATCAAATGCACAACTACAAAATGGGGAATAACTGACTAGAGAGTAGTACTGCTGAAAAGGATCTGGGGTTATAGTGGATCACTAATTAAATATGAGTCAACAATGTGATAGAGTTGCGACAAAGACTAATATCATTCTTGGGTGTATTAACAGGAGTGTCATATGCAAGACACTTGAGGTAATTGCCCACTCTTCTTGGCACTGGTGAAGCCTCAGCTGGAGTACTGTGTCCCACTCAGGGCGCCATGCTTTAAGAAAGATGTGGGCAAATTGGAGAGTCCAGAAAGAGCAACAAAAATGATAAAAGGTTTAGAAAACCTGACCTATGAGGAAAAGTTAATTTTTTTTGTACGTTTAGTCTTGGGGGGAAAAAAAAAAGACTGAAGAGGGAACCTGTTAGTCTGCAAATATGTTATGGGCTGTTAAAAAGAGGATTGTGATCAATTTTTCTCCATGTCCGCTGAAGGTGAGACAAGAAGTAATGGGCTTAATCTGGAGCAAGGGAGATTTAGGTTAGATATTAGAAAAAAACTATCTGACTATAAGGATAGTTAAGTACTGGAATAGGCTTCCAAAGGAGTCATGGAATCCTCATCACTGGAGAACTTTAAGAACAGGTTGGACAAACACCTGTCGGGGATGGTTTCGGTTTACTTGGCCCTTTGTCAGTGAAGGGGGTTGGACTTGATGATTTCTCAAGATCCCATCCAGCCCTACATTACTATGATTTTATGAAAACTACACAGCAAGTGGTTGAGATAAATAAATACACAAGCAGATCCTCCTGTAACCTGGAAAGGGAGAAGAGAAGAAGACTCAATGAAGTCAACTAGGAACTTTGTCATGTAATCTAATTTATCTAGAAAGCATGTCAATAATACAGTGGTGGGAGTTAAAGATATAGTGGAATTGGAAAAGGTTCAGAAAAGGGCAACAAAAATGATTAGGAGTATGGAACAGCTTCCGTATGAGGAAAGACTGGGACTTTTCAGCTTGGAAAAGAGACAGCTAAGGGGGGATATGATAGAGGTCTATAAAAGCATGACTGGTGGGAGAAAGTAAATAAGAAAGTGTTAGTTACTCCTTCTCATAACACAAGAACTAGGGGTCACCAAATGAAATTAATAGGCAGCAGATTTAAAACAAACAAAAGGAAGCATTTCTTCACACAACACACAGTCAACCTGTGGAACTCCTTGCCAGAAGTGTTCAAAAAAAGAACTAGATAAATTTATGGAGGATAGGTCATCAATGGCTGTTAGCCAGGATGGGCAGGGATGGTGTCCCTAGCCTCTGTTTGCCAGAAGCTGGGAATGGGCAACAGGGGATGGATCACTTGATGATTACCTGGTCTGTTCATTCCCTCTGAAGCACCTGGCATTGGTCACTGTCAGAAGACAGGATACTGGGCTAGATGGACCTTTGGTCTGACTCAGTATGGCCATTCTTATGTAATGGGCTTAAATTGCATCAAGGATGGTTTAGGGTTGAACATTAGGAAAAACTTCCTAACTGTCAGGGTGGTTAAGCACTGGAATAAATTGCCTAGGGAGGTTGTGGAATCTCTGTCATTGGAGGTTTTTAAGAGCAGGTTAGACAAACACCTGTGAGGGATGGTCTAGATAATACTTAGTCCTGCCATGAGTGCAGGGGACTGGGCTAGATGACCTCTCAAGGTCCCTTCCAGTCCTACGGTTCTATGATTCTATTATTCTAAGAAAACCCATAGCTTGACTGTAAATGTGTTATTTCAGCAAAGGTTACTCACATTTCAATTCTTTTGCTGTACTGGTGAAGTTTACAATACTATATTTTATCTGCCTTCAATAGTGCTGTGATTTAGAACTGAATGTAAGAAAGCTAAAAGAATCTATTCTTTCCTGAGGATATAAAACAATTGTTTGTCATAAGTCTCTCACTCATTTTTTTTCTTTTTAAGTTAACACAGTGAAATTATTGTGGTGATCTATTCTCCTGCAGTGCCTCTTAGAAATCAGTGACTAAATTATGCCCCATAGAACCATCCAAGGAGGGGACTCTAGCCATGTGGAAGCTGGGTCAGTAACTGTGTGGGAGCTGATGGGAATAAACTGCCAATGGAAGAGAGATGCCATGTTGTTGTAGCCATGCTGGTCCCAGGATAGGAGAGAGACAAGGTGGGTGAGGTAATATATTTTATTGAACCAACTTCTGTTGGTGAGAGAGACAAGTGTTTGAGCTTACACAGAGGGTGTCAATTGAAGGTCGTAACAGTACTGCTAGCCACCACTGTTCAAAAATCTTGAGTCAGGTCCGCAAAAATCATGAGATTGTCTGAAATTATAAATTTGGGGGCCTTATCTATTTGCCTTCTGGTGTTGTAGCCTTTCGGGCTCACATTTTCAAGATTTTCTCCACAACCACAAGGTCTAGAAAGTAGGGCTATCAAATGATTAAAAAAAGTAATCGCGATTAATCACAAGATTTAAAAAAAAAGGCGATTAATCACAGTTTTAATCGCACTGTTAAACAATAATAGAATACCATTTATTTAAATATTTTTGGATGTTTTCTACATTTTCAAATATATTGATTTCAGTTACAACACAGAATACAAGTGTACAGTGCTCACTTTATATTATTATTTTTTATTACAAATATTTACACTGAAAAAAAGAAATAGTATTTTTCAATTCACCTCATACAAGTACTGTAGTGCAATCTCTTTATCGTGAAAGTACAACTTACAAATGTAGAATTTTTTTTTTTACATAACTGCACTCAAAAATAAGGTGACTTTGTAAATAAGAAGTGGGTAGCAGTATCTCCCATAAATGTAAACAAACTTGTTTGTCTTAGCAATTGGCTGAACAAGAAGTAGGACTGAGTGGACTTGTAGGCACTAACATTTTATATTGTTTGTTTTGGAGTGCAGTTATGTAACAAAAAAAAAATCTACATTTGTAAGTTGCACTTTCACGATAAAGAGATTGCACTACAGTACTTGTATGAGGTGAATTGAAAAATACTTTGTTTTGTTTCTTTTTTACAATTCAAATATTTGTAATCAAAATAATAATATAAAGTGAGCACTGTACACTTTGTATTCTGTGTTGTAATTTAAATTAATATATTTGAAAATGTAGAAAAACATCCACAAATATTTATAATAAATTTAAATTGGCATTCTATTATTGTTTAACAGTATGATTAAAACTGTGATTGATCACAATTAATGTTTTTAATTGAGTTAATTTGTTTTGAGTTATTACATGAGTTAACTGTGATTAATTGACAGCCCTACTAGAAACTTTTTTTTTTAAATGAAAGATGAGATTTTCATGTAATCACATAAGTTCAGGAGCTGGGGCCTTAAGAAGAGCACCATATATCACAAAATTAGCACTAAAATTGTGAGAGTTGGCAACAGTGCTAAGCAGCATGTCTGGGAACCTTCCTATGATGAGGAAGAAAGCCAGCAAAGGAAGATGACTGTATTTCATTTTCCCCTGGGAAAGTTGTTAGAGATTCTGCAACTTCAGGAAAGTTAACTGCCTCAGGCTGTATAACTTTTAGTGTGCTGTCAGCCTCCTGCTGATATGTAGGCCATGTTCATTGCCAAGGAACTGAGGAAAGCCGTAGGGGGCCTAAAGTCATTCAGCTATACTGGCAGGGATCCAGAGAAGGGACTGGGTTGGAGGTCCTGTAATTAGCATGGCGACCCTAGCTTGCTGAGGATCACCCAATATGTATGGAGATTACTTTGATTGACCGATGCAGTGGGAAATCCTAGGAAAACCACACAAGAATCCTTGCATGGTTTTCTGTTCCCTTATAGGGGAATTTCCATAGAAACAGGTGTTCTGGGCTATTTAATATTTAAAAATAATCTATAATAATACATTTCTCCTCAGGAACTTCCCTGCGTCACAGCAAGCTTGAATTGTGATGCCACTAATACCACCAACTCTGATGGCAAGAACAGAAATGTCAAGCTCAGGCAATGGAGGAGATACCAAGTTTATTTGACCTGATAGTTGTTGGTCTGTCGGGACCTTCCTAACTAATCAGTGAATAATTAGAAATGTACACTCTTTTGCTGCCTTTTTGCTGATATACAGTGGAAAATCATCATAATATCTGAAAATCTCTTCGTAGGGGAACAGTTGTTGATCTAATAGGTCATTTCCACAATTATGATCATCCTTTAGGGCCAGACTGATAATATTACTGAAATTGAATAGTTCTTTACACCATGGGTAGTCTCCCATTAAAGTCCACAGAGGTACTTGTGGAGTAAGATACTACTCAGTGTGAGTAATTCTGGCCCATAATGTTTGCCTAAGGGACAATACAGCTTTTGGATAAGATCCACAGCTGTTGTAAATTAGTTTTGCTCCAGTGTCTTCACAGCTGGGGGTGTGGCTGTATGCCTTTAAATAACTCACAGCTAGATGCTAATTTTTAAAAGAATATTAGGAGTGAAAAAAATAAGGAGAATTTAAGATAATGGGCTGCTTTCTCCATTGTTACAATGGGTTTCTACCAGTGCAATTCCAGAATTAGGCCCAGCATTTGTTTTATACAGAATGTAATATTCTTCTAGGGCGTGATTCTCCTGTCATACTGGTGTAAATCAGGATTAACTCCATTGAAGTAAATGGAGCTACACTGGTGGAAAACCCATGTGTGTAAAAAGAGAATCTAGAACTTGGACATAAAATCCAGAACACAAACCAAGCAGTATTGTCTTCATGTTCTTTACTATGATAATGTGTGCTAAGTTGGATATTTTCAAATGTTAGTACCTCTCTAATTATAACTCATTGATTTGACATGTCCATGTAGGGCACATCCACACTGCACACTTCTTTCAGTGGCATATAGTGTACTTAAAGACATAGCCCCCCTTAGCAAGGGTATAAATAGCAATGTAGGTCGTGAGGGATGGCTTAGGCAAGTAAAGACATGCCTGAAGGGTGTGGGTATGTACATACTCTACATGGCTCTCTACATGCCCAAGCCCTGCCTCCCTGTCTATACTGCTATTTTTAGCAGTGTAGTGTCCCACTGCCTCCCTGCTGTTGGTCCCCTTCCCCACTGCAGTGGGGAAAGGCTCTGGTGGCAGGGAAAGGCTGTGAGGAAAGGCTCTGGTGGCAGGGAAAGGCTGAGCCTTTCCCCACTGCCTCCCCATTGCCAGTGTCTTACCCTGAGGTGAGGAGAGACTTCAGCAGCTTCCTGCTGCCGGAGCCTTTCACTGACATGTAGCTACATACTCCGATGTGGATGCGGCCTGCTTTTCACTTCTGTGTATACATGTACACTATACACTGGCACCAGTGTAGTGCAGATGTAGCCACCGACTACAAGAAATGTTGGCACACATGGATATCATTACAAGATTCAGAACCCATCCCTCTTATCAGCATCCCCTGTTGGCTAGTTTAGGTGGCTCTGTGCCTAGCATACTGGCTTTTGTAGATCCCAGTCTTAGGCACACATCTTCCCATTCATTGTATAGGGAGCCTACATGCCTAAGTCAGGGTTTGTGGATCCCGTTGTTGTTCCGGTGATTTTCTAGGCACCTTAAAAGTTAGGCTTTGCAATGCCTAAGTCGTTTTTTGGATCCGGGCCTTAATCGCTCTGTACTTCACTTTCACTATTGTAAAATAGAATAAATAATGCTGACCTCCCTCACAGGGGCATTGTGAGGCATAACTGATTAATGGAAGTGTGTGAGGCACTCTTGAAAGAATATTATTATTAAAATGTCATGCTAATAGCACTGAGAGAAGTGTGAGAAGGAAGTGAAGGGGATGGTGAGGTGGCATTTATGGGGAGCAGGGGATTTATGCTTTTTCAGGGTATCAGCATAAAATCAGGGGAAACTCAGAAGTTTTGACTCATCAAGGAAATGAGAGTCTGGGTTCATTCCGTCCTTAACTTCACAACAAAACCCAGATGATGTAAACCCAGTGAATGTAAACCACCAGTTCAGGACAGTTCTGGTGTTTTGTTCATGAAGTGCATGGATCTATTGTGCAATCTGTGTTAAGGACATTTAGAAGATGCTGCCGAAATGTCCATAACACTGGCTCTTGACTGGCGTCTATATATTATTGTTCCTCATCACACAGTCTTACTGAATTTTACTCAACTCTCATATGCCTTTACATGTAATTACTTTCATTAAATTTCATCAGTGCCACTGGCAGAGATAATTCAAGGAACAATATCTTTTTTCATTAACACATACATTTTTCATCTGGTAAGGGCTTTTTACTATTGTAAATGAAAATGAAATCCAGAGTTTAAACATAGTTTTAGTTTTTGGAAAGAGTTTGCAGAAAATCAGAAAAGTCTGCCTCTTTCATCTTCAGAACAGATTACTTTAGAGGAATAATTAGCCTCTCTATGATCATTTTTGCTTCTTATTAAAGTTGTGAATAGCAGTTATTTATGTGCCACACTTTATATTATGAATCTGCATTGACATTCTTAATAAAGGTAAAGGTTGGAGAAAATATTAATATCAAAATAAAGTTTGGGGAAACTTCTAAGAAATGAATAATTTCTTTAAATTTCCAAAGCTCTTAAATCATTTAAAGCATTGATTAATTCCCACTTCACCTTTGTTAGGTGAGTAAGTATTATTATCCACATTTTACAATTGGATCAATTGTGGCAGAGAGAGGTTAAGTGAAATATTCAAGGTCATATGACAAATAAGTAGAAAAACTGAAGTGCTGACATGCTGATCTTTGCTCTAACCACTAGACAGTACTTCTTTCATCAAACATTCCTACTTAAACAATTATGAGAAATGCATTTTTATGAGTGTGTTTGACAAACTGCACTCTTAGTAACTATGGAAGATAGAAAGCAATATTTTCTGATATGTATGTCTAGAGGGCTTTGGAAATGTACAGATATTCCTACTTCTTGAAGCATGTTTTGCATATACAGTACACTGAGATTAATTGATAGTCTTTATTCGGTTTGGGCCTGATCCAAAGCTGATTGATGTGAAAGGTGACTTCAATGAGGTTTGGATCAGGTGTCTAAGGCTTAGGCACAGTGGTACTTCTTAAATTCCTGTTTAAAATTCTTTTGTAGGGCTGTAAGGGACTTCAAGAGGTCATCTAGTCCATCCTCTAGTCCATCCCCCCAGACTGAAGCAGGATTAAGTATGCCTAGACCATCCCTGACAGGTGTTTATCTAACTTGTTCTTAAACCTACAAGGACAGGGATTCAACAACATCCCAAGGTAACGAGTTCCTGTGCTTAACTATCCTTATAGTTAGAAAGTTTTACCTAATATTCAATTGAAATCTCCCTTGTCGCAAACTAAGTGGGTTGCTTCTTGCCCTAATCACTGTGGACATGGAGAACACCTTCTTTATAATAACCTTTAACATATTTGAAGACTGTTATCATGTCCCCCCGTCAGCCTTTTCTTCCATAACCTAAACATGCCCAATTCTTTCAACCTTTCCTCACAGGACATTTTTTCTAAACCTCATCATTTTTCTTGCTCTCCTCTGGACTCTCTCCAGTTTGTTACATCTTTCTTAGGGCTTGTCTTCACTACTGTGCTAAATTGGCGCCGATGCATCAGTGCAGTGGTGCTGCTCTATCGCATCTGGTGAAGCCGCATTACGTCGACAGGAGAGAGCTCTCCCCTCGACGTAATCACTCCACCTCAACGAGAGGCAGGGGCTGTCGGCGGGGGACACCACTTTAAGTCAATGTAATTTACATTGCTCAAGGGGTTGGTTTTTTCACACCTCTGAGCGACGTAACTTACCTCAATTTAAGCGGTCCTGTTCATACAAGCTGGAATGATATTTACCTTTTTTGCAACAGCATCGCTCTGTAGACTCATTCAGTTTGTGATTCCCTATAGCTCCAGATCCTTTTCAGCAGTACTACTGTCTCACCAGTTATTTCCTACTTTGTATTAGTGCATTTGACTTTTCCTTCCTAAGCATAGAGCTTTGCACTTGTCTTTATTGAATTTCATCTTGTTGATTTCAGACCAATTCTCCAATCTATCAAGATCATTTTAAATTCTAATCCTGTCTTCAGAAGTGCTTGCAACCCTCCCCCCCGCCCAGCTTTGTGTCATCTGCAAATGTTATAGGCATACCCTCCACTCATACAAGTTGTTAATGAAAATACCAAATAGTACTGTACCCAGGACAAACCCCTGTGGGACCCCACTAGATACATCCTCGCAGTTTGACAGCGAACCATTGATAACTCCTCTTTGAGAATAGTCTTCAACCTGATCAGGGCCCGTGGAAGGAAGGAAGAAGGGATGTTGTACAACCGGGTTTTTCCAGTGGGGCACTCTGAAATGGAAGCTCCAAGAGTTCCTTTTAAATCCAAAATAGCAGAGCCTTGGAATTTCTTTTGTCAGTGTGAAGATGGAGCGACACCTACTACATCTAATCCCTAACTGGGATCACACATCACAGCCACGTCCCTTAGAATACCCAGAGCCTCAAGTATGGAAGGTTAGAAAAAGCCCCAAATGTGCAAACAAATAATTTCTAGGTTCAGACATCCTGTCTAAGGATTTTAGCGTATGCTTCCTAGAATACAAACTCTCATTAAAGAAATACAGACATGTATGATGTAGGTGAATGAAGCATTCATTAAAAACAATTTAGATTCAGAGGGAAGATGGTAATAGTGGTAAGCTCTTCGTTCCAAAGTAAACGTCTACAGATTTTCAGAGTCCACTGAAAATAGTTTCTTGCAACATTAGAAATGATAAGTAAAGCAAACCTACCTAATGCATCAAATATTGTAAGAAGAAGATGATGGACATATTTAGGTCATGCTTTATGCAGGCCCAGATTAAAGAACTTTGGAGCCCTGTACATGATGGAAATTGGGGGTTCCCCACCTTCCTTAAAGTAGAGCTCTGCTCCAGCTGCTGCCAGCCCTGCACAGCATGCTAAGCTCCTGTGCAGGGGCTTCTCAGCAACGCACCCTTGCCCCATACATACCAACCCCACCTCTCACTGATCCCAGAATGCACCTCCCACTCCACTCCACTCCACACAGGCTCCCGAATGCCACTCTCACCACAGTTGCCAACTGTCACGCGGTAAATAAGCACCCCGACTTTCACAATAAGCCAAAAATCAAGCTAATCCCATTTCAAAACAAGACCAAAACAAGCCAATCCCTAAGAACCCCAACACTCTATGTGACTAGATCCCCCTGGCATGCAGTCTGGGACTGTGGTGGGCCCGCTGTGCACCCCTGACTCTCTCCCTGCCCTTCCCCTTGCTTGCCGGGAGCTGATAAAAAAAAAAGAAGCAACAAGCTGCAACAAGCTACAAGCCCAATAAGCTACAAGCCAAAAACTAGTCAACAAGCAATTCACAAGTCAATTAAGCCAAAAACAAGCCCAATTTCTGTGTTTTTTTCACAGATTTGGCATGTCTGACTCTCACCCACATATACCACAATAACCCTCTACCAGCCCCCACTTATCCTGACAACCCGCCCTCCCCATCACAGCAATCCTGCAATACATCCTGCTCGATGCAGCCCCCAACAGCTCAGCCCCACTGGCCATAGCCCCAACATCCCAGCCCCCAACCTCACTGCCGTCTAATGCCACCACAACTCACCTTACAGCTCCCTCTTGCCCTAACCCAACACCCTCAGCCTCTCACCCATCGCCCCCAGGCCCTTCCCAGGCACTCACTGGTATGCCTTGGCTCAGTGCTCCACTCTGGTGCTGGGCTGCTGCTTCCAATCCCAGCTGCCCAGCTCTGCTCACTCCCATCTCCTGCCCTGCCACTCACTCACATGGCCCTTTGCCACTTACGTTTGGCCTGGCTGCCCCATCACTGTGACGGAGGGGGGCAGGCCCTAATTTGAGTGAGTGGCATTGCGATCTGGCGCATGAGGTCACAGCGCTGCTCAGGTTTTATTTTTTTTCTCCCAGTGGTCAGGGGCCCTCCTGAGATGGGGTCCCTGTGCAAGCACCTTGATTAATCCCGGCCTGGCTATACCAATGCCACCAAAACAACCTTCACATCAAGTGAGAATATGCACACCACATGGAAGGAGAAAAAGAGGGTGAGCAAGAGAAACATAACCTAGAACACAAGGGAAAGAAGCCAAATCCATCAACATGACACTCAGGAGCCTGAACAGACAGCACAAGACCAAAATAAATGGCAGAAAATGGTGGACACCCTATGCACCTGAGAGTGCAGGAGGAGAAAGAAAGAAAGAAAGAAAGAAGAAACTCTTTAGAGCAGAGATCTTGTCTTACTTTGTTTTAGTGCAGCACCTAGCACAATGGAGCCCTAATCCTAATCAGGGATTTTGTGTGCTGCCACTATATAAATATGAACCAATGTACTACTAATAATATGAACGCTTTGCTGAGTAGCCCCGGTGTGCCATCATACAATTTACAGGACAAGTTAAGTATTGCTCAGGTTTAAACAACAACAAATGGCTAAGTACACTAGAAAATCTATAATATATTATCCCTAACAGATGTCCTCAATACAAAGGGCCTGATTCCACTGTCTTCCATGGAATTACCCCAGTGTAACTAAACAAGAAATTAAGTCCTGGATGTTTCCATGTTATCAAAGCATATTTAGTGCCTCGCTGTAAAAAGAGCAAAGTAGAAATAAGCCACTTAGGAGAAATACGTTAAGATTCTCAAAAGACTAAAGATCATAGTCAAAAGAATCCAAAAAGCAGAGAAGCTGAACAGATTTGGCTACTCACAGAATGAGAATGCATCTGTTCTATCCTACAATTAATTAATTATTGTAGAACATAGTAGGACAGAATTTAGTTTTGATAAAATAATAGTTTAAGATCAGGAAGATATAATCTACAAATATAAGTAGAATGATAAGAAGAAGAGATAAACAGGGTTAGAAATTGAAGTCAGAACATTGCTAAGAAGGTGAATAGGACATTTAATGAAGCAAAGGAATCCATGGAAAATTAGGGAGAACATTGAGAAAGAAATGGTAACCTAATAATAATAGCCTTACATTTATTCAGTGACTTTCATCCCAGAGGGGCCCACAGCATTTTACAAAATGATAGACAAACTAAATAGACAGATCACTTTACCCACTGCTGAACTGCTGCTGCCTTTGGTGTAAACAGCCATTTAACAATTCACACAAACACTGCAGAACCATCTGGGACTGGAAGAGTACATTTGGAACAGCAGGCAGACAAGATGCAATTATCTGAGTGAGAATTTGGCTAGGACACTGGCTTTAAGAACCTACTCTTTGAAAAATAGAATGGAAATGTGTGCTCTCTCTTTCTTTTAAATCATATACTTTCTGTTGGAATTACTTTAATTTGATATAAGGGGGAAAACCAGAACAAAAATAAAGTTCCATGAGAGGACACAGCTTATGTCTCTTCTGCTATAGGCTGCATCTGAACTAAACCCCATCTCTTCTCTCTTTCATCTGGGTCCCTCATCTTTATATCCGTGCCACCCTCTCTCTCTCTCTCCCCCACTTTCTTATTTTTCATAGATTCAGGCATTTTATGGCCAGAAAGGAGCATTGTGATCATCTAGTCTGACCTCTTGTATAACACAGGCCATAGAAATTCCCTGAATTAATTCCTGCTTCAAATCCAGTCCCTATGGTTAAACTGGAGCCTATTGTAGTAACAGTAGAGGGTTTTTTCAGGACCTGAGTCAAATGTTTTATTAATGTTTAATTAAAGTCCCTTTTAATTAAGGTTGTTTTTACCTCATCGTCATTTGATCAGAGAAAACAAATTTGGTGTGGATTATTGGCTTTTAATCAAGAGCATAAGCAATTATAATGTTAGTTAATTTATTATACTTCCCTAAAGTACTAAACAATATGGAAATTACATTGAAGTTACCACGTAAATCAAGTTAGTCAAATAAAGAAGGTAATAATAATACAAATTAAAATTGGTTAACTAAAAGAAAACAATTTGAGACCAACAATTGGGCAAATCATTGCATGAGAACAATTAATAATCAAATCACAAAATTAACACCAATGATTGAATGGCTTACCATGTCTTTCTATCCCTATGCAGTTTATTTAGCAGCTTATAGTTTCCTCTATGGCAGTGTTTCCCAAAGTGTGGTATGCGTACCCCTGGTGGTACGTGAAAGGGTTTCAATGGGTACATGGCCTGTTCACCCAGGCCGGCAGCCGGCTGAGCGGAGCCGGCGGCCGGGACCCCAGCTGGCAAGGGGCCGGCAGCGGGCTGAGCGGGGCTGGCGGCTGGGATCCCAGACCCACGGCGGGCTGAGCAGCTTAGCCCGCTACCGGTCTGGGGTTCCATCCGCCGGCTCCTGCCAGCCGGGGTCCCGGCCGCCGGCCCCGCTCAGCCTGCTGCCGGCCGGGGGTCCCGTTCACACAGGCCGTCAGTGGGCTGAGTGGGGCCGGAGGCCGGGACCCAGGCTGGCAGCTGTGTGCCAGTAAAAATCGGCTTGCGTGCCGATGCAAACCGCGCGTTACCGCGGCTCGGGCAATACACTTGTCTTTGTGGCATGTGCAGAAGTCATACTGATGGATAAAAAATAAAAGTGAATAACTACTTGTAGTAATCTAAAGATCGTAGTAAGTACATACTTGGTGTGTATTAATATACAAAATTTCTCTTTTTGTTTTTGTTAAACCCATGTACAATGGATCGCTGGCTAAAAACGGGAAGTTTGAAAGGTACAAAAGAAAATTATGAAGGAAATACGAATGTTAGTGATAATTATGCCGAAAAATGCAGTGATATGGCTACATCAGACAATTGTGACGACAAAATTAGTGAACCGTGTGAACCATCTGTAAGTTTATTGAACGTATCAGCTGCAAAGAAAACAAAAAAAGCCCGCAAATATGTTGAAGAATATCTTAAACTGGGATTTTCGTGGACTGGCGATGAGGTGGAGCCTGTTCCACTATGTGTGATTTGTTACGAGACTCTCACAAATGAAAGTATGAAACCATCCAACCTAAAACGCCATTTTGATAGCAAACATAAAGAATACGAGGGAAAACCTGTAGAATTCTTCGAAAATAGGCGCAAAGATCTCCAAAAGTCCCAGAAAACAATTTGTAATGTGACGGGAGGTGAAAATATGAAAGCTTTGGAAGCTTCATATAGTGTGGCGTACTTAATTGCAAAGTCCGGAGCTGCTGAAGTGATTGGCGAGACATTAGTAAAACCTGCAGCCAAAGTAATGGTGCAAGTGATGATTGGAGACAAGGCTAGCAAAGCTATAGATCGTGTCCCCCTCTCAAATAACACTGTTCATCGTAGAATCACAGATATGGCCGAAAACATAAAGCAGCAATTATTGTTAAGAGTACAAAAGAGTCGCTACTATGCACTGCAAGCGGATGAATCCACTGATGTTGTGAATTTAGCTAATCTTTTGTTGTTTGTCAGATAAGAGCTGAATAATGAAGTCCACGATGATATTTTGTTCTGCCAACCTATGCCAACATATACAACTGGAGAAGCTATTTTTAATGTTATTGATGACTTTATCAAAAACAGTTACTTGGATTGGAGTCGTTGTGTTGGAATAAGCACGGATGGCACCAGAGCCGTGATTGGTTCGAAGAAAGGAGTTGTTGCACGTATTCAAGCTGTTGCGCCAGAAGCAAAATCGACTCATTGTTGCATTCACAGGGAAGCACTCACCAACCAGAACATGCAAGCAGATCTAAAGCAAGTACTGGATGAAGCTGTGAAAATAATCAATTTTGTGAAAGGCCGCCCTCTGCACACCCGGCTGTTTTCTCAGCTTTGTGATGAGATGGGCAGTGATTACACACAACTCCTATTTCACACTGAAGTGCATTGGCTTTCGTGTGGAAAAGTTCTGAATCGCCTATTTGAGCTGCGAGAAGAACTGCAAGTTTTTTTAGATGAAACCTTTAACCTGTGAGACCGTATTCACGACTGGAAATGGCTATGCAAACCAGCATATATTGCAGATATCTTTGCTCATTTAAACAACCTCAATCTACCCTTGCAAGGGAAACTCATATCCATATTCCAAGACACAGTGAGCACCATGGTCACAAAATTGAAACTGTGGCATAAACGTCTTAGTCGTCGTGAACTGGATTCCTTTCCATCTCTTCATGACTTAGTAATAAACTCAACTAACGAACTTGATAGTGATGTGTTGCAAACCATGAAGCAGCATTTGGAAAGCTTGCAGAAAGATCTTCGTAAGTATTTCCCTGAACCGGACGGCACCTTTGAATGGATCAGGAACCCTTTTATCATCAATGTTCAAACATTGCCAAATACCCTCTCTGCTTCAGGAGAAGAACAGCTCTTGGAGCTGGCTTCAGATAGCTTCCTGAAAACAAAATTTGAGCAAAATACACTGACGTCATTTTGGTTGGGGGTTAACTCTGAATATCCAGCTCTATCGGACAGAGCTGTCAAGTATCTTCTGCCTTTTCCCACCTCATATTTGTGTGAGATCGGATTCTCTGTGCTGGTTGGCATCAAAACAAAAAAACAAAATCGTCTTATTGACATGGAGCCCCATCTTCGTCTTAAGATCACAGACATAGAGCCAGATATCCCCGCGAAAGTGTCTGGTCAAAAGCAGTTCTATCCCTCGCACTGAATAGTTTGGTTTGTACTGAAAATTTTTCAGTACCGAAATAGTAAGTATTAAAACTAGTGCTTTCTTCACTAACCTAACCAAACCAGCGTATTTTAATTTCAGAATGATACGAATTCACCATATATATGTATATATATATGCTGTTCTGCCAGACTGTTGATTCGCTTCTATTATTTTAATTATTTCTAGTACTATTTCTATGTAACTATTATTTCTATTAAAAGTTTTGTTTCAACTGTATGTAATATAATTTTGTATTTATTTCTAATAAACATTTAATCCAGAATGAAACGAATTAGGAGTGTGTTATAAAAATGTGGCTACCACCCTCCCGCCCAAAATTATCTTCACCGGAGAAGGGGTACGCTTCTCAAATGTCTCAAAATGGGTACGCAAGTGTTGTAAGTTTGGGAAACACTGCAATGGAGCAAAGGACGTGTTATTACCATTATAGAAGGCACTTGTGAGACGTTATCTGAAATACGGTGTGCAATTCTGGTCTTCCATGTTTAAGAAAGATGAATTCATATTGGAACATATGCAGAGAAGGGCTACTAGGAGGATCAGAGGAATGGAGAACCTGCCTTACAAGAGGAGACTTGAGCTTGACTTGTTTTGCCTAACAAAATGAAGGATGAGGGGAGATATGATTGCTCCATATAAATACATCAGAGGTATGACCAGGGAGGGAGAGGAGGTATTTAAGTCAAGGGCAAATGTTGGCACAAGGACAAATGGATATAAACTGGCCATCAATAAGTTTAGGCTTGAAATTAGATGAAAGTTTCTAACCATCAGAGGAGTGAAGTCTGGAACAGCCTTCCAAGGGGAGCAGTGGGGGCAAAAAAAAATTAGTTTTAACACTGAGCTTGATAAGTTTATGGAGGGGATGGTATGATGAAACTGCCTACAATGGCATATGGCCCATCTGTGTCTGCTATTAGCAAATATCTCCAACGGCTAGAGATGGGACACAAGATGGGGTGGGCTCTGAGTTACTACAGAGAATACTCTCCCAGGTGTCTGGCTGGTGGCTCTTGCCTACATGCTCAGGGTCTAACTGATCATCATATTTGGGGTTGGGAAGGATTTTCCCTCAGCTCAGATTGGCAGAGACCCTGGGGATTTTTTGCCTTCCTCGGCAGCGTAGGGTATTTGTCACTTGTTGGTTTGAACTAGAGTAAATGGTGAATTCACTGTAATTTGAAGTCTTTAAATCAAAATTTGAGGCCTTCTGTAACTCAGCCAGAGATGATGGGCCTACTACAGGATTGGGTGAGTGAGGTTCTGAGGCAGCAATGTGCAGGAGGTCAGACTAGATGATTATGATTAAGGCTACGTTTATGTCCCCGAGGTCATGGAAGTCACGGAATCCGTGATTTCCGGAGACCTCCGCGACATTCTCTGCTTCGGCCCCAGAGGCTGCGGGACTCTGGAGCTGGCAGCCAGCAGGGCCCTGGCAGGGTTCCAGCAACAGTCGACAGGGGCTCCCTGCAATGTTCCAGCCCTCCTTAGGGTTCCAGTGACAGATGACAGCCTCGCGTGGGGAAGAGGGGAGGGGGACACCTAGGGCGAGCAGCTGGGGTGTCCCGTTTTGTCTTTGGGAAATATGGTCACCCTGCAGCTTCCCGCTGTTGTGGGTGGAGGGGAAACCAGCCCCACAGCTCCCAGCCACCATGGTGGCGGGGGAAACCATGGAGCCACAGCAGCAAAAGTCACAGACAGGTCACGGCTTCCGTGAATTTTTGTTTATTGCCCGTGACCTGTCCATGACTTTTACTAAAAATAGCCAGGACAGAATCTTAGCCTTAATTGTGATGGTCCCTTCTGGACTTAAAGTCTATGCGTCTATGAGAACCAAAAAGCAGAACTGGAGTTGTGGTTAGGAGACAAGCTGGTGGTCGGAGCCAGAAGTTCAGCAGAAGGTAGGGACTACGGCTGGAGTGGGAGCAGGCATGGGTTGGAGCAAGGGCCGGTATTGGAAGCAGGTCTGGTGCAGCTGCAGGTGTGGAATGCACTGAGCAGCCACTGTTGCTACAAGGCTTAAATGGTGAGCTGTTGTCCCTTCTGTCCAATCAGGGAGCACAGTCACTTAGTAAAAGTTTACTGGGCCCAGACAAACTCATTGGGTTGCCAGGAACTGAGTCAACTGAGTTCCTGACACAAGGCATGCATTGAAAGCCTGACTGGTTGTGCATTGTCCAACTGGCAGCCCATGGATGATTCCATGTGGCCCCTATGGAGGATGCCATTTTATAGAACAAACCTCTGCACAGCATGACCTTGCATGCTCCAGTCGCCCCCTTCTTTTGATCTAATGGCCTCCATCAATCTTTTCCCTTCCTCCTTGGTCCGCTCTATCTCTTATCATCCTCCTTGGAGCCACCCCTCGACCTCCACCACAAACTCTCTCTCATATTCACTCTTTTCATCCACACCCCTTTCTCCGTGTTTGTATCTCTATTTTCACCTCTACTTGGGCCACCACCTGATTCGTTGTCTCCTCCTGGACCCCCCTCACCCATCTTCTGTCCCCTTTCAACAAAAACAATAATAGAGGGGAGAAAATGTTTTGAAACTGCTATGCTGGCAGGCAGGCTGATTGACCCCTCTCTATTTGCACTCCCTCTTATTGCCTCAACATTCTGTTATTCGTGTGTATGCCCCTGTTTTTTCCCCCTCCTTCATGTAGAAGCTTCTGGCTTTCTCCCACCATCCTTCCTCTGTTGGGAGAGGATGGGGCTGTAATTCATCTCAGAGCACACAGTTTTATTTTCTCTCGGTCTTATATGCATTTGAAGTCTTCAAGGGCCCAGCATTATGCAGTGGAAGAATTAGGGCTCTTTGTCTTTTAGAACCTTCACAGCTTTAGTTAAGATCCAGGTGTTAGTTGCCATGGTAACAGCATCCCTAACACAGAAGGCAACAGCACAGGTGGTCAGTTTTGAATTAAATATGCAAATACATTTTAATGCTAGGGATGGAAGATTCAGTCTAGAATTCAGCCTGATCAAATACAAAATTAACAAAAAGGAGGAAAGACTGGCAAGAGGGGGAAGCAGAGAGATGAGTAAACCCAGGATGCTGAGTCTTTCTTCTCCTCTTCTATTTTGTTTAGGTTTATATTGCCACACTCATCATCACAGTATCTGAGCCCCTTCCAGTAATGCATTAAGCCACGTGGCTAACATCTTTCATATGTTGCTTGTGTGCAGCAGTATTTGGTTTTGAGAGGGTCTTTTTTTTGTACTTTTTTTTAATGTACATGCTACTATGTCTTTGTTAGAGAAGGCAGGTGAAAGAAGTGTGCCTTCACTAGGAGTGAAAGATGGTGAGATTTGTGATGGTCCTTAATTCTCCTGGTGTTTGCTCCACAGTCTCAGACCACCACCCCCAAGAAAGCTCTGTCTGCTGCACAGCTGAGCTTTGTTAGAAAGCTCATTTGTGCCTGAGGAGTAGAGTTGTTAACTATGGTCTTAGACCATTAGGTGGTCTTTGAGATACACTTGGCCCAGGCCATTGATTGCTTGTGACAAATACGTCCTCTTCCCTCCAGATGATTTATGATTAGCTCATAGAAAAATTTCCGATGGAACAGTTTTCTGTCAAAAAATTCTGATTTAGTGAAAGCAATAGGTTTTGTGGGAATGTATCAATTTTGTCAAAATTTTCCCAGAATTTTTTTGAAATGGTTAATTTCATGTCAACTGTTATATTAATTATATTATATTATTAAAGTCAAAACAAATAAGATCAAAGCTAAATATTTTCTGAATATTTCATTTGGCAAAAAATTCAGAGCTTTTGACTGTTCATCCTAGTTTGAGATGAAACCAGATTTAAAAATCTTGAAATTTCCAGCAGGATAGAAATTCCGAATTTCATCTAGTTCCGTTTCTGATGTTCCTGTCCCTTCAGATACAGCATTGCTCTTTCTGGGCTAGACTGCGACTTCGCCTACATGTCTGTGCTGGGGACTGAGAGAGAGTAAGGGTATTTCTACACGAGTGACTGTACATGTATCCAGGCACTTAGTTGCACCATAACCCCTCTATTGTCCCTATTGTCCACACCTAAACCCCAGCAGCACATGGCTGAAGGTGAGTACAGGGCGAGTAAGCTAGCACACCTCTGGCGTATCGGTAAGTACATGCCTCAGGGTGTCACATGACCCTTTACCCATGCCAGTGTGCTGTGTGGACAGAGATAAGAGGTGTGCGCCAAGTCTTGAGTTTCAGTAGTTCTCCACCCCCATTCCCCAAATTCACTGACCCCTGACCCTTACCCTAATCTATAAAGGTGCCTGTCCCCCCAATTTTCACTGGTTGTAGCGAGTTGCGCTAACCACACCAGATCACATCAGAACAGTTTTCCACTGTGCTATTTTGATCAGTACAGGTGAACATGGATCCTGGTCTGAGAGCAGCTGCCTGGCTTGCCGACCACAGCTGAGTGCTGATCAATGGATGGTCGGAGTACGACTTTGCCTGGAGCATCAGGAACATACACTTGTACCAGGAAATTTCATGGAGGCAGAAGCAGGCGGGTATTTAGCAGACTCTGGCCCAGTGCCAGGAAAGTATAAAGCACTTGAGGCTCATTTGGTCAGCAATGTTCCTGGGAACCTGTGGCAAGGATTTTACCTTGAACCAAGTCTAGTTTGTTAAATTTTAGCTACTAGAGAGTGTTCTATCTTTATTTCTCTTGTAACCATTTCTGACGTTAATATCTTATACTTGTACTCACTTCAAATCTATCTCTTTGTAGTTAAATAAACGTGTTTTATTTTTTAATCAAAATTAATCCAGTGTTGTGTTTAAACTGAACTGTTTGGTAACTCCAATTAAAGTAGCAAACTGTTGCATATTGACCTCTCATAGGGGTAATGGACCTCTAATATCTGAACTGCCCAGGAGAGGGCTGGACAGTTCAGAACGTACCTTTTGGAGAAAGTTCGGCAATGGGAGTGTATTGGGGTCGGCGACCGGTGCCTGCCGATAGGGCAGCCGGCTTCAGCAGTGTTACTGAGCATGCTCTGTCCATGTGAGCATGCTCAGTACAAGCCAAGCAGCAAATGTGTGTGTGTGGGGGTTTCACTCCACACGCCCCGCCCCCACACGTCCCCTCAGTGTGACTGGAGTGTTGCTGACAGGCTTCAGCACATGCCCATCAAACATGCTCAGTCTATGATGAGCTGGAGCAGGTGCTGTCAAGGGCTCCCAGTACATAAGAACATAAGAATGGCCATACTGGGTCAGACCAAAGGTCCATCTAGCCCAGTATTTCTGGAACATTTTTTATGGTAACCACCCATGGGTAGCTCACAGTGTTAATTGCCTCGCAAACTTGCATAACCATAGGCCTGACAGTGGACTTTCCAACCTCAAAGTGGTTTGCAAGAGACCTATGGCTGTCTGGTGTTGCCAGCTTTGAAAAGGCAATAGCCACCCTCTTCTTCACCAGTATGGCTTTCCTGAATTGAGTGTTCTGGTGCTGGAGGTTTGGTGCAAGCTCCTCACATGGCTCTATGAAGGTCAGTTGCCTCATTTGGAAGTTTTGAAGTCACTACTGGTGATCCCAGTTTTCCAAAATGATGTGATTCCACCACACCATGTTGGTACCAGGAGCAATGTTCCACCCAAGGGCATACCATGGCAATACTGGCTTTCACCATATCTGTACCACCTGAGCTGAATGAATTGTCATTGACCCTCCAGGTCAGCTGTCTTTAATGTTCTGCCCAAATTTCATCCAGCATCTTGCCAATTGGTTATTTCACTGCATAACCATTTAGCCCACAATAAGGAGCAGGACCAGAACAAGATCATCCCATCACTCCATGTCTTCCACTCAGTTTGACAGGGAATAACAGTGAAGGGGGCATGATTAGGAACTGCCATTGGCAAATGTGTGAAGGCGGGGGACAGTACCAACAACGCAGAGCAAACCAAATCCTAGAGTGTCTCCCTGCGATGCACAGATCCCTGGGGTACTGCCCCTAAAAGGTACTCTAACTTCACGTAACAACAGTGACAGTGTGGATGTGGGTATACATGTGTACACAACATTATACCCATGGCCAGCACAGCATAATGTGGACTCTTGGTGCAGGTATGGGGAGCATGAACAAGCATGTACATGGTCCAGTAACCGAGTATTGGTGCCAGTGTAGACATAGCCTAAGACTCCCTACACATGGGCTAATTTGAGTCCATGCCACAAAAGTAAGTGAGTATTGTGTCGGGAACTACTGCAATATAAGCACTGCCCCTTGCTCAGGGCTGCACGAAAGTTAAAAAATAAGCCCAATGCCATGACTGAAAGAGATCTTGTCGACATCTTTAGTCATCCATGTGAACAGTAGGAACAAGGATCTCGTCTCTTTTGGCATCTCTTTCTCTGCCACATATATAAACTATCCAAGTAGAATATAATAATTCGTGTTTCATCTGATGATAAAACTTTGTGCCAGAATTTTCTACATTTTCCAAAGTTGTCTTGATTAAATTGCTATTAATTATGTTTTCATACTGACTGTGGCAAAGTCATCATTCAAAAACACAGGGCTGACATAAATTGTAATGACTCCAGAGGGTGAGTGGTGATGAAAAATTAGCTCATTATTTTATTTATGGAAATATAAAAGTAATTAAGTTTGTTTAATCGGGAGTGTTTAATTTAATGTATCTCATTACAAAGCTGAAAATGTTAAAATTTTGCTTAAAAATTGAAATAAATACAACAAAATGTAAACCAGAATGATCTAGGCCTCAGTAATGTAATATTCCTTACCAAGGCGTCTTAACCCAAAATGCAAACTGAGGGTTTGAAGCAAAATCCTTTAAATTCAAAGGAACGATTCCTATTGACTTCAATGGGTTTTGGATTAGGCCTTGAGTGCCTCAGCAGGTATCTGGAGCCAGTCCCAGGTTGCCATCAAAAGAACCCTTTCATTCAGCACTAGGAACGAGGATGGGTGATCAAAAAGCCATTCTGGGCTGCCCACCTTGAACTTGCTCCCCTGCACACATATTCATCCCACTCTAAGCCTCAATCCAGCAAAGCGCTTAAGCACATGCTTGGGCCTACTTGTTTGCCTGAAATCAACATACTCTTAAATTCTTTGCTGGATCCGCGCCCTTATCACCATCACTACAGAAGTCACGGTTTATAGTGACACTGATCTTACACTTCGTGAAATGACCTGAAAGGGCAGCTACTTAACACCTTTCACTAAGGTATATCAGATGTCCTCTAGATTATTTCTAGGGCGTCACTTGTGTAGGTCCGAGAGAGTTTTACTCCCTTTAATTTCTCACAAATGTTATAGTTTTGATGCTGCCTAAATATATTTACTATGTTTTAATGATATCATGCATTTTGAAGCTAAAGACATAAAATGTCAAAAGAAAAGCAATCTTTATTTACATTGTTTTAGAGCCACAGTAAAGGACAGAGTAAGAATTAGCATGTATATTGTAAGCATACAGCCATGTTTGGTACATAGAAATTGAAATATGAAGATCCAGTTATAGTCTTTTTTTATAAAGAGAGAATGAATAATAATATAAACTTACTTTCTTACTATAGCATTACTTTGCTTTATACAGATTTGAATTCAGAATGTTCCATATTTGTGGGATAACTTAGATTTATTCCTGCTGTTTTAAATGTCCAATGAAGTTGCGTTCTTTCCTCTGAAATTCATAACTAAAGCTGTGTGTGTTTGATTTGTGTTCTGTGACATCTAGCTAGTGGCCCTGAGTGAGCATCTCTGTAAACTCCACCCCAACATATCTACCTAGGCTACCAACATCCTATGTATATGTGTGTTTCTAGTGGAAAAAAATTTCTGCAAATTTGTATGCAGGAGTTCCTTTCTTCACAAATAACTTTCATATCCTCTTTCTAACTGCTAGACCCCAAGACTGAACTGGGCAAACTTGGTTTATGACTCCATGCATTGCCCAGCTAAGTATAAAGATATTTATCTACAAGTAGGAGAGAAAGATAAGCTACTTCTGGCTTCTGCTGGCTTCTGTCTCCTGCAAGAAACAGGCCAACAAGAAGATGCATGAGGAAATGATGTCCTTCCAGGAGGAGATTAAGTAGGGTGACCAGATGTCCGATTTTTAAAGGGGCAGTCCTGTTTTTTGGGACTTTTTCTTATATAGGCGCCTATTACCCCCTATCCCCTGTCCCGTTTTTTCACTGTTGCTATCTGGTAACCCTAAGATTAGGGCTTTCCAGGAGAAGATGAACATTTTCCAGGAAAGAATGAAAATTTTCCATGAAAAAATGAAAGGTTTTTGGGAAAAGTCTACAGCTTTCCCGGAAAAGTTCAAAGCCTTTTGTAAGAAGAAAAAGAGCTTCTGGGGGTGGGAAATGAAACCTCTCCAGGACAATATCAAAGCCTTCCAGGAATGCAAGGTTTTCTGGGAGGAGCAAAGAACTTTTAAGAAAGATGAAGGAGCCTTCCAGGAGGCAGAAGATGCTTTCACGAAAAGGAAGATGCCTTCCTGGTAGGAGAACTAGGTTTTTAGTGAGAAGCAAATGTTCTTCCAAGATGGAGATGGTAGCTGCTGCAAAAAGTTTGGGGATGTCAGGGAGAAGGAAAAGGCTATAGGGAACAAGCTGAGGCTATCTGTAAGGAAGAGGAAGCTCTCTGGGAGAAGGAATAGTCCTCTTGGAAGAAGAAACTTTTACACAAGGACAGAAATTACATTAAGCTGTATTGATTGATTGTTGAGGCCATGTTCATGTAAGAGGAAGGGTGCAGCACTAGGCATGGTGTAAATGAGTCTCTTGGAATTAAGTCCCCAAAGACTTGGGGATTGCTGTGCGTCTTACTCCTTGATCTAGGAAAATTAATAAAGTCCTTATGGAGATTCAGACACCCCTCCCCCCCACTCCATGTGTATTATTTTTAGATTTTTTTAATTGCATGTGTTTAACTTTGTGATTGTTCTTCTTGGTTTTCTTCTATGTCAGTAAATATCATGAAGCTGCTAGGTGACAGCCTAATTTATCAACCTTTCACCTTCAACCAGGGCAACTGGGATTTGATAAATCTTGGCTCTCAGAATAGTGATGCTCTAACAAGACAGTCCTTTTAACCGAAATTCTAAAAATGAGTGTCAGTAAATTGGTTAGGGACTTGATAAGAAAAGCTTGTTTTGAAATTCCATTCCATCCACTATCCAGCTTGAAATGTTATCCAGCCTGTGACAAGTTGCTGAGAGGGTAGTGGCTTCACAAGAAAGCTGGGACTATCAGTATCTCATACTGGAAATGCTTTATACCAGTAGTGCCCAAACTGTGTGGCACAGCCTCCTAGGGAGGTGCAGAGGAACATCCGGGGGGAGGGAGGGTGCAGCGGGGCCTGGGCCAGCCCCCACCGGGGTGCGGGGGGGAGGGAGTGCCATCGAACCCTGCTCTGCTCCCAGCTACGCTCTGGCCCCTGCTCTCGGCCGTTGGACCCTGCCCTCCCAGACCCCGCTTCCTGGCTGCAGTTCCGTTCCCAGCCGTGGGCCCCGGGCCAGCCATCACTCCGCTCCCAGCCTGAGGGGGAGGGGGTGCGGACACATACCATTACTGGTAGGGAGGGGGGTATGAGAGGAATAGTTTGGGCACCACTGCTTTATACAGTACAGATAATTCTCCTATGCTTTATTTAATTCTTATTTCTTCACATTTCTAAAACGTTATTATAGGCACTTATCCTGTGCTCTAGGCGCCTGGCCCTTTAACTAATAAATCACAAACCAAAAATAGAAGTACCCATAAATATTTCCATCTCAGCCCATGTCCTCCTCAAGAACAGAGAAAATAGATGGGCTTTGCAGCATGGCGGGAAGCAGGACTGGTCCTAGGGGTGAGCAAGCGGGGAAGTTGCTCTGCTCCTGATTGTCCGGCTTTATTTTTTTTTCTCCACTCCCAATGGGGCAGCCATGTGTGTGTGTATGTGCGTGCATGCGTGTGTGTGTGTGTTGAAAACATTTTCTGCCCTGGCTGGCAAAATGCTAGTGCTACTCCTGGCTGGAAGGTTAACAAATCTGGGCTCTGATAGATCAAGCTGGAGAACCAGTTCCTAAACCTAGGGCTTCTCCCACAGAACATCCTGCCAGAAGATCATTCTCATTTATATTGAGAGAGCTCCAGTTCAAGCATCTCTGCTGATCTCAGTTGTGGCAGTGTGTCATGGGGGGAGAGGCAATAGCTCAGGTAATCAGGTCCCAGCCATTTACAGCTTCATAGGTTAAAATTGAATTTCACCAATACAAATTCCTCCAGCTCTCCCAGCTGCTTTCCCCAGCCCACCAACAGTTTCTCAGTCTTGCCCGGTTTGAGTCACATCTGACTAGCTCTCATACAAGCCTCAAGATCATCTGGACACTGGGTAATTCGTTCCACTGTTCTGGCTGTGTCAGACATGACTGGAGATGTAGAACCAGGTGTCATCAGCATAACAAACAAACCGAATCCAGTGCTTAATTCATAATGAAAGAGGTGCCGGGGCTATGAACTGCCAAGCCCAGAGGGGCTGGGGCTATGAACTGCCAAGCCCAGAGGGGCTGGAGCTATGAACTGCCAAGCCCTGGCATAAATTAAGCCCTGACTGAATCCAAAGTCTCCTCAAGAACTCTCCTAGCAGCTTTGTATACACATGGAACAAGAAAAGTGACCAGATAGATCCCTACGACACGCCACAAGAGAGAGCCCTTGGGGCATAGGAACAATTGTCCATAAACACCCTTTGGGTGCTCTCAGAAAAACAGGAATGGAGCCAGTCAATGGCACTCCACCCACTCCAATAGTGGTTGCAAACAACTCAACAAAATCTTAAGGGAAACGGTATCAAACTCTGCTGACAAAGCCTAACCAGTAGAGGACAAGCATTACCCAATTCAATATCTATCCAATGAGGACTTCATAATCCCTAGGGTACATCAGGCCAGGTATTATGCCAGACCCTCTATGCAAGCAGGAGAGAGCTGACTGGAGACAGCAGTGTGAGAGAGAGCTGCAGAAAGAAGGCCATGCAACCTCAGAGTAGGGACTCAGAAGCTAAGACCCAGGCAGGGAAGCAACCTGCTGTTAGGTGCTAGTGGTAGTTGGGATGCAGGGTGAGGGCCTGTATGTAGGTGTGTGACAAATATGCATGTGCATGGCAGGAGGACGGTCTAGAGGGTTCACAATGAGACATTGTTACCCTTATACTCCACTATGGGGTCTGCCCCTAGAGGCTAAATCAGGAACGGTTGAGTTGATCTTTTATTATAACTGTTAAAGTAATTGTGCTGAGAGTATTTGCATCTTTTACTGTCTGGACGCCATAGGAAGATAATCCTGTTATTTGGATTCTGTGAAGATTAACGGGCACCCACCGGGCTAGAGCCTGGACAACCTAGTGTTTGGAGCATCGACACTGCTTGCCTCCAAGTTTGTGGTATACAGCATGCTACCAGATATTTAGGTGGGTCTGGTGTGCCAGAAAAAAACCCACTCACAGTGACAGTGGTGCCTGCAGTCGTATGCACATTATGCCCTGTGTGTACTGTTGGCAGGGGCACAGCCATCTGTGGGCAGGGGAGGCAAAAGGGGTAGTTTGCATGGGGGCCCCATTTTAGTGGGCCCCCAAACAGATGTTGCAAGCTGGCATGCCAGAGTGGTGCCATTCTAAGTTAAAGTGAAAGAGATTCGGTTATACCAGGGGTCCCCAACGCGCTGCCCGAGGGCGCCATTGCGCCTGCCGGGGGGTGTAAGTGCGCCCGCGGAGCCCTCGGTTTTTTTTTTTTTTTTTTTTTTTTTTGGCGCCCGCCGGCAGCGCTCGTTTTTCTTTCTTTTTTTTTTTGGCGCCCGCCAGAAGGAAAAGGTTGGGGACCACTGGGTTATACGGACTGTGTGAAAAAATTCTGGGGATGCCCCTGCACAGTGAGACTGAGGGTTTTGATTACTAATCTAATGAGCAGTGACAGACAGCTAGCCAAAAGGAACTCAGAAATAAAGTCTCCTGCTCAAACGTTTAGAATCCCTTGAGCTATTTGAATGAATTTGAGCAGAGATCGCCCTTCTCTCACCTGATCAAGTTATGACTAAACCCCTGGGTTTACATGCTTACTTTCTGTGAGCCCAATCCTAAAACCATTGAAGTCAATAGGTCACCCATTGACTTCAGTGGGCTTTGAATCAGGCCCTACATTTGAATAAATTGGAAATCTGTCTGTGTCTATTGTTTCACTTTGTTAACAAAATACCTTAGAAGTATTTCTCTCTCAGTCCCTGTCTTGCATTTTTAGCATCTTGTCCCTGATCCTTGTGTTCAGGCTACAAATGGTCATAATCTTCTGGTTCTTCTCAATTTGACATTTCATTCTGAGCTTCCATCAGTAAAGCAGGACAATATAGTTCAACATGCCAGGAGTATTTTAATTGACCTTACTGGGGGCTTGTATAGCCATGTAGCTCCTGATTTATAAAAAAAACCCTAAAGTGGCTCTTGAGGATGCCACAGGTTGTCTCTATGATCATCAATCTGGGAACATGTACGGCTTTGTTATAACTGCTCTGTGAGAGTTTGGAAACAGTGGCTCAAAGCCATTAGCCAAGGAGACCATGGAAGCTACTATCCCTTGAATAACAAAGAGCTAAAGTTATAGGGGGAGATTTTTAAAGACACAAAGGAGAGTTGGGGACCGACTCCCACTGACTTTCAGCATTGGTAAGACACATCTACAGATATTCCCTAAATAGCTAACTTCCCTTGATATTATTGGTTTCAAAGAGCTTTGCCAGATTAGATTGTCTTAGTGTACAAGGGATATCAGGTACTCCTGGGGACTTTGCTAGTGAGTCTGTGTTGATGTGTTTAGCATAGCACACTAGCATCATATTGGTGGAGTGAGGGATTGACATTTTTTGCAAGTAGCCTCACTTTTTTTGGATGGCCCCAAGGGCATGAATGTGCAGTTTACAATACCCAAGACAGATGGGTATAAAACTCTCAGGGTTTACTGTTGGTCCTGTCATTACCTTGGGAAACCAGTATACTCAATAGTCCTAAGGATAGCGACAAAATATCGACACTGGAAGTTAGTTGACTGGCTAATATCAATAGTGTCTCCAGCTTGTGACTAGCACTTCTAAAGCAGTAATGCCCTTGACTACTACTGACAGTGAATTGTTGCTAGACAGCTGATTCTGTGGTACACTTTTCACAGAGGAGATGGATTATTTCTTTGTCAAATCACCTCACTCATCCGTTGGGTCTAAAAAGTTTTTATATTGCTGTCACATTTCAGGGTGCAATCCAGACCAGTGAGGAGTTGTGTCACTGCCTGCCCTGCAACCTGGAGTGTCTCACAATGTTTTGCTGCTGTAGCTCCCAACCTGGGCCCCTCACAAACAGCCAGACAGCATGCAGGTCACACCCTGAGTGTCTCTGAAGAGCTGCAGCCTGTCAGCACACTCCAGTCACACTTTGGCTTCCACCAGTCATGGTTGCCATGTGCAGGGTGACCCCTGAACACACCCAGTCCCAAATTTCCTCCCAAAAATTGTGTTCTGCAATTGTGTCCAGCCCTCTCCTGGATAGTTCATATATTAAAAGTCCATTGCCCCAGTAAGGGAACAATATCCAACAGATTGTTACTTTAAATGGAGTTATCCAAACAATTCAGTTTGAATGCAACAGTGGATTAGTTTTGATTAAAGATAAAACAAGTTTATTTAGCTACAGAGATAGATTTTATGTGAGTACAAGTATAAGGCACATATGGTCTCAAAAGAAATAAAGATAAAATGCTTTTTAGTGCAAAAACTTAACAAAAACTTAGACTTGGTTCAAGATCAAATTCTTACCACATGCTGCCAACAACAGGGCGACCAAACTTCAGGTCAGGATCTCTCCCAAATTCAAATGTCTGCTTCCTTTGACTTCTTTAGTGAAGAAGAAAGAGAGATGCATAGGGAGAGATACCTTGGGGTGTTTTTGCCCCTCACTTTTATAGTCTAGTCACCCCTTTGAAATGCATTTTCCTGAAGGTTACCCCTAGATAAAGTTCATTCCCGCTGTAAGATTGAAGCCATGGAGTCTTGTGGTAAAATAGGTTCCATGCTGTTGTTTGCTAAAAATGCAGCTCCACCTGTTTCTGCCCCCACTTCTTTTCCAAAGAAGGCTACTTGGTTGCCCATCAGGCAGGTGGTTGCCCATCAACTTTGATGAAACCTGGTTAGAGGTGTCAGCATGTCTTTTGTCTTTGAGAAACAGGTTTGTATATTCCCCAGACTTGTCTGGTAACCACATTTCCATCATAATTTCAGCTTATGTTCATAACTTTACATATAAGGTTGCTACATACATTTCACCATGATATTAGTGACCAGTGAATTGTTAGTTTTCAAATGATAACTCACAAGGCATATTTTGTAGAAAGATGATTACAATAGTGTGTAGGGTGTGAATACAGAGGTGAATTCAGTCAAAATTGCTTATTTATTCTGTTCTGATACTGACATCTGCCTTTTCTTTTTCTTTTGTTTAGGGACAAACAAATTCAGCATTTCTCCCTTTGCTTGCAGCTACCAGCTCCCCTAATCCCAACTGTGGTATCTGTACATCCTGTCTTGGAGCAGCTTTTTAATCTTCCTTTAGTAGGGGGGAGGGATAGCTCAGTGGTTTGAGCATTGGCCTGCTAAACCTGGGCTTGTGAGTTCAATTCTTGAGGGGGCCACTTAGGGAGCTGGGGCAAAATTAGTACTTGGTCCTGTTAGTGAAGGCAGGGGGCTGGACTCAATGACCTTTCACAGTCCCTTCTAGTTCTATGAGATAGGTATATGTTAGTGATTTACAAACCTGCTCCAGCTTCACTCAGTGCTGTCTGTGCACAATTAAGATTAGTCACTTTATTCAGCTTGTTTGTATAGCTATACAGGCTTGAAAATTTTAGGCAAATGAATGTACCTAATTAGCCATGCCCTGGAACACCCAGAGTTAGGTGAGCGTTACAGTTGGTGCACAACAAATTTTGTCACACCTTTCTGCTCACATATGTTATTATCTATGTGTCTGTGCATGCAGACACTTTTCCTACACACACATAGCATAGATCCTTTGCATCCCAGTTATTAAGGTAGAAGTTTCCTTTCGAGCAGGAGTTAGAATGTCTTCTATTTGAGGAAATCTGGCATTCTGCTATGAAAAATTGTCACATGAAAAACCCCCATTCACCATTTTTTCATCTCCTGTGCTGAATCTTGACTTTGCTGCTTGATGGTACAACTACTGTCACTTTAATAGTGGGTCTATCCTAAAGAAAAACGGCAGGAATTTTGCAGTGCTCCATTGTTCCCCTAGCTTTGCAATTGACATTTTGAGTTCTTTCTGGCCACATATGAACACTTAAAAGCGTTATTTTATTTTTAAAATGCTATTTGGAGCCTATGCAATCCCCCTAGAGACCTTTTAAAACTCAAGACTCCGATTTTCAATTTTCCAGCAAGGCCATGGGGGACTCACTCCTCAATGGTCTACAGAGTTTCCAGGTGCTGGCACTGTGCAGTATTGCACTATATTTGACAGGAAGCCTGTAATAAGCTTTGACATCCCAATGAGACTCAGGGGTTGCTTCCACTGCTGATCATCATGCTGCTCAGTCAGAATGGCTTTTTTCTCTTACCAATTTTTACACATTGCTCTGCACTGCCACATACTTTTTCATTGCATCAGTTAGTTAGCTGTTTGACCTCATCATATGCTTTTCATCCTCAGGCTACGGCTACACTTGCAAGTGTACACAGTTACATTGCATGTACTGCTAGAGCGTGTACCCGGTATCCATGCTGAGTGTCCACATATGCCGTGCTGGACATGTGTTTATGCTGTGCACAGGCATATACTTGTGTCCACATTGCCCCTTTTCAGTATGCGATGTTCAGGGTAAAATTTCAGGGGCAGTATCTCAGGGTCCTGTGTGACACCAGAGACACTTTAGGAACCACCTTACTGCATGTTGCTGGAACTGTGCGCTGCCTCCATGCATATGATGATGGCAGCTCCCACTTCTCTTTCTCTTCTTCCAAACTGTGTTGGAGTCCTGCAGCAAGTCCATGAAGATGTGGTTCTGCTCCTGCTCATAGGACAAATGTTCATGCAGTGCAGTAACAGATACAGGACAGAATTGGTCCAGAGAGCTGTCAGATGGCAAAGATGGCTGACCTAGAGAGGGGAATGACAATCCACTTGGGACCCATGGAACAGATGTTCTGAATGCCAGGATTGCAGTGGTATGTCCATGGGTGGACCTCCACTTCTGGTCCTGGAGAATGAGCACGGTGTGGTGGGACCACATCATCCTAGAAACCTGCGATGATGACCACTGGCTGCAGAACTTCAGAATGAGGAAGCAGACCTTAACTGAGTTATGCATGGAACTTGCGCCAACCCTCCAGTGCCAAACCACTCAATTTTGGAAACCCATAACAGTGCAGAAGCGTGTGGCTATTGCCTTTTGGAAGCTGGCAACACTTGACAGCTACTGGTCTGTTGCCAACAAATTCAGGGCTGGGAAGTCAAGTGTCGGGATAGTGGTTGCCAGACCATCAATACTGTAATCTACCCACGGGTGGTTGGCATTACCCAAGTGCCTGAAATTATAGCAGGTTTTCAGAGCATGGGTTTTCCAAACTGTGCAGGGGCCATCGACAGAACACACATCCCTATACTTTCCCACTGAAAGAGATCCTTGAATATGTGAACCCAAAGGTTACTATTCACTGGTTCTCCAAGATTTAATGGACCCTAAGGGTCAATGCATAAACACAAATGTTGGACACATGGAAAAGGTCCTTGATGCCAGTGTGCTCAGGTGATTGGGGTGTGACATTGTATGATTAAAATATGATCATGGAGATCATTGTTGCTACCACTGTTATATAATTGCAACAAATCTTTTAAAAAGTATGTCATGTAAGGTGTCAACAGAAAATTTATGGTTTGCTGAATATGACTATCCTATTTGTATGCATGTATCATTTTAGTATTTGAAGTTATGAATATTGACTATGTACCTGTATTTAAAATGTGTTTGTTCCTGGGTAGCACCCACAAGATAGTTTACATCCAGTTTAGCCAGCACATTGTAAATGGACTATTCAAGTTAATGGCCCATCAACAAACACAATGGGCCATGGACGAAGCTTATCCCCACCTGATGGACTTTCCTGTGGATGCTACAGCCAGAATATCGGTAATGGCCCCTGCTATGACTCATGAAAGCATTCAAGGGTATGCTGTGCTTTGCCAAACGTATGTGAGGCTAAAGGGGAATAGTTCCACAGTGAGTGGGCACAGGACAGAAGCGCTTTCCAAAGTCTTCATAGGCAACCTGACCCCACCTGTGTGCACACAGCTCCTGGTTCCCGGCAGGCCAGGGAAATTCATGATGCAGTGTGCTTGCACATAATGGAACAGCGGGGAGCCAGAAGGTGAACTGGGACCGTGCCAAGAGACGTTACCCAGTTGTGTTGCTTGACAAGCTCAACAGAGCATTGCCGCATACTTGTGTCGTGAGATACCTCAGTGGGTTTTGATCCCCTGCAGTGAATGTACTAACTGAAAGCAGACAACTGGGGGAGGATAACACCTTTGGCCCTGGTTTTTGTGTGGTGGAGACTTTTAATGCTATGTAATGTCATCACTGAACAATGTTTTTGTTTCATGATAACTGCTCTGTTTTGGGTTGGTTTATGGGGAGTGCTTAAGAATTACTACAGTAATTAAAAAGAGTTCTGTAAGGTTTTAAGAGGGACGTCACACATTCCTTTCTTACCATTCTGTCTGACACTGTATCTCACAGCTCTTAGCAGGTGCTGTGCATGATTGCTCCTAAGCCTCGATGGTTGCCAGTGGTAACTGGTGAGTGTGGGGGAGTCCTTAGGCATGCTTGGTGTCAGGTATCCTCACTGTTACTTTTGTTTTCTTTGTCTGTAATCTCACTTAATTATCAGCAAATATATAAAGAATTTTCAGCTTCAGGCATGTATTACCAGAGCAAGAGGGCATATTTCCAGAGAGTGTATTTTAATTTACCAACCTCAGATTCTGGTTCCCATTGCAGCTCAGGGTCCTCCTCAGGCTCCTCAAAGGGGGATTCCTCAATGGGGTCTACCAGGTAGAGGCACAGAGTCATGTGCTCTTCTTCCTGTGAGTCTCCTGGGACTTCCTCTAGGACTTCCTCAAAGGTTCTTGCTGCCTCCTCACCCTGCCCCTCCTCAGCATCCCGACATAAGACGAAGTCAATGGAGTTGAGGAGGGGGTTGCAAGTGACTTTGGGTTCTATATTCTCAGCCCTGGAGAGCCCCAGTCCAGCTCACTGTAGTGGGGTCATGTGCTAGGTCCCCTCCCAGAGCAACTATTCTAGTCCTTCCTCCTCCAGTACAGGAGCCTGAGGTGCTTTATGCGTTCCCAGCACTGGGACGGAGTCTGGTGAATGCCTGCCACCTCCAGTCTTCTGAACTATCCTGGTACAGGTGAATGTTCCAGCCGATTTGGGCAAAGTCATGGAGGATGGTATACTCTGACCAAACATTGATCAGCATCCGTGTGTGCTCCAGCGTCCAGGTGGCTGCTCTCAGACCATGATCACTTGTACTGATCAATAGATTTCAGCAGAAAACTATTCTGCAGTGCTCAGCGCAGGTCACTGCTACTCTGGAAGAGGGGGTCAGGAATCTTTATACCTATGGGCAAGGGTCAGGCAACAAAGGGATCAATGCATTTTGGGAATGGCCCTGGCAGACTATTAATATCCTTGACCTGGTATACACCTCTTACCCCCATCCACATGACACTGTAGAGCGGGTCGGGCCATACTACAGAGGAGGCGGGCATATACCCACACCCCTCATGCATGCTAGCTTTCATGCACCAGACTGACCTTCAGGAACATGCTTTAGAACTTCAGATGTGGATAGCAGAGGGTTATGGCATAAGAACACACATGCAACTGTGTACACTNGCATAAAGCAAAGTTAAGCTGTAAGCCAGAGGCAGGCCCTGCTCACAGAAGCTGGCAAGAAAAGGGCTAATGCTGCAAAAAAATACATACCTAAAAGGTACAGAACACTAAATATTATGTATACATTTTACACAAATAACATAAAACAGGCCGACCCATTCCAATGACAGGGGCAAAAGGGTAAAATAATGAATAAAGTTGTTTTAATTAAACCAATTTGTACAAGGTGAGAGGCGGCACCTTACTACGTAGAGGGGTTGTACCTTGCTGCGTAAAAGGGTTGCACCTTGCTGCGTAAAAGGGTTGCACCTTAATACGTCAGGAGTGATGTGTAACTTGTTTGTACCTGTGTATAAAAACGTATCCCTGGGGCAGTGTCTTTGTCCGGCCGTAGGGGGAGTAAAAAGTCCCGCCACTAAGCCGGGTCCTTGCCAAAAGGCACTTTCTCGTAGTATGCCCTAAGTTAGGCTAAAAAACCTACAGGGAACTGCAATTGTGTCCAAGATCGCAATAAACCTAGTCAACATGACTTTGCATCTTACTGGACTCTGTGGTTATTGGGGGTTCTCTTCGGGTCTGCTGGGTCAGCTATCTGCGCAGAGCTGGGGCAGCACACAAAAAACACACACGCACGCAGCCGAGTAATATCAACAAATAAAAGCAGAGCACCATACCGATAGCATCTAACGACACCAAGTTCTCTCTGAATAGCTAAAATGATTATTTTATACATCAATGAGGTGAATTTTCAGCTTTGAAATAAGCATTGGAGCTACTGATCTCAGCTAAATCGGCACAGTTTACTTGTTAATATGCACAATACTTTTCTGCACCAACTCTCGTGTAAGCACCTCAAAGTGCATGAAGGCCAGCTTGTCTGTGGGTCTAGCATGGGTACTCAGTCAGGGGGAGGTGCAAGGAGCCTTTTCCACTTCATTATGCATCTCCCACAAGGGAATGTTAATAATTCTGGAGCTCAAGGGGACACAAAGACTACTCCCTAGCAACCCAAGGGACAGGACAGCATGCACACACTCTGCTTGCACACCTTTCTGGAGTTCCATCTGGGGCACTGCACTCTATGATGTCCCTACTCCAGACAACAGGCTAAATGCCACCCACTAGTGCAGTAATTCATAGGACACCACCACACCCTGCTGAGGTAAGCGTGTATTATTATCCCATTTTATATGTGACAGAGAGAGGTTAAGAGATTTGCTCCAAGTCACAAAGTGAGGCAGAGGCAGAGCGGAGAAGGGGTACTTCCACTCCCCTCTTCTAACCACTAGATGAAACTTCCAACAGTGTGATGGATTGTTGAGCCGGTCTGGTATTTCTTCCTGCTTTAACCTTGAAGTGAAATGTTTGTAAGAACAGATTCTCACAGACGAACTTATTGGATCAGTGTGCTCATTCGGTCTCTCTCAATCCATCCATTACATTCTTATTAGCAACCTCTCTCCAGAGATAAGCAATGAAATGTGAAACCTCCTGTAATCATCAGCACACTGCGTTCTGGTGCACTATCATTGGGCTCCAACAATTGCCTGTAGAACTTTTCAGTTTCATTACTCTTGCCCGCTGGTTTTGGTGTATAAGCTTGAAAGATTTCTCAGCACTCCTTAAAGGCAGGTTGGAATAAGCCTGTCAATGACTGGATTGCATGTGCTTTTGCAATGTAATTTAGCAGGTCATTACTCTGTAATGAGGACTTGGGTTCCTGTTGGCATTTTTATTCATTTGAAATGGCTGAGGGCAGTGGCTACTTTGTATAGTGTGATTTTGTGTAATTGTTCAATTCAGACATTATATTAGGTCTCGTATGATACTTCATGTATAATTATGGGCTTCTTCTTCATTCAAAAGTCTGCTGCTGTTAAAAAATGCAAAAGGAAATAAAATATGGAACAGTTTCACAATACTGTCAGGCTCTCCATTAAAGCTGCCATGTTACCCTTAGCTTACCCCATTCCATTAAGGGTATGTCTATGCTGCCATTGGAGGTGTGATTGCAGACATAATCAAGCTGGCTTTGATCTAGCTAGTGTGACTACCAGTAGCAGAGAAACTGCAGCAGCACAGATTTCAGCATGAGCTAGCCACTTCAGTAAGCAGAGCACCCAGTGTCCCGGGTGGGCTTGTATAACCCACACTGAAACTTGTGTTGCCATGGATTCACTGCTGTTAGTACTTGCGCTAGCTAGGTCAAAGCCAGGTCAGGTATGTCTGTGCATGCTGCAATCACACTTCTCATTAAAGGTAGACATTCCCTATGTCTCTGTAATGCAGTCCCTATCACTTGCTGCTCTGAAATGTCTGTATTACCTTGGTGTGATGGGGTGAATCATCATCACCTGCTAGAGAAAGAAAAAAAATCAATTAGTGAAATGCTCCACACCTGTGCAATAATTGATTGCTTCTGGCCACAGGAGGAAGAGCTAGGTGATGGGCTGTTAGTCATCTGGGACCTAAGCAGACTGAAGGAGTTCAGTACAGGGGGAGACTGCAGAGAAGCCTGGACTCTCCTATAGGAGGGAACCCCCGGGAGGAGAGTACGTTCAGGGGAGGGGGAGAGGGAAGGCTTGAGCCAAGGCATAGAAGGAGTAGGGAGAGCCCTAGGGGAAGCTGCTGGAGACCCCATGGAGGAGAGGCAGTGGAGGGAAAACCTGCTACACAAGAAGTGACAGAGGATGAACTCTGCAGGAGCAGGTCAGGCTCTGAGGGGGGAGGCCCTGAGGTAGGCCCAGTTAGAACACTTCATTGGGGACTGAGAGGAATGGAAGACTTATTAGTTTAGAGGTTTACTTGGACTTTGTTGGACTATTTTGTGATCCTGGAAGGGTGTCACTTGGCTGGAGGGATGAGCCGGGGACGACCCAGTGGTAGGCAGATGGCCTGCAGGAGGCCACAGAGCTGAAGCTACGGGCAATATTCACACACTGATACAAGGGGCTTAACTTGTGGTGAGTGCACTACATAGCACAAGGCAGAGCGTAGGAGATGGGCTAGCGGGAGTGCATTAACTCATTTCTTCACTTACACTGCCATTTCTATTCCATTTACATCACCATTCGCTTCAAGACCATTGTCAGTCTAATTCAGCTTCTTTAGACCACAGTTTTTGGCCTTGAAGGATGTTGACTTCTGTTCTGAACATACCTCACTTAGAGCTGTTATTAGCAGTACTCTACCCATGGCCATATGGTTCACAGAGAAGCTGCTTTTAAGCCAAATGCACAGTGTTTATCTGCTTTTGACATTTATAGGCCCATTTAGCCCCTCTGTCACTACAGGATTACTTTAAGTACCACATTGTTGTTTTGTAGGTAGACACAGTCTGTCCTTTAACTTGAGAGCATCTATTGATTTCCATTAGTAGCATATGAATATATTTCCTCTTGGTTCTTTACAAGGCTTAGAGTATGATGTAGCTGAAAATATACACATTTCCTTAGACTACTTGGGGCTTATGCAAAATGTTTATAAGAAGTGCTCAGCACTAATTGATGAAAATGCAGAAAATGGTAGCGGTCTGGGCCATGGATCTAAAGCTTCTAACTCTGCTGATGACCCATGTGGGTGTCAAAATGATGCCACGTGATGGATTTTATGTTTTATCAGTTTGATTCTTTAAAAAGTTAGGAAATTACTCACAAAAACCTACATTAACAAAGCATCCTTAAGGCTGCACAGTCAAGCACTCAAAAGTTAGGAAATGCTAGAATTAAGGTTGTCTGTGCAATCTTAATTTGGCCCCATCGTGCTACTGCATTATGATGCAGTCATTCATTACATAATCACACACTATTTTTTCCACAGGACTGCTGCTTCATTCACTGTGATGATGGATCTGCTCTGGGGATGAATAAGGCTGTGGAACGAAGGAGATTGTTGTCAGGAAGAGCCCTACTTCATCTGTTCCCAAAGTTGGAAAGTGTGTACCTATAGAGGGTACTGGGACAGTTGGGCTTAGGCCATCTGTGACGTTATGAGTGTAATATAATATCTCATTGAAAGGTGACGTAGGGCCAGAAAGAGTTAATTAACTCACAGACTGACCTGACCCGTGGCCGAACTGTAAAGATNTATAATATCTCATTGAAAGGTGACGTAGGGCCAGAAAGAGTTAATTAACTCACAGACTGACCTGACCCGTGGCCGAACTGTAAAGATTTGTTAGGAAGATATGTAAATGAATAGAGCTTTGAAATGCAAGCCTGCATTGTTAGAGATAGAAGGGTAGCTGTTTGCTCAGGTCTTGTGATGTAAGCAAACAAGTCTTGTCTATTGCTATAGCTTTGATTCAAAGATCAAAAAAGAAGTATTAACATTTAGGAAGACACTTGAGTGAAATAGTATTATTGTCTATATGTCTCTTTGAAGGTTGTGGTAACCTGTATCTGAACTGTTTAATGGATAAATTATCCTGTTTTAATTGCATGATGCTTGGGAGAAGGAAAGTTAAGCCTATTGTTTTCTCAGGCCAAAAGGCTGTTGGAAATGTATAAAAACCTTGGGACACGATCCTTCATCTCAGATCTGCTTTGGCTTTCAAGAGGGGGAAACCTTAAGCCATAAGGATTGAGATCCCCAGTCACTGATTGGAGTCACCCTGAGTATGGACATTGGACTATAACCTATGGACTATTTCTAAAAGGACTTTGGGCAACTACAAACTCATCTCTGCTATGTATCTGAACCCCAGGAATTGAACTAAAGTCTGTATGTATATTGATCTTTTAACCAACACTCACTCTTTTCTTTTTTAATAAATTTTAGTTAACAAGAATTGACTATAAGCGTGTATTTTGGGTAAGATCTAAGTTATAATTGGACCTGGGTGTGTGGCTGATCCTTTGGGGTTGGAAGACCCTTTTCTTTTATATGATGAGATATGATGATGATTACAGAAAATCTTATCTGACATGTCTCTGGATGGAGGCCTGAGGCTGGGCACTTTAAGGGAACTGCATTATATGGACTTCTGAGTAACCAATGAGGTAATATAGAAGCTGTTTTTTGCTGGCTTGGTAATCTAAGTATTGGAATATCCACCAGCTTTTGAGGTTTGCCTGCCCCGTTCTGTTTGCAGCTCACCCTAATTGAGTGACCTCAGCTGGCTCCCATAGGCAGCATTGTCACACTCTCCCAAAAGGCTCACCCTCTTAACTGAGGGAAAGGAACTACAAACCCCAGGCCACAACTGAATTCAGGGGACAACAGATGCAGGAATAGGAGTGAATGTCAGAGATTGAAGATCAGGGTTCCAGATGGGGACAGTGAGCAGAGAATCCTGGACCATGTTCACTGCTCCTCAATGAAATCCAAAGAGTCAGTGGATGACCTCCAGAGGAAGTCTGCCAAGAGATGAGATGTGATGTGATGAGGGAATGGAAACAGGCCCCGTAGTCACAGAACACCTCCCCACTCCCTGGTGAGCTTCCTCCTCCTGGTCTGGTGGATGGCCTTCTTGGCCAGCTCAAGGAGGTGGCTGGTGAGCAGGCCTCATGATTTCATGGGGCCACTAAGGGGAATAAGCAAGTAAGGGGAAAAGTGCTGCCAGAACCTAGTGGGAGGAGCTGGAAGAGGAGCTGCAGCCTGACGCACTCTACATAGATATGTGCCAGGGTCTCCCTCTCACTGCAGAAGGGACAGGTGTCGAGGGATTCTGTAAACCACTCCAGCCACACACCTGTCCTTATGGCTCCATGAAAGAGCACTAGCTAATATCTCAGCTGGGCTGTGGGACCAGTGCAGAGTATAGGCTAGTCCACCAGGCCTCCCTGCTCTCCACAGGTGGCAGCAGGTCACTTGGTGTCTGGATGGGACATGAAGGTGAGGAAGTGGATGGTATGGTCCTCAAGAGTGTACGGATGTTCTCTAGGCATAGTTTGAAGACTGAGCAGCTGGAGCGTGTTCAGCCTGCTCAGGCTGTGTATTAAGGAGGCCGGGGTCTCATGGAGAAGGGGCCCAATCACAAGGTCTGGAGGCCCAGGGATGAACAAGGAGCACCCTCCTGCAGGACCCACTCAAAAGAAGCAGCGGGAAGGCTGCCCTCACCTTCTGGAGCACACAACGGGGGCTCACAGGGTGGGAAACCCTATGCACTGGCCGAGTGCCACAGGGTCCACTCTGTCCCTCCGGCCATAGTTTAGGAGGTCTCTGAGTCTGGTGACATGAGACAAGGCCATCGTCCTGTGCACCAAGGGGATGCTACCACCTGCACATGAAGATGTGGGTTGTTTGGCACGGGTTCATCCAGGAGGTCTTCCCCCTTAACGGCTGCTACGGACCTGGTTGCTGAGACTAGCTTCCAGGTCCTAAGGAGATACTGATGGAAAAAACGGTAGCTCAGAGAGTCTTAGGAGAGACCTCTCAGGTGGAGATAAAACTGTTGCTGGTTGTATCAGAGCTCTTGGAGGTGGCAGAGGAAGGCATGTGTCAGCATACTCCATGCTGGATAGTGAGCACCATAAGGAGTCTCTGCAGGGCCTGAAGGTGCAATATGTGGACCTGGCTGCAAATGCAAATCAGGTCCTGTCTGCCCTGTCTCAGAGGGATGCTCTGGACAGGCATAGAGAACTAGTGCTTCCCCAGCCAAAAGAACTCTAGGATCTTCCTCTGGAGGTTGGCCAGGGTACCCACGGGCAGGCTCAGAGTGTTGAACCAATGCCAGAGCATGGGACAGGACCAGCTGGTTGACAGTCAATGTCCCTCCCCCAAGCAAAAAGCCACCATGGAAGCCTCATTCATTTCCTCTACCAGTCAGACACCCTGGTTTTTAGATCGATCCAATTCTCCAGTGGGGAGGGGTTGGTGGTAGGGTGACCAGATGTCCCGATTTTATAGGGACAGTCCCGATATTTGGGGCTTTTTTTATATATAGGCTCCTATTACACCCCCAACCCCTGTCCTGATTTTTCACATTTGCTGTCTGGTCACCCTAGTTGGTGGAAGAAAGGTAAACACCAAGATAGAGCAGTGGACCTGTGCCCCACTCTTCTTTTTCTTTCTCCATGATTTTCATGGATTTCTGTCTCTCGCTGAATCTCCTTCTCCAAGACAATACACTTCCTACAAACTAGACTTTTGGGGACTCATTCCCAGTCATTTACACCTTTTTTTTTTTTTTTTTAGCAGCAATGGAATTTAACTGACTTAACTGGAGTGGCCAGATCTTCTGGTCCAGCCAAGCTGTGCTTGATACAAGACTGGTGGATGGCAGGAGCAAAAGTGACTTCAAATCAACTGTGTGGCTCTCAGTTCCTGAGGCCTTCTGACCACAGACCATTCCCTGGTGTAAACTAAAGCAGTCAAATGGCTACTGTAACATATGCTGGGTGCTCACAACCCCCAGAGGCCACTCTGGCACTCAGGGATTTCTGGGATATAGAGATTCCCTATGTCCCAACTCTCCTGGAAATGCAACGGGCCATGAAGATTGCAGGGAGAGGATGCTCTGATGGTGGCTATATAGGAAGAAGCTTCAAAGGGCCAGTTAAACAGGCTTTAGGTTGGTTTGTTTTGCCATAATACTGCTAAGCAGGGGGCTCTGGCCCTGTATGTTTAAACAAAGTCTACTCAACTTCCTTCACATTTTACAAAACTTGATCTGATATTGTCCCTTTCTGCAACACGGCCAAAATGGCAAATGTCTCCCATTTTCCTTTAGGTGGCATGTCTTATTTTCACACATCTCTGTGAAATACTATTGCATTTCCCTCAGCAGAATAAATGAGAATTGATACATTTGTATTTGCAACTAGATTAATCCCTATAATACAAATGGGCAAGATTGTTTCAGAAACTCCTAAGAAGCATGATATGAAAATTGTGCATGAGGTGTAAAGAGAACTTTGCCTGAAATGAAAAGAGAGGAGCTCTCAGGGTTCAAGTGCTTAAAGGGTAATGCAGTCACTCAAAGTTACACTCTGTTTGATATTGAAATAGCTTTCAAGTGTGACAGGAGAGAATTAGTCAACTCCCTTTAAAATGAAATGATCTTTGGCCACCTGCTGTTCTAGCTGTCACGAACCATCTTCAATTTCAGTTTAAAAACAAAGCTGGTTTTAGACCATAAGAATGCAAAAAAATAAAAATTAAAAAAAAAATTGAAAACTAATAACCTCTTGGTTTTCACTTCCCATAGAAAAGTGTCAGTTGTCCAAGCTGTTTGCTTATCAGTAGCCATATATTTCACATGCATTAGCTATGGTACAGGGGTTAAGTAGCTTCTCTGGGGGAGCCTGTGGGTTAGTGGCTTCGGCAGTGACTACAGAACCAAGAAATCTTTCTTAGTCCCTCACATAAGTACTATGAGTTTTTTTTAGCAACTTTTACTAATAGTGGAGGTGGCTTGTGCTGCCTTTGCATGCACTCCTTATTAGTAAACATGTGAGGTAGTCTGGCTGAGTGGATAGTACACTAGCTGGGATTCAAGAGATCTGGGTTCTAGTCCTGACTTGGCCACTTGCCTGTTGGGTGACATTGGGCAAGTAACTTCAATTCTCAGCACCTCAGTTTTCCCATCTGTAAAATGGGCATAATAATACTGACCTCCTGTATAAAGTGCTTTGAGATCTACTGATGAACAGTGCTGCATAAGAGCTAGGTATTATTATATGCAGGCTAGAAAGGATTAGATTTTTACCAGTAAACATTGATTCCACCGTACACACACAAACCAATGAAAAAATATTTCCATCGATGATGATTGAAATGTATAGATAGGCAAAGTAAGAAAAATGCTGCTTGGGAACTAGAGTTTGAGTCAAGGATATTTTGTATACTTTGACATGTGATGTTAACAATTTGTGTTTTAACAGTTATAAATCTTTTAACTTTTTGAATCTTAGCATCTACTGTCATTAAATAATTGTCTGACACCCCCCAATTGTCTGATTCCCCTCATAATTTCCTGCAACTGTGAATATGTAAACTGATTAAAAATTGAAAAAAATGCTTAAAAATAACCATAAATATTAGTCATTGAAATGATTTAAAAATAAAAATCTAATTCTCCCAAACCTGCTTATGGTGTAGGGCTGATCCAGAGTAAATGGGAATCTTTCCAGACTATTCACTGGAGATTAATGTCAAGTGGGAGGTGCAATACTATACCAGGATAGTCTGTCATTTATCATGGATAACTTCCACCTATGCATACCAGGCATCTCCAGTGATGCTCTGTTTTCTCCGCCACCCCCTGGCCTTGGCTATTTCTGTGCCTGGCTGCTGACGAGAAAGGTATTCATCTCTTATTCCTCTAACATGTTACGGGGTGACAGATCAAGTTCACAGTAGCCACTGAAGCCATAATCTACTATAACCTTCAATCTCTGCATCCTTTTTTTTTTAACCCTCTTTTTATCAAATTTATTTTTTTGTCCAGATACTTTAAGATCAGGAGTGTTTCTGTGATGAATGGACGAAGTGAATATGCAATGTGCTTCCTATTGAAGTAGCAGAATCCCACTTTCCCTCTCAGCCAAATTCCCTCACATTCACATCCTCTCACTTAATAGTTGTCTTTTCTTGACTCGTTCTTTGGATGTACTGTGGAGCAAAATAGGCTTTGGCCCAGTGTCACTTAGAACTCACCTCTTATGCTGGCATGGCCAGCTCCCAGAGCCCCAAAAGACAATTGTACCGTCCTCCTGGGATTCTTAAGGCCAAATTCTTTGTTGGCGTAAATGGATGTAGCTTCACTGAAATCAATGGAGGTGCACCCAGTTACACCAGAAGAGAATTTGGCCCTAAACTAGTTGAGGGATGAGCCCATCTCTCCTTTGGGTTTTGTATAGGGCTGAGCATACTTCTGGCAATGCTGGGGGCTGGTTCACTAAATGCTCTTACCCGTATTTGGGCAAATGATGGAGCTGCTTCACTAAGTGCTTGGGCTACGCTTAGGGCTGAATAACTTTGTAACGCTTGGTGCTGTTCGGTATTGCTGAGGGCTAGTTGCCTGCTTGTTCCTATAAAGTGTGTGTTTTGTGGTTTTGATGAATCTGGGGTGTGATGGGGTGTAGCAGGCCCTTTGAGGCCCCTGTCGGAGGCCTCGCTGTCCTACTACACCCTGCCTCAGGAAAGGAGCAGTAGAAGTGGGTTCTTCAGGCTTGCCTAGAAAGACTGCAGGGAAGCAGCCAATCAGAACCCAGCAGGCTCAGTTAAAAGGAGCGACTGGGCCAGAGAAAGTCAGTTCCTGGTTAGGACTAGAGGAGCAAGGAAGGGTGCTTGTTGCTGGTCACAGGAACTCAAGAAGAGACCCAGAAGACAGGTTTTGGTGATACTGGCATTCAGCAAGGAGGAAGAGGATTTGAAAACTTCAGCACTGAGGTCAGGATGAAGAGAAAGGGGCTACAGGGGAAAAGACCCAGGCAATACCAGCAGCAAACTGTGGGAAGTAGTATGGGTCTGCCATGTGTAGGGTTCCTGTGCTGGGACCCGGAGTAGTGGGTGGGCCGGGCTCCCCCCACAAGCCAGTAGGGAAATGGCCTAAGTCCCATAAAGAGGATAAGGTTCTTTACTAAAAGCCCAAGAAAGGGTCTGGAATTTAAACAGGTACAGAGATGGGACTGAAGACCCTGGTGAGGGCTAACTATTTGTTGAACTTTGTTACTCCAGAAGGGGTTCATCCATTCATCTGTTGACTGTGACACTTGGAGGCTGAGCCACTGAAGACCCACCTAGTGAGGCCAACAACCTACAGAGGGCACCAGGAGTGGGGGGAAAAGAGGTTGCAGCATCACACTCAGCCGACAGGAGGCACTGATGAGAGGTGAGTGTCCTGCTACCTGGGATTTGCAGGATTTTATTTTATTTTGCTCAGAGTCTGAAAATCAAAGTACAAATTATTTAAAGGGGAAAAGTCAATCACATATGAGCAGGGAAAACCTGGAAACTGTAAAATCCTCCATCGCGAATCCCAAAGCAAAGACATGCTTGATTTTGGTTTTGGTTTTGGGAACACAAAGCATGATGATTGAGGTATCACCAAAGCACAGTTGCCATCAGTTGAGAACCAGACTATCACGCAGGTTCCCGCATATCTTGTTTATTATCATAGGACAAACCCAAAACCTTCCCCTTTGGCTCACACATTTGCAAACCCTGTTTGGAAACAGTGCAGTGTTCATTTTCTTCTTTATCAGAGAAAAAAATTAATGAAATGTAATTACCCAAATGTTGGAGTGCAACATTACTGCCCACTTGATATTATAGTTTTGAGGGGATGTTTGTCATCCCCTCAATAAGTTGTGGTGAGTTTATCGGTTTTGATTTTCTTGTTTCATCTATCTAATCAATTATTAGTGTTGTAAGGACTGGAATGTGCATGGATAACAACACGGCAAGGTGAGATGACCAGTTTACCCTGATTTTCTACAGGTTTTGGAGAACAGCAGCCCACTGGTGTCAATCTAAGCATAGTTGTTAAAGTAGAAATCCCAGAACCTTTGCTTTGCCAGCTTTTTTTTTTTTTTTCTAAATCTAGACTACATCTAAAGATTACTTACTTTGTAGGTAATGCCCCAACCATAGCATTTGGAGTCATGTGCAGAAATAACAGCAACATGTACCTTTGCCATAAATGGCCCAAGACAAATGACAGTACAATCCCATTTGTATAATGGCTCTGTTAGAGAACTGCATACTTTTCAAATGGGGGGGGAGAGCTCAGTGGTTTGAGCATTGGCCTGCTAAACCCAGGGTTGTGAGTTCAATCCTTGAGGGGGCTACTTAGGAATCTGGGGCAAAATTGGTCCTGCTAGTGAAGGCAGGGGGCTGGACTCAATGACCCTTCAGGGTCCCTTCCAGCTCTATGAGATAGGTATATCTCCATATATTTCAAGGTCATTTATTTTAGTCCCAAAGTTATCTACAATCCGCACAAATCCCTGATTTTTAGTACTGAAAACTATTTCCATCAGAAATAACCACATAACCAAGATTATACAAAAAGCTGTTTACACTAAGGGTATGTCTTCTGTACAGAAAGAGCCCAGGCTTGCCTAGTCCAGGTGGAGCATCCCCAATGCAAACACCTACCCATGCCAGACCCATATGACTGCGTCCACACCGGTGCTGGACTAGCCTGTGTGCCGGGGTGGACTTCTGGCAGGATATCCAGTGATTCTTAGCGCTGTACTACTCTGTGGATTCATTTGTAATGTACTGTGGGAGAACTTGTCTGTTCTTCCTGTGTGGATGTGCTCTTAGCCCACCAACCCAGTACATTAAACTGCCGGTTGCTTGCAAGGCATGGATCCCACTCAGGATGAGGAGCTGTTGTTAATGCAAGTCACAGCTCAGACAATGTCTGACTAGCCATTTGTGCGTGGAATCCTGGTAACTGCCTGTGCAAATTAGGCACATATTGTGCCTATGTGTTTTTGAAAATCAAGCCCTATGTAACTTGCTTAAGTCAATATAAGTGAGTTATTGGCAATGCTCACGGTAGTGATCAGGAGTTCTTGGTTCCCAGCCAGTGCTCAGTCTACTAGCCCATGCTGCATCACCTTACAGCGATTTTCTTATAAGTATATCTGGGTAAGTGTAGTTAACCCAATGAGTATACCGGTTTCAGTGAAACTGTATAGACTGGGAGGAGAGCATGTTGTCAGTTTAAAAAAAGGTCTTGATTCAGCCTACATTTGGCTTAAGTTGAAATATGCCTGCTTAAGATGAAGGATTTTAGTTTCAAAATCAATATGCTATTTCTGCTTGTAGTGTGTTGGATTCAGTGACATTGATTTCCACAAATATGCATTCGTTTTACACAGAAGATTTAAAATGGCGTTTATTCTTACACTCAATTTTTTTTCCTGTGCAACTGCTCCTCGGGGTGTGTGACTCATACCTATTTATAGACTATGTGTAGGTTGAAAACAGATTTAAGAATCTGCATAGCTACTCTTTGGCTGTCTACACTGGTGCTCTACTTTCTGTTCCATTTGGTGGGGAGTGTACAAATGTGGGGGAGGGGGCGGGAAATGGAAGAGTTAAAATCCCCCATCTGAGTTAGTGCTGGTCCATTTTGTGCCGCTACTGGCTCCCTCAGCATAGAAACGATACTGGCAGATCTCCATACTTCTCACCTCTCAACCTACCAATGCCCAAATGTGGGATGCAATATGTAACAAAGACTTACAATGAGGGACAACATATTTTCATGCAGGAACTTAAAGTTTAGCAGGATTCCTTCCTTTAGGATATGTCATCACCACAGAATTAGCCCCAGGCTCTTAGGTACTGCCCCCAACTCTGCTGATGTCCACGCAGTCTTGAGGGTGCTTTAAGCCTGTGCTGGCAGAAACAGCTGAAGGTCTAGGTTTAAGCCCGGATTTCTCTTCAGCCTGGACTGGCAATTCACCTGCTTTGCAGTGAGAATCATGCCCAGGTGCTGATAGACCTTCAATGCCTTCCCACAATTCCACAGGGCTATATTTTCTAGATCTCTCTACCTTCTCTTTTTTTCCCCTGCAGCATAAGTCATCTACCCTGGTTTGACATTTAAACCCCCCATTTGTCTGCTACATTTCTGCTGTGCTTCCGCAGCATTTGAACAGACGTGCTGCGTGAGAAATCCTACTCTCAGGGTGCTGTCAGCTGGCCTGAAGCTAACTCCTGCCTTCTGGTGAAGTTCTTGTGTGAGGTCAGGAAGACCCATAATTTGGGGAGAAGTACCTGAAACCAGCAGTTCTACCACAAAGTCTCCAAATAGCTGGCAGAAGAGGGGATACAGGGTGGGAGGTGAACTCTGTGGATGAACCTCTGAACTCTGGGGCTGCACTGGCCCAGGACAGCAACTGTGAGTGAGGTGCAGAGAAGGGACGGGCACGTTAAAGGGACTTTTGGGTTGCTGGACTTAAGAACCTGAGGGGAAAAGGACACTGCCCAACTTACTTGGGGGTGGGTCTTTTGCTCATGGTTTATGTTTATGGACCCTATTTGCGGTGTTTTCCCAAATGAATGCTGAGTTACTTCCCTCCTTTTATTAAAAGTTTTTGCTACACTCAGACTCTGTGCTTGCGAGAGGGGAAGTATTGCCTCTTAGAGGCGCCCAAGGGGTGGTGTGTAATTGTCCCAGGTCCCCGGGTGGGGGCTCGAGTCAGTTTTGTGTTGTATTGTTGAAAAGGAACCCCTAGATACTGAACCCGGACCTTGTTGCTGCTGGCTCCACCTGGCAGAAGGGTTACAATAAAATCAATGATTTTGTTGTTTTTCTACAAGGACTGGGAATTTTCACACCACCTGTAGATACAGTGGACAACAGCTGTGTATAATCATCTTATCCTCACAGCCACTCGCTGAAGTTGAAACATTTACTCTAAATTGTCTTGTTCCCTTCTTTTGTATTGACTGATTTTGAACTCTCCCTCTTCCCGTACAGAAAATTCTCTGTGTTAAATAGCTCTATTTTCACACCTCTCTCATAGCTTTTTGACAACAATATTAGTTTTTAAACTTACTGCCTCATGTTTGTCCTTAGCATACTGTCAGCTCAAGCCAGTGCAGTGATTTCTTTGTCGGTAGATTTAGGGTTGCCGATTTTGGTTGGACATATTCCTGGAGATTTAATCACATGACAGTCTTTAATTAAAGATTAATCTTTAATTCCTGGAGACTCCAGGCCAATCCTGGAGGGTTGGCAACCCTAGTAGATTTGATGTGATATAAACATTCATCCATCTATAACACACTAAGGCATGTCTCGTTGCTTTCTATGCTTCACAAGGTTGTAGAGTTCTGTCTTATACATAGGGACTGCCATGCTTGATCAGACCAGTGAGTCACCTAGTTTAATATTGTGATAGCGCTGCAAAACAAGGACTGTTTCCCATCAGACACCTCCCCGTTGCACTTCCTCGTCCTCTCGCCAGGTAAGGGGAAAGGTCCTGACCCAGGAAGTGGCTCTATTTGGGAGTGGGAGCCGCATGGTAGGAAGAAGCTGCAGAGAAACCCCAGGAACTGTGGACAGAGCCATGTGCGGAACAGGCTTTGACTGCCAGACATCACAGCTGGGTGAAGGTCTGTGTGGGACTTAAGGGGAAACANGAGCCCGGATTTCTCTTCAGCCTGGACTGGCAATTCACCTGCTTTGCAGTGAGAATCATGCCCAGGTGCTGATAGACCTTCAATGCCTTCCCACAATTCCACAGGGCTATATTTTCTAGATCTCTCTACCTTCTCTTTTTTCCCCCTGCAGCATAAGTCATCTACCCTGGTTTGACATTTAAACCCCCCATTTGTCTGCTACATTTCTGCTGTGCTTCCGCAGCATTTGAACAGACGTGCTGCGTGAGAAATCCTACTCTCAGGGTGCTGTCAGCTGGCCTGAAGCTAACTCCTGCCTTCTGGTGAAGTTCTTGTGTGAGGTCAGGAAGACCCATAATTTGGGGAGAAGTACCTGAAACCAGCAGTTCTACCACAAAGTCTCCAAATAGCTGGCAGAAGAGGGGATACAGGGTGGGAGGTGAACTCTGTGGATGAACCTCTGAACTCTGGGGCTGCACTGGCCCAGGACAGCAACTGTGAGTGAGGTGCAGAGAAGGGACGGGCACGTTAAAGGGACTTTTGGGTTGCTGGACTTAAGAACCTGAGGGGAAAAGGACACTGCCCAACTTACTTGGGGGTGGGTCTTTTGCTCATGGTTTATGTTTATGGACCCTATTTGCGGTGTTTTCCCAAATGAATGCTGAGTTACTTCCCTCCTTTTATTAAAAGTTTTTGCTACACTCAGACTCTGTGCTTGCGAGAGGGGAAGTATTGCCTCTTAGAGGCGCCCAAGGGGTGGTGTGTAATTGTCCCAGGTCCCCGGGTGGGGGCTCGAGTCAGTTTTGTGTTGTATTGTTGAAAAGGAACCCCTAGATACTGAACCCGGACCTTGTTGCTGCTGGCTCCACCTGGCAGAAGGGTTACAATAAAATCAATGATTTTGTTGTTTTTCTACAAGGACTGGGAATTTTCACACCACCTGTAGATACAGTGGACAACAGCTGTGTATAATCATCTTATCCTCACAGCCACTCGCTGAAGTTGAAACATTTACTCTAAATTGTCTTGTTCCCTTCTTTTGTATTGACTGATTTTGAACTCTCCCTCTTCCCGTACAGAAAATTCTCTGTGTTAAATAGCTCTATTTTCACACCTCTCTCATAGCTTTTTGACAACAATATTAGTTTTTAAACTTACTGCCTCATGTTTGTCCTTAGCATACTGTCAGCTCAAGCCAGTGCAGTGATTTCTTTGTCGGTAGATTTAGGGTTGCCGATTTTGGTTGGACATATTCCTGGAGATTTAATCACATGACAGTCTTTAATTAAAGATTAATCTTTAATTCCTGGAGACTCCAGGCCAATCCTGGAGGGTTGGCAACCCTAGTAGATTTGATGTGATATAAACATTCATCCATCTATAACACACTAAGGCATGTCTCGTTGCTTTCTATGCTTCACAAGGTTGTAGAGTTCTGTCTTATACATAGGGACTGCCATGCTTGATCAGACCAGTGAGTCACCTAGTTTAATATTGTGATAGCGCTGCAAAACAAGGACTGTTTCCCATCAGACACCTCCCCGTTGCACTTCCTCGTCCTCTCGCCAGGTAAGGGGAAAGGTCCTGACCCAGGAAGTGGCTCTATTTGGGAGTGGGAGCCGCATGGTAGGAAGAAGCTGCAGAGAAACCCCAGGAACTGTGGACAGAGCCATGTGCGGAACAGGCTTTGACTGCCAGACATCACAGCTGGGTGAAGGTCTGTGTGGGACTTAAGGGGAAACAGCAGTGGCTGGACAGAGAACCAGTGCAAAGGTGCCCAGTGAGAAACAATGAGCCTGGCTTGGAAACTCACAAATGCTTATTTGCTTGAATAGAGACTGGACTGGAGAGGGTACCCCAGGCACTAGGCCTAAAGAACCCTGACTGTCGATTGGACTCCCCAGGGAACCAAACAGAAGCACTCTTGCTCACCTGGAACTGTAGCTGCATAAGCCTCTGTACCTAGGGTATTTGCAACCTTTCCACTTTCCTACCAGCAGGGCCGTCCCTAGGGGGTGTGGGGCCCGGGGCGGAAGTGACGAATCTGTCAATTGCAGGACTGACCTGTCACTTCTGGGACCGACCACACCTGGCGCTGGTCATTTGCACCGGCGGCCCCCGGGGCCCCTCAAAGTGTGGGGCCCAGAGCAGTTGCCCCGATTTGCCGTACCCAAGGGATGGCTCTGCCTACCAGCCCTAGTAAAAACCTTTCCCTTAGCCATGTGTCTGAGTGGTTATTGGGATGCAGCGGGGCTAGCGCCTACAAGGACTAGTTGCTGAAGCACCTACAGTGCTTGCCTTCGAAACGTGGCACACTGGGCACACTACTGGCACCCAAGGGGCTTGGGGCACAGAATAACCCCACTAATTACAATATCCCATCTCTTATGATGGCTAATTCTATATGTTTCAGGGGACAGTGCAAGAAGTATACCTGCGTTCAAAAAAATGAGATATCATGGAGGATGGGTTTATCAATGGCTATTAGCCAAGATGGTCATGGACGCAACCCCATGCTCTGGGTGTCCCTAACCCTCTGACTGCCAGAAGATGGGAACTGGACTACAGGGGATGGATCACCCTGCTCTGTTCATTCCCTGTGAAGCATGTGGCACCAGCTACTGTCAGAAGACAGGATACTGGGCTAGATGGACCATTGGTCTGACCCAGTATGGCCATTATGTTCTTAAGCCCCATAGTAAATATTTAGGGCCTAAACTGACCATAGGGGAACTTCCCCCTAATCCCAGTCAGGTCTACTCAGATCCAGCATAGCATTTAAGCACATACTGTACTTTATGCATGTAAATATTTCCATTGCCTTCAATGGGATGCCTCACATGCTTAGGTGCTTTGCTGTGTCAAGGTCTTAGTGCTTGGCATATGCCCTGCAGCAAGACCGTTTATATCCCTCTTCTTTTTTAAAAAAAAAGTTAATCTAACCTAATGTAACTGTGGCTGATGAAGGTGTGCATGTGTATTGGAGTTTGCACACGCACAAGTTGGGAACATGTGAAAGTGCACAGCGTCTTTTGAAAAATTGTCCCATGCTTTCTGCAGTGTTTCATATATTTAAAGGCAGTTTCAGTCCATGGCTGGAAACTGAAGCTGGACAAATTCAAATTTGCAATTTTTTAACAGTGACGAGGATTATCAAGTGGACCAATATTCCAAGGGATATGGTGGATTTTCCATTTCTTGATGTCTTCAACTCAAGGCTGGATGCCTTTTTGGGAGATCTACTTTAGTCCAACACAAATTACTGGGCTCAATACAGGGATAACTGGGTGAAATGTAATGGCTGTGATATAGAGGAGGTCAGTCTAGATGATATAATGGTCCTTTCAGGCTTTAAACTCTGAATGAAAGAATGTCGCCTTTGTTTCACACTGCCTTCTGGCGTTCCACGGCATGAACCTGCCCCATAGAATCATAGAATCATAGAATCTCAGGGTTGGAAGGGACCTCAGGAGGTCATCTAGTCCAACCCCCTGCTCAAAGCAGGACCAAACCCAACTAAATCAGCCCAGCCAGGGCTTTGTCAAGCCTGACCTTAAAAACCTCTAAGGAAGGAGATTCCACTACCTCCCTAGGTAACCCATTCCAGTTCTTCACCACCCTACTAGTGAAAAAGTTTTTCCTAATGTCCAACCTAAACCTCCCCCTCTGCAACTTGAGACCATTACTCCTTGTTCTGTCATCTTCTATCACTGAGAACAGTCTAGATCCATCCTCTTTGGAACCCCCTTTCAGGTAGTTGAAAGCAGCTATCAAATCGCCCCTCATTCTTCTCTTCTGCAGACTAAACAATCCCAGTTCCCTCAGCCTCTCCTCGTAAGTCATGTGCTCCAGCCCCCTAATCATTTTTGTTGCCCTCCGCTGGACTCTCTCCAATTTATCCACATCCTTCTTGTAGTGTGGGGCCCAAAACTGGACACAGTACTCCAAATGAGGCCTCACCAGTGCTGAGTAGAGGGGAATGATCACATCCCTCGATCTGCTGGAAATGCCCCTACTTATACAACCCAAAATGCCATTAGCCTTCTTGGCAACAAGGGCACACTGTTGACTCATATTCAGCTTTTCGTCCACCGTAACCCCTAGGTCCTTTTCTGCAGAACTGCTGCCCAGCCATTCGGTCCCTAGTCTATAGCAGTGCATGGGATTCTTTCGTCCTAAATGCAGGACTCTGCACTTGTCCTTGTTGAACCTCATCATATTTCTTTTGGCCCAATCCTCTAATTTGTCTAGGTCCCTCTGTATCCTATCCCTACCCTCCAGCGTATCAACCACTCCTCCCAGTTTAGTGNGATTTCTATAAAACCGACTTCTATAAATTCGACCTAATTTCGTAGTGTAGACATACCCCGAGATAGCAGTGTTTCTCTACCTACATTTTCACTGGCATGGCTTGTTTATCTCTTTAGACATGTTATTCACACTGTCCAGGTCCTGCAAAGTATTTCAGTTTACACCCTCTTTCTGCTAGTCATTATGATCTGAAGTTTGGTTTTGTGCCTCCGAAGGGGATCATATTTCTTTTTTTAGCAGCAGTATAAACTTGCATTTTCTTCAGTGCCCGGTTTCAGCTTGAGATTTATGGAGCTGCACAGAGGGACTGATGTCTCCTTGGTGATCTCTCTGTGTGAGCTTAAAGTTTTGCTGGGACTTTATAGACTTTTTTGTTGTTGTTTTTCTGTCATGTTTTCCAACCTTGCCTCTAATAGATCTGCAGAAACGTCTACTGCTAGGTGGTCAGTGTGATGGGTTAGATCACAGAAACCCCTTGGGAACTGCCAACTGATGTGCTGGGACTACCTCTAAGCCTGTTATCCCTGGCAGCTTGGGACTTCAGAACCCTGCCTGGTTTGAGCCAGATACACTAGCCTGCTACAAACCCAGACCCAGGTCTGAACCACGTCTCCCAGCAGCTGCAGGCTTAACTGAAAACAGCTTAAGAAGTGTTCCTGTCTCTAACACTCAGATGCCCAGCTCCCAATGGGGTCCAAACCCCAAATAAATCAGTTTTACCCTGTATAAAGCTTATACAAGGTAAACTCATAAATTGTTCGCCCTCTATAACACTGATAGAGATATATGCACAGCTGTTTGCCCCCCCCCTCAGGTATTAATACACACTCTGGGTTAATTAATAAGTAAAAAGTGATTTTTATTAAATACAAAAAGTACATTTAAGTGGTTCCAAGTAATAACAGACAGAACAAAGTGAATTACCAAGCAAAATAAAATAAAACACGCAGGCCTATGCCTAATACAGTAAGAAAGTGATTACAGATTAAATCTCACCCTCAGAAATGTTCCAGTAAGCTTCTTTTGCACACTAACCTCCTTCTAGTCTGGGTCCAGCAATCACTCACACCCCTGTGGTTACTGTCCTTTGTTCCAGTTTCTTTCAGGTTTCCTTTGGGGGTGGAGAGGCTATCTCTTGAGCCAACTGAAGACAAAATGGAGGGGTCTCCCAGGGGCTTAAATAGACTTTCTCTTGTGGGTGGAGACCCCCTCCTCTCTCCTATGCAGAATCCAGCTCCCCACATGTCCATGCATGACTCAGTTTTTACAGGTGGCAGCCATTGCCCACATGCTATCTTGAATGTCTCCAGGAAGACTTCTTATGTGGATTGGAGTCTTCCAAGATCCATTGTCAGTTAAGTGTTTCTTGATTGGGCACTTAATTTGCACATTCCTTTCTCAAGAAGCTGACCAAATGCTTTACTAAGTACCCAGCCAATATTCATAACTTCGAATACAAAAATGATACATGCATACAAATAGGATGAATATATTCAGTAGATCACACCCTTTACAGAGATATGTTACATGGCATATGTAGCCTAAAACATATTCCAGTTATGTCATATATACATTCATAAGCATATTTCCATAAAGCATTATGGGGTGCAACGTCACAGCCAGCATAAGGCATTGAACCTGGAAGAGAAATCCTGAAGCCGGGGCTACACTAAAAAGTTAGGTCAGCTCAGCTACTTCACTTGGGTGTGAAAAATCCATCTCCCTGAGTGACGTAGTTAAGCCGACCTCACCCCTGTTGTAGGCAGTGCTAGGTCGACGAAAGAATTCTTCCGTCGACCTAGCTACCGCCTCCCAGAGAGGTGGACTCTCTAAGCCGATGGCAGAACCCCTCCCACTGGGGTAGGTAGTGTCTACAGTGCAGTGCTGCAGTTGTGCCGCTGTAGCACTTCAAATGTAGACAAAGCCCTTAGATGTGCTCTAGAGCTCAAGTTTCCTTCAGTCCCCATAAATCTGCTCAAGGTAAAGTTTAGCTGGTTGGAGCAGCTCATAAAATGTGCATGGGCAGAAGCAATGTCTCTTATCTCAATTATTTTGCAGATTTTGGGCTAAAATTTTAAAAGCATTGTGCCAAACACTAGGCTCCTAAATTCAGTTATCTAACTGAATTTAAGTGTGCTCTTTTTCAAAGGTACTGAGCACCTCTCCATTAGGACCCCATGTGGCTATAAGGGTCCAAGTAGCTACCCAGCTCCTGTGTGGATTGTTTGGTAAGATCAGGCCTTTAGTTTGAAAGGTCATTGGGGCAGGGGCATATCTTTTACCAGGATCTGTGTTCCATGATGGGCCTGGCATCTGTGAGCACTACAAAATAACTAATCTTGAGGACAGTGATAACATGTGAGAGATCGGCCATATCCGTAACTAGACGGAACAGAGGCCTGATCCTCAAAGGTATTTAGGTGCCTAACTCCCATTACATTTTTAATGAGACAGTCTGCACAGTTTTTTTTGTTTTTTGTTTTAAAGAGGAATTGCTTTTATTGAATTAATTTTCCATTAACTCAGACAACAGCCCAACTTCACTGGATCTTCACATCCTGACTTTCACTGTTGTGTCATCTTCTGCCTGACTAACAATTTGCACAAGGCTGTCATTGTAACAGCCTAGACTTTTGAAGAAAGTCTTACAATTCGTTTCTCTGTCTTTCTGCCTTGCCTGTCATTTTTCAGACTATTGACAGCATGCCCTATGTAACTATCAGTATTGGACAGATTTCAAATGGGATTACTCTTTCTTTCTCTTTCTTTCTTTCAGCACAAGAAAGTGGGTTTCTTAAATAATCCTAACTTTACAATAATTGCTGATTCAACCAGGTATTATCTCATATGATATTTCCATCCATCTATTTTCTTTGTCCTGTTCTGGGCTGTTAATAAGCGGCAGTTAAGTGTGTATATTCCTGTATTCTATGTGAATATGAGGTACCAACTGAAAGGGAATTTTTCCCTACTTGAGCCAGGGATTTTAGGATCAGTCATCCGAAGGAGGGTCATGGAAGTGTCACGCACCTTTCCTTTTCACTTTAGGTCAATATTACCATCAACAAATGCTCATTTTGCCTCCCACTGTAATCAGGTTCAGCCTGCAAGTGTAGCATCCATACAGGCTGTAATGCCATGCTACACTGGTGGCAAAAGCACTGCATGACTTGCAGCATGAACTCACCTACTTCACTATGAGAGCGGTTGGGAATTTTTCAATGACCCTTTTCCCTCCCCCTCCCCCGCTCCAATGCTGCATTTTTGGAACTGAAACTGTTCATGAAACAGGGTAGGTTTTACAAACCTCTTGACTCAAACATTTTGGGGGGAAAAGTTTTGAAATTACATGTTGACACTTTCAACCCAGAAAGTTTCAAATTTTTTGAGTTGGAACTACTTTTTGTGTGTTTGTAAATTTAGACAATAAAAAAAAAAGGCAAAATCTAAATGAAACTTTTCAATTGGCCAAAACTGAACATTTTTTCCCCCTGGATTTTTAGGTTGATTGACTTTTCCTCCTGATTTGCGATGAGAATATTTTTCTATATCTCAAAAATGTTTGTGGTCTGTCTAGCTCTACTCACCCCCACTTTGAAAGCAGATGGTCTCAATCACACTTCCAGCCATTGCTGTCCTGAATATTGGAACTAGAAGTAGTGTTAAATAAAACATGTTTTCATTATGGATTGGTAAACCGCCAAAAGGCTGAATTCTGAATTATACCATATAAATTAAAGATAGAAAAACCTGTTAGGTCACCTAATCCATTCCTCTCTGCCAGTCAGCACAGAGTTGTTCTCTGCGGTATATACTCTCATGCTTTGTCAATTACTTAGGCAATAGGGTTTCCACCATTTCCTTTGGCAGATTATTTCTCAGCCTCATAGATCATACCATTAGTGATTTTTTTCCCCCCTCTGCTATTCATCCTACATTTTTGATTGCTTAATTTCATCCCATTACTTCTAACTGTATCCTTTATGAGCCCGAAACAATTCCCTCCTTGATGTTACACCATCACATTTGGGTTTGAGCCTTAGCCACACACACACACACAAAAAATAATCAATGAACGTGGCCCTAATCTGATGACATTTACAAGGTCAGAACCAAAAGTTCCTGTGTAAATTCTTTAGCTCTTTCTTCACAACTTTCTAACACAACCAACTTTTTTTCTGAGTCTCAATTCCATGTCATAGCCACGAACACAAGGATCCCACTATCATAGATTTATTGACTCCAAGACCAGAAGGGACCACTGTGATCATCTAGTCTAAGATCCTGTATAACACACACCGGAGAACTTCCTCAAAATAACCCTGAGAGCATATTTGTTAGAAAAACATCCAATATTGATTTTAAAATTGACTGCAATTTTAAATGACCCATGGTAAATTGTTGCAATAGTTAATTACCCTCGCTGTTAAATATTTATACCTTATTTCCAGTGTGAATGTGTCTAGCTTCAACTTCCAGACACTGAATAATGTTATATTTTTCTCTGCTAGATTGAAAAGCCCATTATCAAATTGTGTTCCTCATGTAGGCACTAAAGACTGCAATCAAGTCACCCCTTAACCTTCATGTTCCTAATTTGTTTTAGGACATCACACCCCCTCTTACTAAGAAACACAGTGTGAACTCTTATTTACAAACTCCATCTGACAAGAAATTGCTTCCCTTGCTGTATGCCTTGTCTTATTGCATAGGCATTTAGGAAAGTCATGATTAGTGCATTTCCTATTATCCTGGGGTAATTCCACTGAAGGATATAAAATATCTTGGTAACACTTGAAAATCACAGTAAATTAATTATTATGCTAAAAGTAACTGCAGTTCCTAAGGCATTGCTAGACATACAGCATTACACCTACAGTAACATGAACCGAATTTGTCATGCAGAATGACATTGCAATGGAGTTCTTCTCTGCTGAGAGGGCTAAAAAGAATACTAAAAAGAATGCACTTCTGTTTGTTACAGTGGTAACTTCTTAATATGCAGGTCCTGAAAAGTCTCATTAACCTTTCAGATAAGCTTTTGGAAGTTAATATATAAGTAGAATCATAGAATATCAGGGTTGGAAGGGACCTCAGGAGGTCATCTAGTCCAACCCCCTGCTCAAAGCAGGACCTAATCCTAACTAAATCATCCCAGCCAGGGCTTTGTCAAGCCTGACCTTAAAAACTTCTAAGGAAGGAGATTCCACCACCTCCCTAGGTAACCCATTCCAGTGCTTCACCACCCTCCTAGTGAAAAAGTTTTTCCTAATATCCAATCTAAACCTCCCCCACTGCAACTTGAGACCATTACTCCTTGTTCTGTCATCTGGTACCACTGTGAACAGTCTAGATCCATCCTCTTTGGAACCCCCTTTCAGGTAGTTGAAAGCAGCTATCAAATCCCCCCTCATTCTTCTCTTCTGCAGACTAAACAATCCCAGTTCCCTCAGCCTCTCCTCATAACTCATGTGCTCCAGCCCCCTAATCATTTTTGTTGCCCTCCGCTGGACTCTTTCCAATTTTTCCACATCCTTCTTGTAGTGTGGGGCCCAAAACTGGACACAGTACTCCAGGTGAGGCCTCACCAATGTCGAATAGAGGGGAACGATCACGTCCCTCGATCTGCTGGCAATGCCCCTACTTATACAGCCCAAAATGCCGTTAGCCTTCTTGGCAACAAGGGCACACTGTTGACTCATATCCAGCTTCTCGTCCACCGTAACCCCTAGGTCCTTTTCTGCAGAACTGCTGCCTAGCCACTCGGTCCCTAGTCTGTAACAGTGCATGGGATTCTTCCGTCCTAAGTGCAGGACTCTGCACTTGTCCTTGTTGAACCTCATCAGGTTTCTTTTGGCCCAATCCTCTAATTTGTCTAGGTCCCTCTGTATCCTATCCCTACCCTCCAGCGTATCTACCACTCCTCCCAGTTTAGTGTCATCTGCAAATTTGCTGAGAGTGCAGTCCACGCCATCCTCCAGATCATTAATGAAGATATTGAACAAAACCGGCCCCAGGACCGACCCTTGGGGCACTCCGCTTGAAACCGGCTGCCAACTAGACATGGAGCCGTTGATCACTACCCGTTGAGCCCGACGATCTAGCCAGCTTTCTATCCACCTTATAGTCCATTCATCCAGCCCATACTTCTTTAACTTGCCGGCAAGAATACTGTGGGAGACCGTATCAAAAGCTTTGCTAAAGTCAAGGAATAACACATCCACTGCTTTCCCCTCATCCACAGACCCAGTTATCTCCTCATAGAAGGCAATTAGGTTAGTCAGGCATGACTTGCCCTTGGTGAATCCATGCTGACTGTTCCTGATCACTTTCCTCTCCTCTAAGTGCTTCAGAATTGATTCCTTGAGGACCTGCTCCATGATTTTTCCAGGGACTGAGGTGAGGCTGACTGGCCTGTAGTTCCCCGGATCCTCCTTCTTCCCTTTTTTAAAGATGGGCACTACATTAGCCTTTTTCCAGTCATCCGGGACCTCCCCCGATCGCCATGAGTTTTCAAAGATAATGGCCAATGGCTCTGCAATCACATCCGCCAACTCCTTTAGCACCCTCGGATGCAGCGCATCCGGCCCCATGGACTTGTGCTCGTCCAGTTTTTCTAAATAGTCCCGAACCACTTCTTTCTCCACAGAGGGCTGGTCACCTTCTCCCCATACTGTGCTGCCCAGTGCAGCAGTCTGGGAGCTGACCTTGTTCGTGAAGACAGAGGCAAAAAAAGCATTGAGTACATTAGCTTTTTCCACATCCTCGGTCACTAGGTTGCCTCCCTCATTCAGTAAGGGGCCCACACTTTCCTTGACTTTCTTCTTGTTGCTAACATACCTGAAGAAACCCTTCTTGTTACTCTTAACATCTCTTGCTAGCTGCAACTCCAAGTGTGATTTGGCCTTCCTGATTTCACTCCTGCATGCCTGAGCAATATTTTTATACTCCTCCCTGGTCATTTGTCCAATCTTCCACTTCTTGTAAGCTTCTTTTTTGCGTTTAAGATCAGCAAGGATTTCACTGTTTAGCCAAGCTGGTCGCCTGCCATATTTACTATTCTTTCTACACATCGGGATGGTTTGTTCCTGCAACCTCAATAAGGATTCTTTAAAATACAGCCAGCTCTCCTGGACTCCTTTCCCCCTCATGTTATTCTCCCAGGGGATCCTGCCCATCAGTTCCCTGAGGGAGTCAAAGTCTGCTTTTCTGAAGTCCAGGGTCCGTATTCTGCTGCTTTCCTTTCTTCCTTGTGTCAGGATCCTGAACTCGACCATCTCATGGTCACTGCCTCCCAGGTTCCCATCCACTTTTGCTTCCCCTACTAATTCTTCCCGGTTTGTGAGCAGCAGGTCTAGAAGAGCTCTGCCCCTAGTTGGTTCCTCCAGCACTTGCACCAGGAAATTGTCCCCTACACTTTCCAAAAACTTCCTGGATTGTCTGTGCACCGCTGTATTGCTCTCCCAGCAGATATCAGGGTGATTAAAGTCTCCCATGAGAACCAGGGCCTGCGATCTAGTAACTTGTGCTAGTTGCCGGAAGAAAGCCTCGTCCACCTCATCCCCCTGGTCTGGTGGTCTATAGCAGACTCCCACCACGACATCACCCTTGTTGTTCACACTTCTAAACTTAATCCAGAGACTCTCAGGTTTTTCTGCAGTTTCATACCGGAGCTCTGAGCAGTCATACTCCTCTCTTACATACAATGCAACTCCCCCACCTTTTCTGCCCTGCCTGTCCTTCCTGAACAGTTTATATCCATCCATGACAGTACTCCAGTCATGTGAGTTATCCCACCAAGTCTCTGTTATTCCAATGACATCATAGTTCCTTGACTGTGCCAGGACTTCCAGTTCTCCCTGCTTGTTTCCCAGGCTTCTTGCATTTGTGTATAGGCACTTAAGATAACTCGCTGATTGTCCCGCTTTCTCAGTCTGAGACAGGAGTCCTCCCCTCTTGCACTCTCCTGCTCGTGCTTCCTCCCGGTATCCCATTTCCCCACTTACCTCAGGGCTTTGGTCTCCTTCCCCCGGTGAACCTAGTTTAAAGCCCTCCTCACTAGGTTAGCCAGCCTGCTTGCGAAGATGTTCTTCCCTCTCTTCGTTAGGTGGAGCCCGTCTCTGCCTAGCACTCCTCCTTCTTGGAACACCATCCCATGGTCGAAGAATCCAAAGCCTTCTCTCCGACACCACCTGCGTAGCCATTCGTTGACTTCCACAATTCGACGGTCTCTACCCAGGCCTTTTCCCTGCACAGGGAGGATGGACGAGAACACCACTTGCGCCTCAAACTCCTTTATCCTTCTTCCCAGAGCCACGTAGTCTGCAGTGATCCGCTCAAGGTCATTCTTGGCAGTATCATTGGTGCCCACGTGGAGAAGCAGGAAGGGGTAGCGATCCGAGGGCTTGATGAGTCTCGGCAGTCTCTCCGTCACATCGTGAATCCTAGCTCCTGGCAAGCAGCAGACCTCTCGGTTTTCTCGGTCGGGGCGGCAGATAGATGACTCAGTCCCCCTGAGGAGGGAGTCCCCGACCACCACCACCCTCCTCCTTCTCTTGGGAGCGGTGGTCGTGGAACCCCCATCCCTAGGACAGTGCATCTCATGCCTTCCAATCGGTGGAGTCTCCTTCTGCTCCCTTCCCTCAGATGTATCATCTACTCCACTCTCCGCATTAGTACCTGTGGAGAGAACATGAAAACGGTTGCTCACCTGTATCTCCATTGCTGGTACATGGACGCTCCTCTTCCTTCTTCTGGAGGTCACATGCTGCCAATTTTCTTCACCGTCCCTCAGTCCCCTCTGCGCAACATGCTCCAATTCTTCAGAACGTTGTGCCTGTAGAAGCATCTCCTGACGTCTGTCCAGGAAATCTTCATTTTCTCGTATGCAACGCAGGGTCGATACTTGTTTCTCCAGACCTTGAACCTTCTCTTCCAATATGGAGACCAGCTTGCACTTTGTACAGACAAAGTTGCTTCTGTCCTGTGGAAGAAATACAAACATGGCACAACCTGTGCAGGTTACAACAACTGAACGCTCACCTTCCATATCACCTTCCTTCTAAGAGCTTCCTCAGCTGTTGCAGCAACTCACAGAAGCCCGCGAGATGTAAGCCTCAGTGGGCTCTCCGCGAACTCCCAGGCAAACTCCCTCTGTTAGCCTCCGCTGGTTCGCTGCTGACTGCCTTTTTATAACAGTCAGGCCCACTCAAGGCCCACCTGGAACAAAGCACTCCCAATTCACAATTCAGTTTGGTTTATAGGTTTTAAGGGGAATAAAGGGAAACAGATAAAACCAGCAAGGGACCCTCGCTCCCTTCCCAAACTCCCTTGCGAAACTCCCTGTTAGCAGCCCCTGTTTGCAAAAGCGAACATAAGTACCTATATATATATAAGTACCTATATTCAATTCTGCTGTAAATTTGTACAGAACTGGAATCCTTTTAAAGCATTTATACATTACGGACAACTACGTAAATCAGAAATATTGCCATATTACCATAACAACTACTTTGCGGTCATTTCAGGAAGAATCTGCACTTTGTTGTGCCTAAAGTAGCTATCTTGGACTAATCTATACTTTTTTGCTTTAATGGCATTTTCTGAGATACATATTCAGAACTGGAAGTCATTTAATATTTTATTTATGCTCTACCTTCATCCCATTACATAAACACTCCCCCAAAATGCTCCCTAATTAATAATATAATAATAATTGGAGATATACCAATCTCCTAGAACTGGAAGGGACCTTGAAAGGTCATCGAGTCCAGCCCCCTGCCTTCACTAGCAGGACCAATTTTTTTGCCCCAGATCCCTAAGTGGCCCCCTCAAGGATTGAACTCACAACCCTGGGTTTAGCAGGCCAATGCTCAAACCACTGAGCTATCCCTCCCCCAAATTGATTTGTATTTCCTTTCACTAGGTATTACAGGGCTTGTCTACACCTGAAAGGCTACAACAACATAGCTGTGCCCGTGTAGACACCACCTATGCTGACAGGGGGGGTTCTCTAGTTGGGGTACATAATCCACCTCCCTGACAGGCAATAGCTAGGTCAACAGAAGAATTCTTCCGTTGACCTAGCACTGTCTACACTGGAGGTTAGGTCAGTTTAACTATGCCACTCAGAGGTGTGGATTTTTCACACGCTACGCAATGTAGTTAAGACTTAATTTTCTAGGGTAGACCAGGCCTAATTTACAAGTGCTCTGCAGTAACGGGCAAGACAACTGCTCTCAATTAAAGTAGCTCTGACTAGTAACATATTTAGTGTGTGGGGAGGGAAAGCATTCTCCCACTCAGATGGAGTACTCAGAGTACCAGAGCAAGGGCTATGCACCACCGCAGTTCCACTTAAGCCATAGTTTGAGGGATTAAGTAGGATGTAAGTAGTACAGAGTCCTGTGCTGCAAAGAGATGAATTGCACTTTCAGGAAACAGAATGTTCTAGACCAGTGGTGGGAAAACTGTGGCCCGTGGGCCACACGCAGCCCGCTGTCAGGGTAATCCGCTGGTGGGCCACGAGACAGTGTTTACATTGACCGTCCAGAGCTCCCAGTGGCTGCGATTTGCCATTGCTGGCCAATGGGAGCTGCGGGAAGCGGCGTGGGCCGCAGGGATGTGCTGCCTGCTGCTTCCCACAGCTCCCATTGGCTGGGAATGGCGAACCACGGCCACTGGGAGTTGCGGGCGGCCATGCCTGTGGATGGTCAATGTAAACACTGTCTCGCAGCCCACCAGCACATTACCCTGACGAGCCGCAGGCTGCTCACCACTATTCTAGACTGTCACATAAAAGGTTATTTAAAAAAAAAAGTAGAAACTTCTTTATGAAAGTAGAGGTGCGACAGTAATATCTTGCATTTACATCAAATCTTTCACCCAAGATCTCAAAGTAAAACAAAAGCCACAAAAGTGTTTCAATTCATGGCCATGTGCAAACTGCAATCCTGGTTATATTGAACCTCCCCTCATGGAGAAGGAGTCTTCTGAAATAAATAACTTCATTATTTAAGAGGATTTCACAGTATAACCATATAAAATACGGAACCCTTGCAATATTATGCAAATCCTGCATCCATACGTTGCATGGATGTCACAAAGCTCCTCCACCAAAAATCCACTTTCTAGGGGAGTTTGGCTTTTGACATACAAAATGGATTACGACCATGCTTTATTTTGAATTGCACAGCTCAAGCCTTTAAGCAATAGGTACATGGGGGTCTCAGGTTGGGCACCCAAAAATAGAAGCATCCAAAATCACTGGTCATTCTTGAACCTATGTGCTTCATGGAAGGTGTGCCGCTCCTTGAACTTCAATTAAAGTCAGCACTAGTGGAAGGCACTGAATACTTGCCATATGTTGCTCAGCAGGATCAGGCCCAAAAGAAGCAGAGAGAGACACAAGTGATAGCAAAATTAAACCAAAAGCCAGGAAGAGCAAAGATGACAATAAAAATGCTGGACTAAAGAAGACAAACTAGGAAAACCTTTTGTCAGAGGTACAGAATAGTGACCCTGAAGAGGAAGAGATCAAGGAAAGAAGCACATGACTCTGAAAACCATAGCTAAGAAGCTGGAAAAGAAAAGGTATTCACATGGGATTTTCCTCTTTTTAGACAAAGTCAGGAGCAGAACAATCTGAAGGCGTTTCAGAGATGGGAAAGCATGAGAAAAGTGTTGTCAGATAGTGCAGAACCACAAATGTTCTTTTGAAAGGTTTATCAATCCAGTGTGCCGGAAGACTGTGGAGAGACTGGCGAGTGGCATTCTGGGTCCACTGGCAGTATGTGCTGTGAATGAGCAACAGATGGGGTCTCTAGCATCAATAGCACTTTCATGCAAACTTGCTCACATAGCAGGCTTCATGGTGTTTATAGCAAAATGGTGGGAAAGGAGATGATAAGTTTCTGTCAGTCTCATTTGCCTGTTGTCAGTAATTGGGTCAGGTTCTACCACTGGCAGCTCACCAGATTTCTTTGTGGGATTCAGCCGTTGAATCCCCAGCTGTCTTAAACCTCCCCACCTCCCTTTGGAGCCAGGGTGGCCAACCTGAGCCTGAGAAAGAGCCAGAATTTACCAATGTACATTGCCAAAGAGCCACAGTAATACGTCAGCAGCCCCCCATCAGCTCCCGCTCCCAGTGCCTCCCGCCCACCGGCAGCCCCAACGATCAGCGCCTCACACTCCTTCCCCGCACCTCCCGATCAGCTGTTTCATGGTGTGCAGGAGGCTCTGGGGGGAANCTGTAGCTGAAACATACCCTCTTTGCACACAGGATTCTAACACCCTTGTTCTTTACTAACAGATAAAGCACAGAGAGTACAGATCATTTAGAAAACAGCAAACATGCTAAATGCAATGCGCTTGACCATAGGTGCTGACTCCATGGGTGCTCCGGGGCTGGAGTATCCAGCGGAAGCCCCCCCAGCAGTGCCTCCCCTTCCGCCCAGTGCCTCCCATGCGCTGGCAGCCCTGCTGATCAACATCTCCCACTCCCTCTCAGTGCTTCCAACCTGCTGTGATCAGCTGTTCTGTGGCGTGCGGGAGGCACTGGTGGGGAAGGGGCAGAGCGAGGGCGGAGCACGCTCAGGGGAGGGAGCAGAACGGGGTGGGAAAAGAAAGATGGTGCCTACACCTTTGGAAAACCATCTGTGTTCAGGCAGGGTTTCCCCTGCCTCATTCAGCTCTCCTCTCTGCACGTGCTAGTGAAAAATAGCTGAAGAATTCCAAATAAAGCAGCTTCTGCCCTTTTACAACCTTCCAGTCCCTCTATCAGGGGACCTCCTGCTTAGCCTCCTTAGGTGATCAGAGACCCCTAACAGGTGACTTAATTGCTAGGCAGCCTCTCCCACAAACCATTTCTTTGAGTCAGAGCTATTTTATTGCCTAGGATGTTTGCATTGGAATAGAGGACCATAGCTATGCAATGACCATCTATTGTTACTCTGCCTTGGAATTTCAGTCCAAGATGCAGGTAAAACCACAGAGAAGGCAACTAGCCCCCACATTCAAATTGCGTTTGCAGTTTGGTAAAGATACATACAGAGAGCATAAGAATGGCTATACTGGGTCACACCAAAGGTCCATCTAGCTCAGTATCCTGTCTTCCGACAGTGGCCAATGCCAGATGCTTCAGAGGGAATGAACAGAACAGGCAATCATCAAGTGATCCATCCCCTGTCGCCCATTCCCAGCTTCTGGCAAACAGAGGCTAGGGACACCATCCCTGCCCATCTTGGCTAATAGCCGTTGATGGACCTATCCTCCATGAACTTATCTAGTTGTTTTTTGAACCCTGTTATAGTCTTTGCCTTCACAACATCCTCTGGCAAAGAGTTCCACGGGTTGACTGTGCAGTGTGAGGAAAAAATACTTCCTTTTATTTGTTTTAAACCTGCTGCCTATTAATTTCATTTGGTGACCCCTAGTTCTTGTGTTATGAGAAGGAGTAAATAACACTTCCTTTATACGTGTAGAAATAGCCTCTATCATATCCCCCTTACTCGTCTCTTTTCCAAGCTGAAAAGTCCCAGTCTTAATAATCTCTCCTCATATGGAAGCCGTTCCATACCCCTAATAATTTTTATTGCCCTTTCCCAGGGGCGGCTCCAGACACCAGCGCAGCAAGCGCGTGCCTGGGGTGGCAAGCCGCGGGGGGCGGTGTGCCGGTCGCTGTGAGGGCAGCAGTGAGGTGGCCTTCGGCGGCGTGCCTGCAGGAGGTCCGCCAGTCCCGCGGTTTCGGCGGCAATTCGGCGCCAGGTACACCGAAGTCGCGGGACCGGCAGATTACCCGCAGAAACGCTGCCGAATCTGCGTGACCGCAGACCGCCCGCAGGTGTGCCGCCGAAGGCCGCCTGACTGCCGTGCTTTGGGCGGCAAAAAACATAGAGCCACCCCTGCCCTTTCCTGAACCTTTTCCAATTCCAAAGATGGGGTGACCACAGTATTCAAGATGTGGGCATACCATGGATTTATATAGAGGCAATATGATATTTTCTGTCTTATTATCTATCCCTTTCTTAATGATTCACAACATTCTGTTTGCTTGTTTGACTGCCGCTGCACCTTGAGTGGATGTTTTCAGAGAACTATCAATGACTCCAAGATTTCTTTCTTGAATGGTAACAGCTAATTTAGACCCCATAATTTTATATGTATAGTTGGGATTATGTTTTCCAATGTGCATTACTTTGCATTTATCAACATTTAATTTCGTCTGCCATTTTGTTGCCCAGTCACCCAGAGATCTCATAATCTCACACAGAATTCATGAGTTTTCCAGACAGCTTCCCAAATTGCCATGCCTTGTAAAGCTCAAATCTGCTGAAAAAGAAAGGGACTGGGTTTCAACTGGTATAGCATCCCCCAGGCCATTAACAGCTAGAACTTCCATAGTCTTTACTAGGCTGCACACTGTCCTAATCTCTATGTACAGTGAGTCTTTCAGTGTTTGTGGATGGACTGAAAGTCTGAACACATGGTGTTTCTTGTTAACACTTACCATGCTACATTTATAAGCTTTCAAATGTCTTGTCATTCTGCTTTCTCACAGCTGGTGTTCGGTGTACAAACACAGCACTCCCTTGAGGAATTTAAGCTTTACATAACTAATATTCAACGACAGTTGGTTCTGATCACTGATTGAGAAAAATTATCATAGAAGGATTCTGTTTTTCTCATTGTATCTGATAGTGATTAAAAATTGAGCCCAGGTGCCACATGAGCATTGAGGGTAGAGTGGCTGGTTTAAATCAGCCAGTTAGTGCACATAACAAGCACTGCAGGTGCAGCTGCCTTGCAACAAATGATAGTCAGAGAACCAAACATTTCTTTGGACAGGCTCTCAAGAATACCCCCATGTGGTACGTTATACAAATAGATTCTGAATCTCCTATTCAATACGTCTCTTAAAATGTATTTTAAAACTTAAACAATCAATCAAACAAAAACTGAGCAGGAGAGGATCTATTCTCTCCTTTCCTCTCCCACCTTTGACAAGGCCTCCCTTTCTAGGCCTTTCCTCTTTGACTTTCTTCAATTTTTTCTTTTAAACTAGCTTCATTTTGCCTCTCTCACCCTTACAGTTATGCCTGTTTAAAGCTTCTTTCCATTGCTGTGTTGCTACCATCAGGGCTCAGATATGTTCCAGCTGTGCTGGGGTTACCAAGGGGACATTTGCACCCCCTCCCCCAAATCTTCAAGGGCGCCAAATGCATAGGTGCTGGAGATGAGGGGTGGGGGGCAAAGGGTCATCCCCACCCCCTATTAAAAACTGACCTTCAGGTCCTGACTGCTGAACATGGCTGGGAGGAAGTACGCTGCAGCCTGGCCAGCACTCGGGTCCCGCTCTGCTGCATGTGCAAGATGCTGGCTGGGGGGGTCCCACTCTGCTGTGCATTGTCCCATGTGCAGTGTGCCAGTTGCGTCGTGTTTTGTATGGTGCATGCTGCCAAGTCCTCATCTGCTGCCAGCTGCTGAAACCGCGGCCACAGCTTCTCTCTGCGCTGGGCACAGCTGGGTCCGGGAAGCAGGATGGCTCCATTAGTCAAAGGCCTTGGACTCACAAGCTGGGAGGGCAAGGAGCTGCGGGGGAGGCAGCAGCTCTGGGAGAGCTGGACTATGGCAGGGGGAGGGGAACCAGGGGCTCCCAGAGAGTTGGGCTGGGGATGGGGGGAAGGCAGGGGCTCTGGGAATATCAGGCTGTGGGGGTGTGAAGCAGGGGCGTCGGGGGAGGCTGGCAGAGGGGGAGGCTGGGGCTCCAGGGCCCCCAAAATACCCACTTCTCCCCACCCATGTAATGAGATCCTAGAGCTGGCTCTGTGCTCCAGGATCCTTTGAAGCTCCTCCTTCTTTGAGTGATGGTCAAAAACCTCTGGTGCTGGCTACTGGCCTCAGTGAAGGAGAGAAAATGTTCGAGGAATTGGGTTAGTGAAGTCAATAGAGGCAACAATTTTATTTATTATTTATTTTAATGGAGGCAAACAGAGGGGAAGGTCTTAGTAGAACAACAGTACTAAACTATATTTAATCACATGACTCTGTCTCAGCCAGTCAGAGTGTTTGATCATTGAACGGTTTAAAATACATGTGTACACAGCTGTATATAGACACACATACTACACTATAATTAAGAGTAAGAAATATGCATAACACTGGAATTACGCAGTGCAGAAAGAAACTTGCCTCCAATGCATCTGTAGCAATTAGTTTTTTTTCTTAGTACAGTATCTCAGAAAACTTGTTCATATCTATGTTAACTCAGCTGCTGCTCCTGAGACATTTGCTAACATCAAACGTAATAATAAAAATGAAGCCCCTCTGTGTTTTCACAGTTTAAATGAATTGTGAAAGAGCTACCCAGAACACCACATACATCGGCTGTGTTAGTCAGAGGAGCAGTGAAGACAGCTAATTGGTTCTGGCTTGCCCCACTCTGCATGTAGCAAGTGCCCCTGACCACAGTATCTGTGAGCACTTGTAGAAATCCACAGTTCTCAACAATACTTTGCAGATTCACTCTTGCTTATCTTATGTCACAGCGGACTGGCACATAAACAACTCTAACGTTATTTTTAAAGGGGCCACAACCTAAAATTAATATTGGTCTTTCCTTGCCTGAGAGATCCATGTTGGAGGTTAATCATGGCGAAGAAATGGGTTGAATGACTTGAAATTTAATCCTGCAACTCCCAAACCAAATGGGGATGGGTTTGAAGGAGCCACCCTGACAAAGTTCTTTAACTCTCCAGGCTGCAGGTGGCAGGATGTGTTGGGTTTTACAGAAGCTGAGCCAGCTCTGGAGCCATCATCTGTGCATTCCTGGTCTTGTGCAGTTTGGAAAGGTGTGGATTTTTTTCAGCTGGGTGGAAGCCAAAGTGCAGCTCAAGTAAGGAAAAGAAAAAAATCACTCCCTTTGCTATTTCTGTACATTGTACTCTTTCCTGTCAAATATATATATGCTAAAATTATGATTGTAATAAACTTTGTGAAAGAAGGTAAAATTGGCCCTTGTTTTACTTCCACAATGAATCTGTATTTCTGTCATTTGTCTATATCACAGACCCTGATGGTACAAAACAATATGCAAATCAGACATGGCCTCTACCCGCACTTTTGAGATCACTGGCTTCTAGGTTAAGATGTGGATAAAAACTGTAGCATACATGGCCAGTAGAGATGGATTTGGATTCTGTGTCCAATTGTTATTGGGCTCCAAGCAACTTGGAAATTTCCACCCCCAAATTTGGGGTTATTTAGAATCTTGGATTTACACACCCATATTAGAGCACTAAATGGCTTAGCCCTCAGTATAAGTTACACTTGCACGGTGATGTGGACAGAAAGCAGGTAGATTGACAACTAAGTACGCTGTGCTTGCATTTTGGAATATGTTATGTAATTACAGTATTGTGTATAATAATGTAATCATCCAAGTGTCAGATCATGATTGCATTGTTGTTGTAGCTGTGTTGGTCCCAGGATATTAGAAAGACAAGGTAGGTGAGGTAATACCTCTTATTGGACCAACTTCTGTTGGTGAAAGAGACAAGCCTTCAAGCTTTGTAAGCTTGACAATGCCCAGGTGTCTCTTTCACCAATAGAAACTGGTCCAGTAAAAGATATTACCTCACCCTCCTGGTCTCTCACATGACTCTGATCTGTGAGTTGTGAGAAGAGAAAATTCTATTTTTCCAGATATAGTTCCATAACCCAGTGATCACACACAATCTCTCAGGCTCCATCTGTATTAAGATACAAACAAAGGTATTTGTGTACAAACAAGAATATTCACTGTTCATTATTACATACCTGCCAACATCTCCAGGCAAAAAAACAAATAGATTTTCAACTAGCATAAATCACTGCAAAGTCTACACTGGTCATTTGCACTGATTACAGTTATTAGTGTAACAGTACCAGTGCNCATACATAACCAGACACTTGAAATAATCAACAAATAGTAAATAAGCAATGTGAATTATTCACAAACACCCCATAGGATGAAATTTACTTCAATAAACTATTTAGCCAATACATTCTCAGAAATAATAAGTGAGTGAACGCCTAATGAAAGGAAACAAGGGCTAACTTCATCAGGTAATGTATTCAGAAAGAACTATTGGTTCAGCCCTATTCCCAACCCTAATATCTGTAAATATACAATGCATACTTCTCCCCCGCCCAACCCAATTCCTACTATACAATGGAGTAGTTATGAATGGAATATAAGAGTTACCAACACAGGTAAATTAAAGTAAAATATGTTTTCCCATCCTGCAGAAGTCTCTCTTCTCCATTATGTCTACTCTTTGGGGCTTCATTTCTTTTGTCATCTGTGTTTGGAAGTGTTAATGAAGTGATATCCAAGCTATCATTTCTGATGTAGGGTGTGAGGCAGTAAGGACTTTGCTTTTTGTCTTGTCTTGAATGTAAAACCACATTTGTCTCACTTCATTTTTCTTGATTTAAATTTAGTTATATTGTTTTCCTGGTTTATAACGACTCTCCTTTGGAAAACATATGCATGTGTTTGTGGCTTGGCTGCAATTGTTCTGAGTCAGAGTCCAACTAGCATCACCTCTTGCTGAGGAACAGGTTGTTATTTTCCTGACAGAAGACTGGCACCGCCCAGCTGATGAGTTGGAGTCTGTTTTTGCTCAATGGATTTCCTGCCAGACACATGTACAAAGCTTCTTCTTCCTCATGTTGCGGATTCTGTTTTTCTCTGGTGACTTGTTTTGCTCGTTGTGTGTTTATTCTGTGATTGAGGATAAGTCATGCTTCCCTAGCCAGGAGATGACAGAGCTTAGGCTGCTACTTGCAGGATCCTGATTTCCTCTCAATGTTCTTTTCTCTTGGTTTTGCACAAAAATGAAGCCTCTTAATCCCCAGATACTATTTTTGCAGAGAGAGAAAGATTCTATGTATGTTTCTGTGAATGGATTTTCTCATTTGCTGATGTCGCCTACCTCTTTTCGTCTCTTTGGCAAAATAAATTAGGGGTGACACGCTCCTCTAGTATTTCTCAGGCCTTTTTCTGGCTGTAGTGATGCATAGCGTGATATATTTCCAAGTACTTTTTTTTTTTTTGCCGCAATATAGTTCACTTCAGAAACCAAACAAAGCCCAATACCCACTCACCCAAAATGGAGCACAAAATCAGTCATATGCAGAAAACATTTGAGGCTTAAAAGCTTTTCCTAATTGTAGGGCAAACCTCTGCTCAAGAAAACAAAGTAAAAATGTCATCCAAATGGCTTTCTCCTCTTTGAAAAACTACTGAAGCTAATAACCAGTGCATAGCTCTTTGCTCCTCATAATTACCTCTGCGTTCAATATTGATATGACAAGGTCTAACAGTAAATATACAGTGACATCATATTTCAATTTGGAAGCCTCTTTGGTACAATAAAGCTATAATTATGGTCAGGTCACGGCCAGCACAAGATTCCAGCAATTTTTAACCAAAGCTTTCAGAGGGATTGAATGGGGAGTTTCTTTGATCTATTTGCATTATAACTTTTTTTGAGGACTTTTTATTGAGATAAGTGGTAGGCTCCAATAGTCACTTGCTCTATGCAGCATACTTGAAAGTTGTCTCTGGATGCTGTTCTTTGAGAATTTGCATGTGTAAGTACAACTGAAACTTTGCGCCCACATAAAATAGCAGAGCTGGTTGGGAATTTTCCATTAACTCTTTTTTATATGGGAAATGTGATTTCCACAAAATTGAAATGTTCTTTGGGAAATATGAATTTTGCAGACTGTTTAATCTTCCATCCAGAAAATCAAAACAAAATATTTCATTTGAGGTTGGGTCTACCCAAATTGAAACAGTTATGGTTGTGGAGCTGAATTTTGGTTCAGTTTGACATTAATCTGCATCGGCTTGAGGTGCTGTGGTGCCTCATGGGAGTTGTAAGTTGGGTGCCTCATGTCCCTTTCTTTTTTATGGACCAAGCTCCTTGGCTAGGCTACATCTCCCATAATGCACTGCAGTCTCTCATCTACCTGAGCCCCCACAATGATCATGGGAGTCCTAGTCTGTCTAGTCTGGAAAGCCTGGGCCCCTAGGCAGAACTGGATCAGGAGACACCCATACTATGACTCCCATTAGGCAATGCGGCAGCTTAGGCAAACACAATTTAGTGTCAACCCAACTCTAAAGGAGATGTTTCAACATTTCTAAATTGAAAATGTTTGTTTTAAGGAAAAAAATTGATATTTTGATTTTTCATCTTGATTGTGGATGAAAACAAATGTCAAAATAGCCGAATTCCCTGTGGGATAGAAATTCTGATTTTCTAACAGCTCTACAAAATAGTGAGAGGCCAAGATTTTCAAAATTGTGACTTGAATGAAGGCTGCTGCTGGGTGCTCAGCACGTTTGAATGTCAGGACACTTTTATAGGTCCTAGAAGCCTAACTTTAGGCACCCAGTTTTGAAAATCTTAGCTATACCATTTTATAATATTTTGTCCTTATACAATGTCCTGAAGTTTCTACAGTAATGATCCAAACCCATTACACTTTATAATAGAGATACTGAAGTGTGGTAGTGGCAGAAAATGATAAATCTGTACTCTACAAGCACTGGCATTGCACAATATTTGCTGATGGAAGTTATCTACATCTAGTGATAAGAAAGTCTTCACTTTGGCCCTTGTTCAGCAAAGCCCATGAATATGCAGGCACTTAAGCACATGCTTAAAGTTAAACATGTGCTTGAATGTATTGCTGAAGTGGGGCCTGAATGCATATTTTGTTCAGTCATATTAATGGAATGTTCAGTAATGAGAGAGAGTTTTCTGTGAACAGGCCAAGATAATAGAGTATTTGAAATGTAAGTCTTTCCCATCAAAGTGCTGAATGACAGTTAATGAAACTCTGAATACTATAGTTATTTTTAAGGCTCATATTAACCATGGCTAGGCAAATGCAGTCAGATAAAATGAAAACCTCTTTAACCCTTTACTGAAACCAACACTCATTTGAGATTATAAAACATTGTTACAGTAAATAATTGTTCAACTACTTTTCATCTTTGGGCACCTATGTACTAGTGAGGATCTGAAAGCAAACTTTGCAAACTACCCAAAGCAAGGAGAAAGCTTAATTTTTTTCTGAGGTTTGCAGACCAGTTGTGCATTCTCAAGATGCAGGGATAACCATCTGAACTTTTGGATGCATAGCTCAATGAAACCCGAACTCTGCACCTTTGAAACTGGTCTATCACTAATATTCATTATACCATGAAGAAAATGAAATTGGCTAAACAGTTGTCATAAATTTCCAAGATGTGCAATAATTTACTGAGGACAAAAGCCACTTTTCCCTCGATCATTAAACGGCCCTTTAAGTTTTATTTCCTGATATTTTACTCATGATTGTATAATATTTTATCTGGTGCAGAGAGAACCTGGGACATTACTAATTACTTGTCTTAGTCAACAGAGAAAGATAAATCATCCCTTTTATAGGCATGAACTGCTCACAACAAATTTATCACAATTTTTTGAGGGGGGACGCAAAATCCATTTATTATCTAGCCTTGGTAAGAGACCAAAGGTTCTTACTGTAGAAACAGGGAGGTATGTTTACTCTGAGTGACAGTGGCAGCAGAACAGATCATATACCTCACCCAAAAGAGGCCTCCTTAGCCATAGGTTTGATGTGCTATTTAAGGGCCTGCTCAGTGGTTGTTGAGAGTGCTCAGCAAATCTCAGGAGCAGGCCTTAACTCCCCTATGTCAGTTCCCGTACAGCCACAAGTCAGACTGAAACTGTGTTCCAAGGGGAACAGCACACAGAGCAAAAATCAACACTCATAACCAGACGGTGGAAATCAATGGATGTTCTGCTCTGAAGGCAGTGGGAGACCTACACTTGTAAGGAGAGCAGAATAACAGTCTGGATATCAGAGGAGAATTTTGCCCATACTCTGCTCCTATTTAAACAATGTAGGTAGTGTTAAAAACAGTAAGTACTAGGTCCAGTTGTGTTTAATATAGCTGTAAAGGTGATACACATCTAGAAGTCTCTGACAAAATCCAGTACTGGCAGAACATTTTAGAAATTACTTAACAACATACCAGCAGTCTTGACGTAACTTATGTCTTATGAATCCCCATGCATCTTACTTGTCATGCACGTGCTACTGTAATATTAAACCACTGCCTTTACTCCAACTAAAAATGCTTGTCTCTGGCATTGGTTTGTGGGGAGCCAAGCAGTAGCTCTGTCACTTTAAGAGGAGTCTCTAATGAGTGGCAGTAGCAGCACTGTTTTGTGTACTGTTTCAGGCCTCAAACCGTCAGTGAGGAAGACCACATATGCTGCTAGGGCAGGGTTCTCAAACTGGGGGTTGTGAGGTTATTACATGGGGGGTCGCGAGCTGTCAGCCTCCACCCCAAACCCTCTTTTGCCTCCAGCATTTATAATGGTGTTAAATATATAAACAAGTGTTTTTAATTTATAAGAGGGGTCACACTCAGAGGCTTGCTATGTGAAAGGGGTCACCAGTACAAAAGTTTGAGAACCATTGTGGTAGGCATAATGCAGCACAATTCCAGTCCTTGCTCAGTGCTACTTTGAATTAAGTACACCTCTACCCCGATATAACGCGACCTAATATAACACGAATTCGGCTATAACGCGGTAAAGCAGTGCTCCGGGGGGGCCGGGCTGCGCACTCCAGCAGATCAAAGCAAGTTCGATGTAACGCGGTTTCACCTATAACGCGGTAAGATTTTTTTGGCTCCCGAGGACAGTGTTATATTGGGGTAGAGGTGTACATGACAGAAGCATTGTAGCAGGTCAGAGACTGGTGATGCAGCACTTTGCCAGTCACCTCTTGTTCTTCAGACATGTACCTGTCAGTCCCACTGAAATCTGCCATTGCAGTATGTATACTGTACAAAGGAAGGACCCATTATTAGAGAAGCTAGGCTAATTAGCACCTTTGCTGGCAGTTAGCAGAGAGGGTAGGATGCTGTAATTTAATCAGATCACACTTATGCTGCTTTTGAGAGATACATATGTGCCTGTCTCATGGTAGAATTTGTGTCTTTGCAGCACAGCTCAAATAGTCACCATTAAAGAAGACAAAAATTGCAGTTGGGATTCTCAAAGAAACCCCAAGAAGTTAGGTATCCAAATCCCATAACTCCATAAGGCTCCTGTTGAAAATACCAGCTATAAGAATCAAATTCTTCTCTTGCATAGTGCTCCAAATGAAATCCATCAGGGTCCTGTAAATGTTTCTTAGGGCAGATTTTTTGGAAGAAACAACTGCATGCCAGACATAGATAGGAGCTGAGGGTAAACCTTCATAAGCCTCTTCTGTGATACACAAGACTCCGACACTTTGCTGTTCAAGGCTGGAAAGCCAAAGTAAAATAGAGATGCATTGTGATGTGTTTTGGATGGTATGAAATGATGGATAAAGCCTCACATGATCAAATACCCAGATGGTCTACAATAGTCATGATTAGCTTCTTTTGTAGCAGGTTATATGTCAGTAAAGTTATTTTCTCTCAACAATGTTACAAAGGCATATTACAGACCAGATTCTCCACTGCTTTGCATCTTGTGTAGCCATTTACATTAGTGCAAAGTGGCTGTAAAATACTACCCGGTTTGAATGGTAGCATTTGACATCTATGTTGCATTCACTTTGCACAGGCGTAAGTGAATACACACAGTGCAGGGCAGTGAAGGGTACGTCTACACTACGGGTTTACTCCGAACTTACGGAATTCGATTTCTTGCAACCGATTGTATAAAGTCGATTGCACGCGGCCACAGTAAGCGGATTAATTCGGCGGTGCACTTNGGACATGGACACAGAATTGTCTCGCGCCACGGGCCCCGGCGCTTTGGAGATCATGTTGTTAATGGGGCAGCTTCTCGCTGTGGAACGCCGATTCTGGGCCCGGGAAACAAGCACAGACTGGTGGGACCGCATAGTGCTGCAGGTGTGGGACGATTCCCAGTGGCTGCGAAACTTTCGTATGCGTAAGGGCACTTTCATGGAACTTTGTGACTTGCTTTCCCCTGCCCTAATGCGCCAGAATACCAAGATGAGAGCAGCCCTCACAGTTGAGAAGCGAGTGGCGATAGCCCTGTGGAAGCTTGCAACGCCAGACAGCTACCGGTCAGTCGGTAATCAGTTCGGAGTGGGAAAATCTACTGTGGGGGCTGCTGTGATGCAAGTAGCCAGAGCAATCGCTGAGCTGCTGCTACCAAAGGTAGTGACTCTGGGAAATGTGCAGGTCATAGTGGATGGCTTTGCTGCAATGGGATTGCCACTTCTCGTCTCGAGCGTCCCTTCTCTCCTCCCGTTGGTCCCTCATGTCCTCACGTTGGTCCCTCTTGTCCTCACGGTCACTGGCATCTTTCCGGAACTTTGAGACAGTGTCCTTCCATTCATTGAAATTAGCTCTCTCATCGCGGGTAGATTGCGTAATTTCTGAGAACATGTCGTCTCGCATGCGTTTCTTTCGCTGCCGTATCTGGGAGAGCCTTCTGGATGGAAGAGGGAGGCTTGAAAAATTTGCAGCTGCAGGAGGAGGGAAAAAAAGGGAGAGAAGTATGTAAAAAGATACATTTTATAGAACAATGCTTATACTCTTTCACGGTGAACAACACTATTCACATTACATAGCACATGTGATTTCAGTACAAGGTCGCATTTTGCATCTTATATTGAGTGCCTGCGGCTTTGGTGTTAGAGATCACAGACGCAGGGCCGGGCAACAGAATTCGGCTTGTATGCAGCCATGGTAAGCCATTGTCTTTCGGCTTCTGCATTAAATCAGCGCCCTCCTTTCCCATAGCAAGCAAAGCCCATTAAGTGCTGCGGTTTTCCTGTTACCGTGCAGCAGCAGAAAACAAAATAACCCCCCCCCCCCCACCACCACCCATTCAATTCTGTGGGATGATCGCTTTACCCCTCCCCCCACCACGTGGCTGGTATCAGGGAAGATCCATGCAGATACCAAACTAACCCCCCCCCATCCAATTCTGTGGGATGATCGCTTTACCCCTCCCCCCACCGCGTGGCTGGTATCAGGGAAGACCCCTGCTAGCCAAACGCGAAAACCTCAGCGCCATTGTCCACCCACTCCCCCCCGCCCGCTTGGCTAACTGCAGGGAAGGATTTCTTTTCAGCTACAGGCAAACAGCCCAGTAGGAACGGGGCCACCTCTGTCCCCTTAATTACATTCCCGTATTTCAACCAGGTTACCCTGAACGATATCACTCTCCTGAGGATAACACAGCAAGATAAAGAACGGATGTTGCTTGAATGCCAGCAAACACCGGGACCATACGCTGCCAAGCTTTGTCAAGCAATGATACCAGATTACTTGCTGCTAGCATGGCGTGGTCAAGTGTCCTACCATGGAGGACGGAATAAGGCTGCCCTGCCCAGAAACCTTCTGCAAAAGCTTTTGGAGTACCTCCAGGAGAGTTTCATGGAGATGTCCCTGGAGGATTTCCGCTCCATCCCCAGACACGTTAACAGACTTTTCCAGTAGCTGTACTGGCCGCGAATGCATCCCAAGTCCCCAGGGCAAATTAATCATTAAAAAATGCTTGTTTTAAACCATGTTTGATATTTAAAAAGGTACACTCACCAGAGGTCCCTTCCAGGGGGTCTGCGATACCGCCTTGGGAGGGTTCGGAGGGTACTTCAGTCAGGGTGAGAAAAAGATCCTGGCTGTTGGGGAGAACGGAGTGCTGTGTGCTCTCCGCAAGCTCGTCCTCGTCCTCCTCCTCCTCTTCCCCGTCCGCAGAATCCTCATGCATGGATGAGATTAACCCCTCCTCGGAATCCACGGTCAGGGGTGGGGTAGTGGTGGCGGCCCCCCCTAGAATTGCATGCAGCTCCTCGTAGAAGCGGCATGTCTGCGGCTCTGCCCCGGACCGTCCGTTTGCCTCCTTGGTTTTCTGGTAGGCTTGTCGGAGCTCCTTCACTTTAACACGGCACTGATATGAGTCCCTATTGTGGCCTCTCTCCATCATGCCCTTGGAGATCTTGTCAAAAGTTTTGGCATTTCGTCTCTTGGACCGTAGTTCTGCTAGCACTGAATCCTCTCCCCATATAGCGATCAGATCCAGTACCTCACGTGTGGTCCATGCTGGTGCTCTTTTTCGGTTCTCGGACTGCATGGCTACCTGTGCTGTTCAGCTCTGTGTGGTCACCTGTGCTCTCCACGCTGGGCTAACAGGAAATGAAATTCAAAAGTTCGCGGGGCTTTTCCTGTCCAACTGTCCAGAGCATCCGAGTTTAGATTGCTGTCCAGAGCGGTCACAATGGTGCACTGTGGGATAGCTCCCGGAGGCCAATACCATCGAATGTCGTCCACACTAACCCTAATTCGAACCGGCAATACCTATATCAGCGCTACTCCCCTCGTCGGAGAGGAGTACAGAAACCGATTTTAAGAGCCCTTTATATCGAATTAAATGGCCTCGCTGTGTGGACGGGTGCAAGGTTAATTCGCTATAACGCTGCTAAATTCGAACTAAAATCGTAGTGTAGACCAGGCCGAAGAAACAGGTCTATGGTCTTTAGAATCAGAGAGAGAGAGCAAGAAGTTCAGGTTTTCAGTTATACTGAGGTAAATTTCTTTCTTCAGAATATTTACATGTTCCCAAAGCAAGCACTGAACTGAAGTCTTGAACCATACGGGGGCAGCACAGGAACATATTCATAAAACAGCCCTAACTTCCACTGTGAATATATCCTAAGCAGATAACAACGAACTAGCTTTACAGAGCTAGGGAAAGTTTGCTTATTACATGACCCATGGAAGATGTGGTTCAACCCATGGGAAGAAAAAATAATATTTAAGAAGAAAGCTGCATCTTTCAAAGCAATGGGAAATTAACAAAATGTTCATAGACTCCTTACTTAAGCTACTCAGCATCTATAAAGACGATTAGATCTCTTTTTGAAAATCTTCCCCATAAAGCCTGCCAGGACCTGGAAATACCCTATAATTTAGTTCACTCAAATACAGATGCCATTGGCTATTGCACCTTCATTTACAACCAAAGCATAGAGGGCCTGATTTTGCAGCCTTGACATTTGTTATCCTTTCTATTGAAGAGCTCCCATTGTGTTTGAACAACAAGTTTTATGCCAGGTCCACAGAGTCTGAGAATTATTCCTAACGGATTGTTAAGAATGCTGAGACCTTGAACCTTATTGCCTGCCATAAAGAAACCAACAGGAATCCTACTGTGAAAAAAAAGATTACACACACAAGAATCATTAACATGTTTTGCAGGATTTAGACAAGACATCATACATACACAGATAGCTAATCCTGAATTACACAGTGTACACCAGTGGTGGGCAACCTGCAGCCTGCGGACCGCACGCGGCGCGTCAGAGTAATCTGCTGGTGGGCCACCAGACAGTTTGTTTACATTTGCATGGCCACCCGCAGCTTCCAGTGGCCACAGTTCTCCATTCCCGGCCAATGGGAGCTGCAGGAAGCAGCAGCCAGCATGTCCCTGCAGCCCGTGCCACTTCCCGTAGCTCCCATTGGCCAGGAATGGTGAACTGCAGCCACTGGGAGCTGCAAGCGGCCGTGCAAACATAAACAAACTGTCTGGTGGCCTGCCAGTGGCTGCCCACTACTGGTGTACACAGACTACCATAAGTGTAACCACCAGTTGCAGAGCTATATTCAGGAATCGTTCTATGGCCTGTGTTACACAGGAGGGCAGAACAGATGATCACAGGGATTCCCATCTGGCATTAAACATCTATGAAACTTTTTGACCATGGCTTCTCTCTTTTTCAATATCTCTTTAAATAAAAAATATATAAAGTCATGCACTAATAATGTTTGCATAAAACAGCAAAACAATCAGTTTTCAATGTAAGTACAACTCATGCTAATGTAACCCTTTTGCCAGGTGGAGCCAGCAGCAACCAGGGCTGGGTTCAATATATAGGGGTTCCTTTCCAACAATACAACACAGACCTGGCTCAATCCCCCACCCAGTAACCTGGGAAAATTACACACCACCCCCGGGCGCCTCTGAGAGGCAATACTTCCCCTCTCGCAAGCACAGAGTCTGAGTGCGGAAAATAAACTTTTAAAGAAAGGAGGGAAGTCACCCAACATTAATTAGGGAAAATGCCATAAGCCGAATTCATAAACATAAAACTGTGAGCAGGACACCCACCCCAGAGTGCGTGGGGCAGTGCCTTCTGCCTCATATTCTTGAGTCCTACAACCAACAGTTCCTTTTCTGTGCCCCTCTCTGCTCCCTCACCCTGCCCCACTCACAGTGGTTGTCCTTGATCAGTGAGGACACCGGGTTCAGAGATGCATCTGTGTGAGTTCACCTCCCACCTGGGGAAGGAGGCACCTTGCTTACTCCGTCTCTGAGCACTTGTTCTGGCTGGCCGCCCTGCCAGCTGCTGCTCCTCGCCTCCTGGCTGCCCCGCCAGTCACAGTTCCTCATCTGCTGGCCGCCTGCTCACTCTCGCCAGCCGCCTGCTCACCACTCTTGCCAGCTGCCTGTTAGTCACCATCTGCTGCCACCTGCCTCTCTGCTGTGACCTCTGCAGGTCAGTCTCTTAGTGATTTTTAGCTCTTAGCAAGCTGGGCAGATATGGTCCTACCACAAGTGATTTCAGCTTTGAGTGATTTTTAGCACTTAGCAGGTTGGGTAGAAACATAGCCCCACCACAACTGATTTTAGCTCTGATTGAGTATTTAAAATAACAAAGACCAGGGAACTCTTGGGGAAGGTCCTCACTCCTCTTACTTTCACAGGCTCTGGCATTCGAGCCCATGGCTTAACGAGATCCTTTCAACTAAGGGTGACCGCCTCATTTGGGACAGGTTAAGCACAGTTCTGCTTCCCTGTATTCATACAATAATGCCAACAATATTGGTAACAGCATTTCACTACCTCTGCATTCAGTACTAAAGTGATTTGTAACCCAACACCAGCCAAAGTTGATTATTTTGACCAACACCGTTCTAGCTGCTGGATATCTAAGCAGAGTAGATGTGTAGGCTGTCAGGGGAGAGCTCATTCAGTTCATTTAGACCCTGCTTACACTAATATTCACTTAGAGCAGCCAATTGGATAGTAAGTCTGGTAAATACTTCTCTGAACTGGATTGTTAGGGACTTAGTATAACATACTTCTGCCAAAACTTAGAAACATTGCTTGGGAAACAGGTCCCCTGTTGGCTTTCAGGAGAGCAGGATATGCCACCATCAATAGCACACTTGGACTCTTGCGCTTGGCTGATGTTCTGTAAAGAAAACTCTCCTGAAATGTCTGCTACATTGCAGCAGAATGAGAAAGGGGGAAACATTCAATTTCAAGAGGAGATGAGAGTGTCTAAAACTGGCAAACAAACAAATTAACCAATAAATACAGCATTGTGCTTAGTGATTAGTCAGGCGTCCCTTTATAAATCGTGATTTAAGGGGTTTAAATTTCATTAGCCTAAACCTTTGTACCTGAATTAAGCTATTTTTTATGTATACAGGGTGAAATTCACCCCTATGTAATTGGTCAGCACAATTTACCTTTATTTTACCATATAAAATGCTGAAGGCAGTCCATTCTTAGAACCTAAGCCTGCAACCCTTTCTTGTGTGGTTAGTTCAGACTCCCACAAGAACTGGCACTATTGGTGCGAGTATAAGGATTGCTGTCACGAATGGATGAAATTCCTCTCTGTGCAGAGGGCCAGCACAAATTCTATGCAATACTGAAAATCTATTCGTCTTCAATACACAACCTCAATATGCAGTGGCAGAGGTGCCTTGGCCTTGTGTGGGTATTTGCACAGGTATGAATTTCACCCTAATTGGTCATTGAAAGAGCAAGCTGGGAGAGATACAGATGTAGCAAAAAACCTGTTATATAAAACAAGTATCATTGCAAATATCAAGTGCCAGAATTAGTTAACTCTGTTCCACTATTCTAGGAGACACATTTTGTCCAAACATGAATCTTAATACTGATCCTATTAAGGCCAATTAAGCTTATGATGATTTGTTTTGATGACTATCAGTGATACTTATCAAAATGTACTGTAAAGCTAGACAGTCTAATCATTTGAACAATGACTTTGTTATTTAAATCACACTTCAAAACGAACCCCAGGCAAGTTTTACTGCACACATGCGCAAATCTAGATGGATACATCCAAACCCCAAACATATACAATGAGTAGTCTTAAAATGGCTTTCTAAATGCATATACAATTCTCCAGTCAGGTTCCAACCTCTAGCAATTTATGAATTCGCCTTTTCCTTCTTCTTTTCCATGCCTTTGGGTTTTAACCTGCATCAGAAACCAATGTCAGCTCTTTAGGATTTCAATCAGCAAGGGCTTCATCACACTATTTCTGCATACGCCAAGCAGTATGCGGGGGAAGAGAAGCAGGGGGCAGAGGAACGTTGCCCCAGAGGAAGCACTGGAAGCATTTTGCCTCTGTGAGCAGAATATATACAATATACACAGCAGTGGGGCACACAAATTGTTGCACCTCTATAAGGGGTGTAATAGTCCCTCCCCTATGTGCCTGGCCAGCTCTATCAGGTAGTGCAGAGGGAAATGCCCTATCACTACCCAATCTCTGCCATACACCCCTAGGGCAGTAAAATTCCTGTGCACCCCTGAGAACAGGGGCTGCAATTCTGCCCAGTTCTTTGGCAGCAGGTACAAGGGGGAGAGGCTTCTTACTCTCTCCTCCCACTCCACCACCCACCGAATCTAGCCATAAATCATTAAATCAAGTTACTGCTTTTCTTTCTCTCAGCTTCTGAGAGCTCCAGCTGGGAGGAGATCATTTTATTTAATTAGCTCTTTGCATTCCCTTGGACATGCTTCCATGTCCTTTACTCCTCCAGTAGATTACCACTTCCTGTTTGAGCAGAAATGAGGGATGTTCAGTGCACACAGGGTCTCTTTTGAATGTGATGAGTTCTGGCTTGGCACTCCCTGAATCTCAGTGTGAGTCCTGGGTTTGAATTAATCCAAAATCTCAGCACTCAGCTGATACGAAACCATGGATTGATTCCATGCCAAGCACCACTGGGTTTTGCAGAGTTTCCATTCTAACCAGAAATTGCCCCAAGCTCAGTTCTAACTTGTGGTAGGTTCCCCGAGCATTTTGTGAAGCTGTCTTGAGTTTGTATCAAACCCTAAAACCAGAAGAGGCCTGCCTGATGTCTGGCATTGTTATGAAAGTTTCACACGGCTCTTGTTGTACTCAAGAAGTGTCTTTCCCTCACTGAGCCAAGCAGCATTGTTCTTTGTCATATTCCAGACTCCAGGCTTGTTTAACTTCAGCACTAGATAGTGAATTTTGCTAAGATGTGATTGCTAAATTTTCCCTCGCTGCAGACAACAGGTGTGGCAGGTGGGAGAAAGCAGCAGCAAAGCTGAGCTCAGAGAGTATGAATACATTAGATCCACTGAACAACAGTCCTGATAAAAGCAATAATGGCAACATATTGCCAAGAACCAATCCCACCCCATTAACATTGATGTTAATGGAATCTGGATATTAGCAACAGGCATGCCTCTTAATAGTGATGTTTTTAGAGGGGATGTCCCACCTGTAATCAGTTTCCTGCATCTGCGCATGCACAGCTGAGCCATGGCTTTGTACCATGGCTGCCAAATGCATGGGCCTCTCTCTTGCTGATAAAGTTTAGGCCGTAAAGGCCCTATGTGAGCACAGTGCTAAGCAAGTGAGAGTAGCCAAGAGGTTTTGGTGTCTCAAATTCTGTTGTTTCACGCATTCAGAAGACCAGACATAACATTTTACAGGTGAACAGGGACAGCACAAGCCGAGGTTGCAAGCACCAACGTGAGGGAAAGGCAGGAGTGAAAGTAACTTAAAGGACTTACTGGTACCCCGGAGTCCTGAGCAGGGGGCGTGGCCTCAACCAGAAGAGGCGTGGCCTTTAAATACCCGGGCCCTTTAAATCACCCCCGGAGCTCAGGAGTGATTTAAAGGGCCCGGGGCTCCGGCCGCCGCTACCGCAGGTCCGGGCCCTTTAAATCGCCAATGGAGCCCTGCCTCCGCTACCCCAGGGCTCCGACAGCGGGGCTCGGGAGCCAATTTAAAGGGCCCGGGGCTCCGGCCGCTGAAGGGAACCCCGGGCCCTTTAAATCGCCAGCCTGGGGAAGCCGATCCAGTCTGGCTTGGCGTACTGGCTCTTGCCGGTATGCCGGACCGGACCGGACCGGCTTACTTTCACCTCTGGGGAAAGGCAGCAGATATTGGTGAACCCCGTGGCTCCAGTTTCAGCTTAGGCTTGGCCAAGGTCCTCGACTCTCCAGGCCAATGCTGAAACAGAAAGTGAGTCAGCTGGCGGCAGAGCAGGGGAAGGACTTTAACCCTTCAAATGGGCTGACTCAGTCAGTGGAAAGCCCAGTGCAACACGGTTCAGTGTAAGGAGCATGGCGAGAAACAAGACGCTGAACTTCCAGTAGCTGCTGAATGGCAGGCAGACGCCCTACCCAGCATTCTAGAGCAGTACCAGTCATGTGACATCTTCAGTGCTTACCAGATGGTCTCTTCCACTGGGGCTTTCCTGACAGAGGCCTTGGCATGCTAAAAGAAGTGTTTGCAGGAAGGAAAAAGCTGTGGACTGCATCACATTGCTGTGTTGTGCAAACACAGAAGAGATGGAGAAACGGCCTCTTATAGTGTGCGGAAGGAGCAAGTGCCCTCATTGTTTCCCCCTCAAAGCTGCCTGAGATCCACAGCAACTCAGCCAATGCATGGGTAACACGTTCGCTGTTTCAAAGAGTGGTTTAAGAACTGGAACAGGGAGCTATGGCTACAAGACCAATACATGTGCCTCTTAATTGCCCAGCTCATTCTGCTAAGGTAGAGCTATCACATACTGTGTTAAAATTCTTGCCTCAGAACACAACCTAAGTCATGCAGCCAATGGACATAGGTGCCATTAAAAACTTCAAAGGCCACTTGAGTGAATGAGCCTATTATTGCCTCTCTGGATGCTAACCCACACCTCCGAGTGGTGAATGTTGCCAGAAAATCTGCTCTAAGTGATGCACTTCATTTTGCTAAAGAGTCTAAGGTTGACTATTCCAAACAGCTTCATAAAGGTGGAGTTTATCATCTGTAGAAAATGATGCCCTGGTGTGGGCATTAATGTGCGGGCTGATGCCTGAAAAATCTAACTGCAGAGGAATCTGAGGCTGCCGTTGAGTCTGACAGTCCTTTGGAGATGCAAGGTGAGCTTTCTGATGCCAAACTTCTGGAGACAGTAGCAGCTATAAAGCACCAATAGGCTGAAGAAGCACAAGAGGATAGTGCATCTGATGACAAACCTGAAGAGCTTTCGCTCACAGAGCAGCTACGTGTGCTGGACACTTTTCACAGGATATGACAGAGTCATGGCTTTGAGAAGAGTTCCGAGGCAGCACACAAAATTGAGAAGGATTTACAGGGGGAAGTGAGCAAATGTAGAAAGCAGACAACACTGGACAAATTATGTTATTAAACATTTTTTTTTATTTATTCTTTATTTGTTGTAAAATCTTGTGCTGCTTTCATTTATGTGACTCATAAGGAGCACTAATGTAAGCAAAGTACTGTTCAGCATACCGACATATCGCACTGCAAGTGTTTTGTACGTTTTCTTCAGGGAGTTTCAAAAGTGTTTTTTTCTTTATACAGTACTGTAGAATTTCCTACATTGACTCTAAGCATTATGGTACAGTATAATGTATCCATTACTGTGTGTCATGTTTGGTTTTCTTTAGTACTGAAGATTAATAAAACAGTTTCACAACTACTGTTCTGTACAATGTATCATTGTTCCATGCTCATTTTTCTCTGTTTCCCCCATGAAAACAGTACCTTCTATGTATTGGAAATTTCCAGATAATAGATACTTTTCATTGGGAACCAAGAGGTTGCTATTAAGCAGAATCTACTGTATTTGCCTTTTCTATCTGGATTTTGGAAGCAGGATTGTGGTAGGAACTAAGCATCTGACAGGGAGGACATAAACACAGAAAAATTACATTGTTTTAAAACTGAGAATGAGGAGGAGGCTCATGAGGGCAAGGGGATGGAAGGGTAAACCTAAAGCAGATCCTGCCTTGAAGATCCTGCCTCCTGAGATATCCTTTTAAGGTTGTTCTTTAATATCTAGCTAAGTGGTGCATAGAGAGGTTAGATCTGCCCTAAGGGGACTTTGTTGAGGGTTCTGTTGTTCCCAGTTTCAAGAGGCTCTCCTAGGATTTTTTTATTTGTTTTTTGCTGATATTTGTGATTGAAAGATTAAACATTTAAGATCCATGATGGTTTCACTACAGAAAGATCAAAAGTATGTAATATTTTAGCTGTTTAAGTGAGAAGCATTCCTTAAGGGCAAACTGAAACACCACATGTATACTATTCTGGTCTTCAAATGATTCTGAAATGACAGAGATAAGGAAATGTATCTAGCAAGAGATAAAAGACAAAAAGTCAAATTAATCCCTGGTGTAACTATTGATTTCCATGTGTCTGATTTTCTCTGTGTCTGACACAAAGAATGTTACAGTTGATCTTGAATCTTGGTGCTTTGAAGTAAGGAAAGAGGAGGGTAGATTGGTTAGGTTTATCTTGATAACAAAAAGTGGTTTTGAACTTGTACTCTTTAAAAGTTAACAAACACATTGCTGCAGCAACCCAGCCAGCATGTGTCTAGATTTAATAATGGGACTGAACTGGTAATATAGACTCATTAAAGTCAATAGAAAACCTTCCATTGACCTCAATGGTCATGTGACTGGGTCTTTAATAATGGTCATGTGACTGGGTCTTTAATAATAGAATTAGAGATGAAAAATATTTATTAGCTCATCCCTAACCCATCTTTGTGCCAGTGCAGGAATGATACCAATTATATATTTTCTAGTCTTGTTTTTTAATCTAGTTCAGTCTTGTTTTAAATATCCCATGTGATGAGACTGTTTTCCACTTAAAAATCATGCCTAGAATGCCACAGATCCAAAAACAACAATTACAAGTTATTACAAGAAAAGCTCAAATTCTAGAACAAAGTGGCTACATAATACGATCACATCCAAACACCTACAACAGATATGCAGAAAGGAGGAGTGGGGGCGTAGCATGGGAAGGTGTGATAAGTCCAGGGGGGGAAATGCACTCTATCCTCTTTTTGAATAGTTGAATAACTTTGTACAGGAAACATTTCAAATTAGCGCTGTCCTAGACAGCAGTCACTTGCATTCAGCAGCTACACATCTTGATGTAGCAAGTCATATGTTATTTTTTCAGTCTACAAAAGCATCCTTGACCCAAGTTTCTGGCTGCTGTAAAAAATTCTAAAAACATTTTTTGAACAATTAAATCCTCTTACCCACTGCAAACTCAGACTCCACTCCCTCAAAACCACTCCCTATCAGGCAAAAGCCTGAGAAAAGAAACCGCGAACTCAAAAGACTTCTGTGGACTACAGGAACAGTTGCATACCAAGGTGAAGGGCCCTACATCCTGCCACCCAAACAGTCAAACCTAGGGATTGTGAGCAAAAGCATCTCATCTGACCTCAGCTGTTCCTGGTGCACATTTATTGTATTACATAAGGAGTGAGATGGTCTTAGAAGTTTTGTCTACAGCAAGAAAACTATTTGACACTGTTAACAGTAACTGGCAACTTAGACCAGGACAAAGCACCATTTCAGAAACTATTGTTAAAAGGGAAGGTTTCAACCCAGGTTAAAACCAAGCTTTAATGACATCTTCTGAGATGGTGCTGAGCACGGCTTGTTCTGGTATATGTTGTCAGTCAAACTATATTCAGCACTGGTACAGCTTCAGCCGTCGTCAGCNAGTGAGATGGTCTTAGAAGTTTTGTCTACAGCAAGAAAACTATTTGACACTGTTAACAGTAGTTAGTAGCAAGTGTAGCTATCCCACACTGAATAAAATTTAACTGGCAACCTAGACCAGGACAAAGCACCATTTCAGAAACTATTGTTAAAAGGGAAGGTTTTAACCTGGGTTTTAACCAAGCTTTAATGACATCTTCTGAGATGGTGCTGAGCACGGCTTGTTCTGGTATATGTTGTCAGTTAAACTATATTCAGCACTGGTACAGCTTCAGCCGTTGTCAGTAATGGGTAATTTTCCAAGACCCCAGGAAAGCCAAGACCCAAATCACTTACACATCACCACCTACATAGTGTGAACAATGCAGCTCCGTCAGCAGCCTGGAGGAGCATCCAAGGTGGCAAATAGAGCCAGACCTGTTTAAATGCCGTTTGTTTTGTCTCCAGTGAAGAAGTGTGCAGCTCTGAACATGGTGGCACCTACCCTGCTTGGGGAGGAAAGATACTTTGATAAATACACTTCCACTTACAGGAGAGTTGTTGCCATTAAACGCTGGCATTTAATATCTGAAAGTGATTAGTGATACTATAGTATTACAGGTGATACTACCAGGGCCGGCTCTAGGTTTTTTGCCACCCCAAGCAAAAAAAATTTTGGCTGCCCCCACTCCAGCCCTGGACTCCCCCCCGCACCCTCCTGCTGCCCCAGCCCTGGGCTCTCCCCCCACCCGCACCCCCCTGCCACCCCAGCCCTGGGCTCTCCCCCCCCGACCCGCACCCCGTGCTGCCCCAGCTCTGGGCTCTCCCTCCCCCCCACCCTCCTTCCGCCCCAGCCCTGGGTCACTGGTAACTTGCTCCCACGGCGGGTCATTCAGAGGAATTTTGGATGTGCACAGAACACAGACAGGATTGGTTCCCATATGGTTACAGAACTGCAGTAAAGTGGAACAATTTTCAGCTTGTGTGATTGGAGGATATCTGGATGCATATTATAAGACTGTCCTCCATAAATGAGGAAAAGTTGAGGTGCCTTTATTATTCTTTTGTTCCACTCTTTGTTTCTATGGGGAATTTGCCAATGCAATATCACTGTCTTCCTTTTAAACAAATAAAAAAAAAAAAAAAAAAAAAGGCAATGGCTGTTGAAAATAGCAATTCCAGTCCTAAAAACCACTGGGAAGCATTTCTTGCTCAATATTATCCTACTTTTTCTACAGCAAGTTACAGTGGATCAGTATATTTGATTTGGGAGATATGAAGTAACAGCTGCCCAAATTGAGCTTGAGCACGCCTGAATTTTGAGGTGTTCAAATCTGGAAGGCAGGTGCTAGATTCCCTTTCTGAATATTAGCTAAATCTGGAAAGGAAAAGTCAATTTCTGCTTCCATGGCTCAGAAGTAGAAACCCTCCTACGTGCCTGGTACTGTATCTAAAGCTGCCCAGGTCCAGTAGAGCCTCCCCTCCCTTACTTTTCATTTTAAATTCTAGTGGGATCCACATACCTCCCTTGCTAGGCTTCAGGTAGAGAGGGGCACTGTCCATTTAGTCCCCCCAATTCTTTCTATGGGGGCTGCAAGGTGAGGTCACACCAGTATCCCTAATCCAGTCTGGGGATGTCTTCTGAAGGGGATCTCTGGGGCAAAGCCTTCTACTCCTTGGGCACACTTGTTCCCCGTTCACAGTGCCACCCCGCTCTAGCAGTAAGCTCTCCATTCACAGCAAGCTGCAGCATGAGGTTTCAGCTACCATACACCCTTCCCCTCCCTTTCCTGTTGATAGCGGCCAAGGGAATGCTGCTGGGAAATGTAGTTATTTCCCTGCTCCAGGGCTGGCTCTATAGGCAGGGAGCTAACCAAGGAACTACAGCTCCCAGGGCCCCCTGTTGGTTCTCAGCTCCCAGGCTGGATCCCTGCCGGCTGCCGCCCCTGCAAATGGGCTGCCCCAAGCAGCTGCTTGCTTTGCTGGTGCCTAAAGCCGCCCCTGGATACTACTCAGCTTACCCCTAATACTGAAGGTATCTATAATACTGTGGTAATGCTAAGTACTTTCAAACAGTTAAATGTAAACATTATGGCCCATATGTTAGATGGTACAAAATGCTGCAACCTCATGGAAGTCAATGGAATGATGCTGATTTACACCAGCCAAGAATCAGGCCCTATAACAGCAATCACTGCACCTTTGTGTGGATGTGAAAGATAGAGGGGTGAGGTTCACTAATAGTCACTGTATTTTCCATTAGCTCCAAAACTTGTACTTCCAGGTATTGTAACTCACTGACTCTTTAATGTCATTGTCTAAGAAATATCACCCTCTGGCAATGATATCACAATATGGCAGGAAATATTGCTGACTGACACAGGTAATGGTTGTTTTAATACCTGCACATCTCTTCTAGGAATAAAGTGTCATGGAATTATTTTTCTGGTTCTTTTTTAAAGCCAAAATAAAAAAGAAATTTGCAGGCTGACTAGTCACAGTGACATGTAATATACGGAATGAGGAGCCACAGAAATGCAGCATGAATATTTAACTGGCAAACATGTGCTTGACTAAAAAGTCAATGTTTTAAGCAAATCCAACACGGGAAATATTGCAATTAACACTGATACCGTTTAACAAGCAGAATCTCTTGTGTGCAATAGACTCCATTGACTGACAATTGACAAGGTTATAAAATGCCGCATCCTGTACTGTATAATGAACAGTATGTAAAGCAAGGAGGAGAATATAGCCATTTAAGGGTACTAGTAAGAAATGAGAAAAAGGCGTTACAGTACATAGTTCCCATGTCAGAAGATTTTAAAGACATCAAAGGACTAAATAACTATTGACACGTGAATGTCAAAAAGTTTAGAGATTCAATTCACTCAGGATGAGCCCCGGGGAGGCTGGGTGCTTCTCAAACGTATCTAAATCTTTTGAAGTCTCTTCTCCCTTTCTTCTCCTACTCTCAACTGGTAATATTTGTTGAAGATGTTGATTATGGAAGAAGTTGGGGGCAGCATAGATCAGAGGGCTGGATTCTCTACAGTGGAAGATTCTGCTTTCATCCTCACGGAGAAAGGCGAGCAAATCCCAGTGGTCACATTTTGGGTTCACCAGTAATGCAGGAAAGTTTCCCGATATAGTGGAAAGGCCATGAGTAAAATATGCCTGAAGAATGAAGACTACCAGGTTGTTGTCTCTCAGATGACACTCTGGCTGAAACACAGAATTTCTGGTGGTGGAGCTGGGAGCCTAGACTCTGACAGTCCTGGGCTCCCAGGGCTTCTACGCTGCCTGTTCCGGAGCCTAGAGCCAGAGCTCCCATGTTTCCAGCTCCACAACAGGGAACCTGGAAGCCCCAATAGTCCAAGTTTGGACCAGGGTTCTCAGGTCCTCCAGGGTTCCTGCCACAGAGCCCAGAGCTGGACCCCAATTAGAGCTGGGGCTTCCCGGGCTTCCAGCTCCATACCCGGGAGCCTAGAAGCCCTGAGAGTCCCATCTTAAGCTGAGGTTCTCAGGGCTTCCGGGCACCCTGCCACTGAGTCAGTCCCTGATTAGAACTGGGGCTGTCAGGGCTCCCCAGTTTGCACAGCAGAGCTGCCTCAGAGCCACAGACCCTGTGGCATGGCAGGGTTCCTCCTGGAGCTGCAGCCTCTGGAACCCTGGGCTCCCCAGCAGCCCTCCAGGAAACCAGGCAGGTGTCACTGGAAACCTGCCTGTGATTTGATAAAGTCGTCCAACCCGAGAGTCTCTGTGAAACACTTTGGGTTCAACAGATCAGCATTTTCCTACAAAACGCTTCTCAAAAAATTCCTGACCAGCTCTACAGTGAACAGGGCTAGGGAAAAGGACAACTAGAATGATGGGGCATTCTGCATGGTTCTCTTCTTCATTAGGTTTCATTAGTTTAAACAGGATGTTTTTGTATTTGCTTTGGGAGAAGTGAAATTACATCCAAGGACTCCACATATTCATGGCACTTGCTTAAGTAACAAACTGCCTGTTTATATATAATAGCAGCCCAGCAGACTGCAGACAGCTACAGTTTGGAGGAAGGGAATGGGTTATGGAAGTGAATTTCCTGACATCATATTAACGAAATACTGAAGCGTTTGCGTTTTCATCAAATGGGTGAAAATGTACGTTGGCTATTTGTTAAAATTCCCCAAGGTCTGGATTCCGTTCCCACTGAAGCCAATGGGAGGAAGAGTAGGCTCTAAAATGAGCGAAATCTCCTCAGCTGTTGCTTTAGGATTCTGGATAAAGTCTGTGTGAGCCTTCGACAAACAGAAGCATAAAGTTTATCATCACAAGAGCTGTCAGGAGGCAGTCTGGTAATGTTCCTAATCATTAGAACAGTCAGTTATTTTCAGCAAACCTCTGACACAATTAACATTTTGCAGGTAATCCTTCTTTCCTTCCTACACTATCAAACACAGGCACAAGCAGCCTTAGATGATTCTGTGTTGTTTCCCATTTGGCATCTGTTTTGCTTGGCAGAGAGGGTAAACACTTTCTCAACCTGCCATTTCCTTCTTGCACTTTTTAGAGGTCAGAACTGCACCCAATCGTCCAGCCACATGACTTGAAAATGTACAACATTGCCCTGAAAACAGCAATGTCTCAATCATGGAAGGCAGGCAATTTTCAGGGCCAAATTCTGCCATCAGCAGGTTACGGAGGTTACCTGAGGACAGAATTTGGCACTTATGCCTGGGTTCTGCCAACCGTGCTCACACCAAGTACCTTACTCCATGAGTAGTCCCAATGATCCATGGACTAAGGTAGAACTTAATAAGAAGGTGGCAGACTCTGTCCCTTACTGTTTTGGGTCTGACCTTGAGAAAAGTTGAACTCCTTCTGAAAAGTGCTGAGCCTCCTCAGGAGTTGATAGTTCTCAGCACCTCATAAGAAGCAATCAGCACCTTGCAGGTTCAGGCCCTTGTACTTCTTGGGTGAAAAGTGATGTTATATTGTAAATCTTATCAGCAATAATCAAGGACATAGGATGAAACCTTGGCTCTAATGAAATCAATGGCAAAACTCCAATTGACTTCAGTGGGGCCAGGATTTCACCCTTAGGAGTACGTCTACACTGCTGCTGGACCCGGACCCTCTGGGTATAGTCTTGGGCAGCTAGTCCAACCCACTGCGCATGCTACACCTGGCCACACTACTATTTTTAGTGCATTAGCTCAAGCAGAGCTAGTGCATGTCCGTCTACCGGCACTGGGAAGCACACTCCCAGCTGCAGTGTAAACATACCCTGAGAGTCATTAAAGGATGGGCCAGTCGCAGGTTTTTCTTTCTGTGTAAACATACCCTAAAAGGGTGAGACAACAGGGGAAAGAAACGATGAAATCAGTGGTGGACCTTAAAGAAAATTAAGTTACACACATGCTTAAATCTTTGCAGGATTATGGCCATAGATACCAAAACTGCATATGCAAAACAGAGAGAGACAAAGCAGGCTGCTCCCTAAAACCATTCTGGCACTACTCACTCCTCTTTACTCTAGGCAGTCTATCTGCAGACTGACTGCTGCTGCTAGGTTGAGATTACACAGTTCCCTCCAGAGCCCTCCGCCGGCGTGTAGGACAAGAAAACCCCTGAGAATTAACAGTTTTCAATACACCACAATCTACTTGTGGGTTGTACCTCTAAGTGTCATATGTACATAGGTTCAAAAACAGCGACAAACCTTCTGGGCATAATACATTTTAATATTCAATTATTGCAATTTTATATGCAAATTGGCTATTTTCAAATGAAAATACCCAATTTGCATGTAGACCAAACTATGCACAGACCATGGCGCACCTCTTTTAAAAAATATATTAGGCATAGACTGAGTCTCTCGCTTTTGGAAACTATAAAGACATGATACTTAGAGAGGTAAAACCCATAAGTAGATTGTGGTGTATTAAAACCTGTGTTAAAACTGTGATCACTTTAACATTTCAGGGTTTTTCCTTGTCCTGCTTTCAGACTAGGGAGCGATGTAGGGTAGTATGCAACTTGGGGCTAGCAGTAGTCAGTTTGCAGATAGACAGCCTTGAGCAAGGTGGGGTGAGTTGTGTCTCTATGCTTTAGGGAACAGCCTGCTTTGTCTGTCAAGTTTCAATTCTGGTGTGTTATTATTCTGAATCCTAATAAATAAAGTAGTGTTATGCTACAACCTGTCAGCAAGAGTATTTATGTTTTTAATCTAACTTCCGTGTATATGTCATGAACCTAACATAGATGAATGGGAGAATATTAGAGGTTTTATTTGTTACTACAACTAAATAGTTAATGGTTAGCTGACACAGCTGTTTATTCACAGGCATCACAAAAACAAACCTTGGTAATCATGTAACAACCCACTCCTGGCGCCTCTCCCCACACCTTAGTGTGTCCCCATTGAGGACCCAGATTTACTATGCAAAATCTGGAGCTTTAATGAGTATTTTCTCATCAGCATTCACCAATGTGCTCCTAAGGCTGCCACAGCATGCAAGAGAAAAATAGCTCATAGAAACACAAGGTGAAGAGATAAAATGAGGAAATGAAGGAAGTGAACAGTACATTTAGATTCATCTGTTCCCATGCATAGAGTCCACCATCCAGTTTATTTCTTTTGTATCTCTCATCCTCTGACAATTTTAAACAGTACAATCCAAATGTATGTACTTTTAAAAGGGTACTTTTGTTCCCCAATTGCTTCTTATTTGAGCTTGATCCTGCAATTTTTGCTTAGACACAATTCCTGAATAAGGAGAAAAGGCTAAACTCTTTACGATTTCTTCATCCTTCGCCACGGGTAACACTTTTACATAAAATATAAATATTTATGAAGATAGAAGGAATAAATCACTTGTTGGCATGAAGTCTGATTTTTACCTTATGAGCGAGGACAGTCCCGATAACTATAAAGTTACAAGCACAGTACGTTTTAAAGTTCTCACCTGCTTTGTCACTCCAACCCATCATGAGATTGAAGTTAGACAGCTGCAACAGATTTTTTTAAGTTTTGTAGTTGTTACATGAGTGCTTTGTACATGTCTATTTTATTATGTGATATTTTAAAAGCAAAATACAAATAAGTATTTAATTGTAATAAGTCTTACAGTATCTCATATACAATACCATATGTCCATTGCCATCTGACTTTGCTTGTTTTCTATTAGAAGTGGTAGGAAAACCTAAGAAAAATGAAAAACAAAATTTGCTAATTGCTCTACTTTCTGTTTCCATGGATATTTTTCATTCATTGGTACAGTAGTTTCAAATCATGTGACTGATACACTGTAAGTCAGTTTGTGCACTTTGGGCCCACTGATCAATGAGAGCAGCATTGTCACTTAAAACAACTACTATTCCCTCACTGCACAACACCCTCCCAATACTTAGTATATTAGTGTCGGAGGAATAAAGAGGAGATCAGCTGTAATAAAGAGGAGACCAGTGATTGGAGGAATAACATACTGAATATCAGTGTAAATGGGGAAGGATCTGAGTCTAAAATAGGGAAAGAACAAGTTAAGAATTACTTAGACAAGTTAGATGTCTTCAAGCTGGCAGGGCCTAGAATAAACATCCTACAATACTTCAGGAACTGGCTGAAGAGATCTCTGAGTCATCAGTGATTATCTCTGAGAAATCATGGAGTGCAGGAGAGATCCCAGAGGACTGGAAAAGGGCAAATATAGTGCCTATATATAAAAAGGGTAATAAGGATAACGAGGGCATTATAGACCAGTCAGCTTAACTTTGGTACTTAGAAAGTTAATGGTGCAAATAATCAAGCAATCAATTTGTAAGCACCTAGAAGATAATAAGGCGATAAGTAACAGTCAAAGTGGATTTGTCAAGAACAAATCATGTCAAACCAACTTAATATACTTCTCTGACAGGATAACAAGCCTTGTGGATAGGAGAGAAGCAGTAGATGTCATACCTCTGCTTTAGTATGGCTTTTGATACTGTCTCACATAACCTTCTCATAGACAAACTAGAGAAATATAGCCTAGACAAACCTACTATAAAGGTGGGGACACAGCTAGTTGGAAAACTATACTCAGAGAATATTTATCAATGGTTCACAGTCAAGCTGGAAGGGCATATTGGGTGGGGTCCCACAGAGCTCTGCCCTGGGTCCAGTTCTATTCAATATATTCATAAATGATTTCGATAATGGCATAGTGAGCACACTTATAAAGTCTGTGGGAGATACCAAGCTGGGAGGGGTTGCAAGCACTTTGGAGGACGGGAATATAATTTAAAATGATCTTGACAAACTGGAGAAATGATCTGAAATAAATAGAATGAAATTCAGTAAGGACCAGTGCAAAGTATTATACTTAAGAAGGAATTGCATAAATACAAAATGGGAAATGGCTGCATAGGAATAAGCACTGCAGAAAAGGATCTGGGAGTCACAGTGGATCACAAACTAAATATGAAACATTGTAACACTGTTGCAAAAAAAGTGAACATCATTCTTGGATATATTAGCAGGTGTGTTGTAAGCAAGACATAAGAAGTAATTCTTCCAGTCTTCTCAGCACTGATAAGGTCCCAGCTTGAGTATTGAGTCCACACTTAGGGAAATGTGGACAAATTGGAGAAAGTCCAGAGGATAGAAACAAAAATGATTAAAGGGCTAGAAAACAAGACCTACAAGGGAAGATTGGAAAAAATGGGTTTGATTAATCTAAAGAAGAGATGACTGAGGGGTGACATGATAACAGTCTTCACCTTTAAGGCTTCAGTTCGGAGGAAAAGGAGAACGATAATATAGTGGTTTGAAGAGAGATCTTTTCTGGTTTTGAGTTTTAGTCTTCACCTGCACCATACTTTCTGTGTATTTTCTGCATGGAAGGTCACATTCATCTAGTTCCTTAAGATGGAGGATTTGAGACATGTGCACCTGCTAAGCTGGTGCTCTTTTCCATAACACTTCACATCAATTTTGCTTACATGTCATTGCTCTAGTAAATGAGAATTTCTCGTGATCTCTTTCAAATTTTGCTTATGTGATTTATAGGCATGGAGACACAGTGAGAAAGACAGATATTTATTTTGTTGCTGAATGACCTCCTTCTCCCTTTCCAAGTTTCTGCCCCCAAAGATGACCCACTGAGAACGTGCACATATGTAACCAGTAGTCCACATTATACCCATTCAGCTCTCCAGTTCAACAAATAATAATCACACTAAATAGATTGCCAGAATTATTTCCTGCTTTGTATTAGGCATGAGGGACATGGGTTATGGACAATGGAGTTTAGATCAGATAGGACAGAGATCAACAGTAAATAGCAGTATAATTGAAAGAAGAGGCAGAATTTAGATGGGGAAAATATATGCACAGTTATGCCCTCAGAAAAGAATGTTTAGTAGCAGCAGATAAACCAGTCAGAATCCCAGAGGATGCCCAAAGTGCTGCACACAGACAGTCAAAGAAGTGAGGACAATCCATAAAAAAGTAAAACAAAATAAAGTCAAGCAGGAGCAGTAATACTAGACAGACATTCTGGTGCCATCCCCAACAAGGATCCTTCATTACCATTGTAATTGTGTAGTAGTAATACTAACAGCAGCAAGTAAGCTAGCATCACCATAACAAATCTATACATAGAAGTCTGTAGCAAACTAGTCTTGGCATAGCAAAACTATCCACAAATCTGGTGGTGGGAGTGTTGCAGAAGTGTAGAAGTTTATCCAAAGTATTCAAATTTAGAAAGTTCCCACCAGGCCTAGTACCCCTGTCCTCACACCATCTTCCTCTGTGTCATGTATACCTTGTACACAGTAGGTTGCAAGGCTGCTACTAGCAGGTTATGCTTCTGTACCAGACATGACATGGCTACAGAGCTTCCTTCTCAGAGAACTACACCCGAAATGTGTCTTACATAAGATCCTTTAATGCTAACATATATGGCTGAGGTTAGCTTAAATAAGGTATGTTACACACAGTGCCACTTAGTGGCTGAACAGTATAAAACAGTTTAGCATTCCATTACATTCTCAATTCCTCATGCATCAGAACCTGCATCAGAGGCTCTTTCAAGGACCCACATCACCCCAACTGGTGGTATCTTCTTCTTAGGAAAGGCCTCATGGTCTGCTACTTCTTCCAATGTCTTCATGAGGTCCACCTAGCAAAGCCATTATCCACCAGTCCAGGATGATCTTCAAGGGGCAGCAGGGACTGATACCCTGCTTAGTCACAAGACACACCCTCCAAGTGACTGTGATGCAGGAGAGGACAGAGTGTGAGTAGGTACGTGTATGGTGGGGCAGTGAGGACTAATTTTGGTGTGTCTGGGTATCAGTGAGTGTGAGCAGATGTGGTGCTTTTGAGAGACAAGAGAGCTTTTGAGTGATTTGGGAGTGGGGAGCGGAGACAGAAAATACAGAGATTGAAGAGATGGGTGAAAAGAGAGAACAAGCTTAAAATTCAGGAAGTGCAGAAGAGATGTGAAGGACAAGAGGAGAAAGGAGGGAAAGTTTGTTGGAGAGGACAAGGGAGATGACACAGATTGAAAGGAAATGGGTGAAAGTGGGAAAGAACATCACATAAGCAGAACAGGAGGGAGTAGGAGGGAGAAAAGGAGGTTAGAGAAGGAACAATCATACGTTATTGACAAATAAGTTTGAAGAAAAATGGAATAAGTGGGAAGAACACATCATACTTAAGTATATAGTTAATTAAAGAAAAAGTGCAGTTAAAGAAGGGAGAACGCACACACTGCTTCTCTAGTATGACATCAGTAGCTGGATACACAACCCTCGGGAGGAGAGTGTGGCAGTATCTGAAGCAGTACTGGGGATTTGCCATGGCAGTTACTGGGGATTTGCCATGTTTTGAATGGCAGTGCTCGAAAGAAAATGAAATGAATCAGCCATTGACAAACAAATAAGCAGGCACCAGATCAGGCATCTATGACACAACCCATCCAGTGGAAAGGACATTCATTTAATACCACCCCCTTTCCCTGTTTAAAAAAGCTAAATTTCAGAAGATAGTGCTCTTTGTGGGTTTCCCAAATGGGATGACATTGGAAAAGAGGAGGATGTAAATCAAAATTTTGCTCTTATTCCTATTATTGCCATTGTTATATAGGTAGATAGATTATAGATTGCTGGTGTTCTGTTCAATAGTATACAAGGGATTTTGTTTAATTTTTTGTTGCTTTCTGCTCACCTTGTGGGAAGCCCATCACTTATTTGAGGAAGAGGATCATTCCTGTTCATTCCCATGTTTATTTCTTTGGGTGAGGATGAAGGTGTTCCCCTAGTTATAGCATCAGGATTTTGGGAGAGAGTGTTGGAATTCAGGAGACTTCTTGGTCCCTTTCCCACTATACTCCCTAAAAGGAGGCAGAAGGAAAGAGAACGGGAAGCTATAGAAAACTTTTGGCCATGACTCCAAGTGATGACACCAGGCATAAATGCTCTTCTCTCTATGGTCTCTGTTAGTGGTTCCTGCTCTAGGGATGAACTTCACCACTGCGCAAGGAGACAGCACAAAACCTATCCCCCACATGAACGCTATTTTGAGAGCTTATGTGGGAGATCAGTAGTGCATAGGGCTTTAGTGGGGCCTTTGCACAGAGATCTTCACCCCTAAAGGAAGTTAAAGATGCAGACCAGCAATCTGTTTCTAAACCTGTATCTCATTTAGCTCCTAGTGTATCACTAGAGATAATTTTTTTTTCTGTAACAAAGACTGCAACTATCCAAGCGTGAGTCCTTTGAGTCTAATTTCTGATTTGGTCTCTAATAAAAGAGCAGCTCTGTAACAACTTATTTAACTGCAGAAGGAGTGAAATATTTTGACAAGCAAACCAATGAGTTTTATGAACAAAAAGACTCCTACTGGGGTTCTGATTAAGGAGAATGTTCGGGTATATCATACTTTAAAGAAAAACTTTATAAAGTCAACAAATGTTAATATACTTGGAACTTCTGAAATTTTAAAATTAGATAGATGAATGCACAGATATATTCTTGCAGGTTTTCATCTGCAAAATTATATCAGATACATTTTAAAATTCTTCTACTGTCCATATTTACCTAACTTCTTTAGCTACAAGAACATCCATAGTTACTTTGACATCATAGTGTGACAGAAAACAGAAAATGAATCTGCAACTCCTCAGTAAAAGAATTTCTGGATATTTTTTCACTCTGCTCATATCCAGTGAAGAAACATTAGCTTTATGTTCTGAATGTACTTCATTAAGGGCGAAGTTAGTAGCACCTTGCTTTATGGAGTAGTCTCATTGACTTCACTGAGACTACTCATGCAGTAAGATGCTATTGAATGTGAGAGATGGGAGCAGAAACCAGCCGTAAGTTTTCAAACCTTGGTATTGTCCACAGAGAAATTGTATTCAAGAAAATAATATATTTAACGATTATGATGAGATTGGCAATCAGATACCACAGTGATGAGTGTGATGCAAAATGTGTGTGATGCAAAATGTGTGTGATACCTCAACATGCAGACTACATCAATGAAAATCTGACCCTCTTTCCAGAGATAAATTAATAGAATCCCTTTTCTAAAATAATTTCCTAAGAGGAGGAGTAAACTGTCTGGCAGCAGGTCATACCCACACAGAGTAAAACATTCAATTTACAGCATTAAGCTAAAGATCTGTTACAAAAGAATCTAATAGAATCCAGTTCTTTTCCCACTGTCGAGTGCATTTAAAATGACAAATAAAATAAAGGGAAACCCATACGTCTCACATTTTAGGGGCTGTTTCTCAAACTGGTTGGAAAAGGTGAATGGAAGGATGGATAAGAAAAAAGAACACAACAAGACAAATACTGCAGTTTCCTGCATGGTGGCAATGACTAGAAGTAATATGTATCCAATGTCCATTGAAGCCAATGGAAAGACATATATTTACTTCAATAGTCATTGGATCAGGCCCAGCATCAGCAAATTGATTTTGCAGGCTATCATGCTAAACTGCTTCAGAATGCTTTTGTCTTTGTCAGAGTAGGCAAAGACCTTAAGGAAGGTTTTCTGGTTGCTGGGTATAGTTCACATTATCTAAATGGTTACCTAAACAGGATTCTTCAGTAGTAGAAGAGTCTTGAAAGAAAATAGCAGCTTCTGCTTCACAAGAAGGGCTGAACTATTTTAGTTTTGTCAGGGTAATTCCGAAATTGGATTGGCCTGGGCCAATTCCTGTCCTTCATCTCAAACCAAAAGTACACTGGGACCTTTCTTTCTTGAAATGGACATATTAAATGTCTACATCTAGGGCTGAGGCAGTTGTGTCTCAAAATAGGACAGAATGGTCTTTACTCCAGGTCCCTCAGGGACACTAACTAGGCAAATAGCTTTATGCCACCCACTGGTCTGCCACCTGGTCTCTAATTTCCGAGTCTGCCTTTTGGTACTTCCAGCAGCCCTGTGACACCAACTAGATTATCTCGAGTGAGAGAGATCTGATGATCCAGCTCCGCTAGCCTCTCAGCCATGATCAGTCATTTTATTAACACGAATGTCAACGGAGTTGGTAAATTTACCAAAATTCTCCACCATAAGAGTATGAATGCGAGTGGAAATGTGGTTGTTTCTGTTAGAAAGGGAAAGCTCTTCACAGCTCCTGCAGCAGTGTCAGAGACTGTGGTGCTCCTCATTGTACCTGGTCAGGCCATGGGAACCTATTCTATTTGACCACATCCTCCCCAAAGAATCCATTCTATCAGCTATTTTGCAGAAGGATTTTGCCAAGTTTAATGAGAATCTGAGATCTGAGGTAAGTAAAAGAGTTGAAATGAGCCTGAGGCATGAGAGCTCACAAGATTGTGGCTTATTCAGAATATACAAACATGATCCCCCCTGGCCCCCGCCCCCACCCCTTAGCATTTGTTGTAATATTTGGTTGAGGCAGTTTTGGTTAGGGCCAGCCAGTTTGACTGTTATCACTCATTGCTTTGTGCTCATGACATCACCGGTCATCAGGAAACAAAGTATCAAACAGTCTTTGAATAGCAAACTGTTTCCTGGGTCTTGCCAATGTTGCAGGCCGGCTGACTGGTTGGAAGCTGGGAGTAGGAAAGCAAAGACTCGTGGCAATGGCCCAGCAGAGAGAAGGGACGGATATGCAAAAATAATTAAAATAAAACCTGATGTTCTTCTTGAAGGCTGGGAAGCCACACAGTTTGTGCTGCGTAGAGATGGTCTGAGCTGCCAGCTGCGAATGTGGAACTTGAATATGTCAGTCGGGAACATAAGGAGCGGATCCAATTAAGAGAAATGACAGACCTGTCATCATCCTCGTCTTGTTCCAGTTTTCATAACTGTTAAAAGGAAGGATGATTTACATCCCACATTTTGGGAAAACTCTTGGGGAATTAGCTTTTTCAGTTTTAGGTCTGCACTGAAAGGGCTAACTTTGCAATATTGGGCACCTAAGTCGTATGCACAGAATGGGTAATTGCATGCAATTTCCCATCCTTTTATTTAGAGTTGTGCATACAGTGTACAGCGCAATTGCACATTATGTGGGCTTCTGTGTGCAGCTTAAGCACACATATAAAAACTTTAGCCCCAAAGAGAGAGATTCTATTGACCTGAATCTTCAAGGGTGTTCTCAACTACCTTTCACTTCAGTGGGAGCTGAGGTGCTCAGCACCACAGAGTAGTCACTTGGCAGGGGTTGGGCTGGAGATGTTAGGATGGAAAAAGCCACTTTCCACATTTTGCTCTATATTTTAGAATGCTATCCTCCCATTGCTGGAGAAAGAGGAGAATGAATCTTCAAGGTGAAATTCACTCCTATGCAGAGGGCCAGCAGAAGACATAGGTCTCATTTAAGCCCTGTTCCCAGGCATGTCTTGCAGCATGATCTGAAGATGGTGTGACAGGCTCAACTCTTCCCCTCTCCTTTGTTTATAGGCAATCCGTTCTAAAGAGCTTTTGTGAAATTCTTCCCAAAGGGAATTAAGCCAGGCATATTTTGTTTCCAAAGCCCATCACCCATTGTCCTTTCTCTTCCATATTCTCCCTTCTCATGCTTATAAAGATACCCGAGGTGGAGGAGAGGATGGAATTCCTCTTTATTGCATGTCTTTTAGCATATTACAAATACAACAGGTGACACACTAGTATACACTGATAATTGGACAAGTAGATTTGCCTATAAGAGGGTGTGACACTTCACCCCATATTCTCCATAGATATATTGTTATGATAAGAATATGGCATAACTAAAATATGTTTTATGCAAGGTAGGTTATGTGCGATATCATTGGAAAGGTTATGATTTACTGAATGTGGTTATCCTATTTGTATGCATGTATCATTTCTGTATCTGAAGTTAAGAATATTGACTATGTAACAATTGCAAAAGTGTTTGCACCCAGGGAACACTCACCAGACAAAATGCAATCAGTCTGGCTGGTTAGTCAATAAACCATTACGGAGAAAAATGGTCTTTGAAGATGCTAATTTCCCATCTTCCTGAGAAGCTTCCAGGGGTGCTTCTTTGACACCACGGGGTCATGCGATCATGTCACCTGGCACTGGACACCATTTTGGACTGCTGGTATTTTTCCACTAGGAGGGGGTGGGGGTCAAACTGGGAAACAAAGGATTCCTGCCATATGTAAATCCTATTTAAGGCTGGGGAGTGAGTTAATCAGGATCAGTTCTTCACTGAATCCTCATCCAAGATAACTGCTAAAAACACCTAAGATTGAACTGGGGATGAGCTGAACCCCAGAAAGTGTCTGGCCTGTGAAGGGAATATCTGGAATTCTAAGCTACAAGCAAAAGAAGTTGGTCTTCAGGAATCTCTGCAATCTATTTAAAACAACATTTAGGGTGAGAAATTACTACTTGTAGCCAATTTCTTTAGTGGATTAAGCTTACGTTGTGTGTTTGCTCAGTAATCTACTTTGATCTGTTTGCTATCCCTTAATAATCACTTAAAATCTATCCTTTGTAGTTAATAAACTTGTTTTGTTTTCTAAAACCCAGTTTATGGAATTCATAACTTGTGGGGGAGGGGAAGCTGTGCATATCTTCCTCCACATTGAGGGAGGGAGCAAATTTCATGATCTTGAGCTATACAGTTTTCTGTGCAGCACAAGACAATACAATTTTGGGTTTACACTCTGGGGGGTGGGAGGGGTGTGCACTTGAGTGTGGGGCAATCCCCGAGCTGAGTCTTCCCACACAGAGCTGATCTCCGTGTCTGTGTCTTTCTGCAGCTGGGTGTGTCCCTACCTGTGTGTGGGTGCTGGAGGAGGCTTGAGGACCTGGCTCATCAGGACAGGGTGAGGGAGCCCAGGCTGGTGGAATGGGTGGGCTCAGTGAGACCCCATTATATCAGGTGGCACCCCAGAGTGGGGGGTAACCCATCACAGAGGGGGCTTGTAAAAGAGTTCCCTGAGGCCTTTTGCCCAGATGGTGCGGGAACCTGATCACACCCAGTTATTTACACTGGGTGGCTTCAGCCCAGGCCCCAGCTCCTTACAACTTACAAGGGGCCCTTGCCCTTTGTGGGCCTTCTTAAGGTGCTCTGGCTTAGCTTGGGAGTTTGCTGCACTCCCCATGGCATTGGGGTGAAGGGCTCCTGGCTGGAAGTTCCCTCTGTGGCTTCAGAAGTCCCTCCAGCAGTCTCTTGCTTAAGGGCACTCCTGCTCCTTTCCTCCCTTCTAAAGACCTCCTCCCTACCATACATGACTGACAGGTCCAAAGGGATGAGGCCAGTGCAGTCCCTAGGGCCTCTCTGGCACCCTCCTTGCCAGTGTGGGGTGTATACACCCTGCCACATGGCTGTATTTGATTTAATTCTAAGTGGAACTACTCAATCTAAACCATTCAACAGAGAGCATACACATGGGAAATAATTTGTGTGACTTTAAAATGTAAAGCTTTGCTGCTTTGAGGCCCCCTCTGTGTCTTGAGTTGAAAATCTTCACGCTACAGTGCCATGACATTACACTAGAAGAGCCACACAGCAAATTAGCATATTATCTCCCAAATATTCCCTTTAGAGAAATTTGAACAGAAAGACAATCAGTCATACTGCACCTGGCATCATTAGTAGTTAATGCCATTACCTGTGGGTGCAGTTTTACAGGAATTTTTCATTTTTTATTCTGAAGGGCTTTGGTGTATTTTGCACCTGTACATATTTCTGAGCAATAACCAAGTGCTAATTGGACAGTGGCAGAGTTGAGGAAGAATTTAGAAGAGCTGGTCCATTTGTCCATTCAGGTATTCTTGTAGGGAACCAGGGAATTCTTATTGCATGGTGCAGAATGCTGGCTCCAAGGCTACAGCATTATCTAGATTTTCTTCAACATTTTCTAATTTGAAAATGCTGCTTGTGTTTCATTTATACCACCCTCCAAGAAAACTCTGGGATGGGATTTCTATATGTGTTGAGTACAATTCTCCTCGCAGACTGGCTCAGCAGATGTTTACTCGGGTATTCTGCACTTCTTTCTGCACATGCAGAGAATAGGAATTGCCATCAGACCAGAGGTTCATCTAGTCCAGTATCTTATACACAATGACAATGGCCTGTACCAGATACTTCAAAAGAAACTGTGAGAACCCTGTAATGCACATTTGCTGAATAACCTGCACATAGTGGAAGTTTCTTCCTAACCAGCCTTAGAGTTCATATATCTTTGTGATGCTTCTTGGGAGTTCCCAGGGTTGTGAGGCACCTTGCTACCACCTGCCCTTAGTGTGAGGAAGTCTTGTTTGTGCCTGCCATGGGTCAGCTCCCCAGCTCCACTAACCACAGGCAACACAAGCACTCGCCTCCATGTCTCACAGGCCCCACTGTCACTCTACAGGTTAGCGATAGGCACACCCCAACCCTGGAGCCCTCCAACCTTCTCCCTGAAGTGTCCAGCTCCTCATCCATTGGACACTCGTATAGTCACCAATTCGATGCTCCCAAAGAAGCAGTACAGTCCAGCTTACCAGTTATACCTCAGATCACCGCTCTGCATAACTCACAGCACTTGGATATGTTTGTAGTGAAGTCAAGTGTAAGTTTATTTAACAAAGCACAGAGATTCAAATAGCAGCAAATATAAGAATTGGAAACAAATGGTTACTTATAAAATAAAATCATAACACATTCTAAAGCCTAGGCTTAATTAACAAGATACTGTACTCTTATGTCTAACCAAGTATTGTGGCACGTGACAGACAGACTGGCTCTGATCCTCCTTTCATGAGGCAAGTGCACTGTCATCTTGCCTCCTTAGTGAAGGATTCAGCATGTTGCTTTTGCACTTCAAGATATACCAGAGCAATCCTTTAGCTTTATTCATAAGCAGGACACACACACACACACACACAGATTTTTTCATCTTGTATCTCTCTCCTCTTGTAAATTTTGCACTCTCTTCTTTTGCCTGGCTTAGTTTGCAAATAGGCAGCCCATACACAGTATACAAATGGCCAGACAGGGAGATAGGTGTTTGCAACCTACTGCCTGATTATGATGACCAGTGGGCTACTGGCTCTTGGTAAAGACCTCATGTGGCATTCTTCACTGAATTATTATGTAAATATCTGATCCAGGGGATCTCTGTAAAACCCAATGAACCCCTTGTGCCCTCTGCCAGTTGGCACCAATGGGCCTCCTGGGTCACACCCTTATCTATATCTCTAGCTCCCTCTTTATATATTTGTGGCTGTTGTTTTTATCTACATAGATCATCAGTTTCTTTAATAAAATCTTGGACCTCACTGATCTAGTTGGAGTGGAATGAGTTTGGTTAATTGCGCATTGTGTATGAAAGTATTTCTTTTTATCTGTTTTAAATGTGTTGCCTTTTGATTTCATTGAACATCTCTGCCTTCGTATTCTGAGTGGATATGCGGAACCACCCACTTTACCTTTTCTATACCATTCATTGTTTAGCATATCTCTGACCAGCAGGCAATGACCTGGCTTTAAATGTCTGATCTCAGGAGAAGAGAGAGGGAGAGAAAGAACTCTATTGTTTCCTTTGTGGAAAGGATTCTGACACCTTTAAGAAAAAAATGATTTACAGCAGAACTGGGGTTGTTCATGAAGAAAGAGTGTAACAGCCAGTAATGCCAGGAAATGCACTCAAGCCAGCAAGAAAACAAAAACAGAACAACACCCGTTGATGCATTTTAGGAGGGGCTTTCATTTTTTACTGTCATACGTTTCCATTTTGTAATATTAATCATCTTTACAGAGTTTTAAAATAAGATTGTGTGAAGTGTTTGTGAGTAATAATAGCTCATATGATTCATGGCATACTTGCTAATTCGAGGTATCTCACCCATGAAGAAACACATGTCACTTCACACTGGCGTTATATCTGGCTCTGATGAGATGTAACCTTATAACTGTTCAATCCTACCTGCCTACTGAATCACTGGTTTAAAAAAAATGGCTCCTGTGTAAAATGTGTGCGCATAGCAACACAATCATGTTGTCTACTTATTAGAAAGTAGCCCAGTTTATTAATTACACAGGGAAAATGTTCAAAGGTGGAAGAGGAGATAAAAAAGTCCTTTCCATAATTAATCAGTTGTAGTACTTCATGCATTTAGGAACATCAGAAGGAGATAGCTCATTTTGCAATCACATCTGCACATAGGAATAAGAAGTATTTTCCTTCTTGCCAGTTATTTACCTGCCAAAATAAATTAAGCTGTATCTTCTATGGATGTTTACTTAAAAGTATACTGTGTACATGGGAAAGGATTTCTGCAGATTCCTTGAAAGATAACTCTGCCGGAGACTCTTTCTTGATTTACTGCAAAAAAAGCTCACCAAGGGGCAAAATCCATTCTCATTTACACTTGTGCTACCCTATTGATTTCAAATACTGCTTAATAGATACGAGGCATGTATTTTTAGGGAGAAAACTACACTGTGATGATGATGCCTCATTTTCTGAAGCAGTTTTCCCCTTCAACTCTCTGAAGAGCGCTAGTTGATTTCAGAGAGGACCAGAGTGGGTGTAGCCACTAAAAATTAGACGAGTGTTCAAGGGTTATCTGTGTCTGGCCCTTTGACAGCCTTTCAAGAAACAAGCTAGTGAGGGAATGTTGCGCCACACTATGTCAATACAGTGGATTAAATTTGCAAGCAGAATTATTATGCTTTTTTGTTTCGCACTGACAATGTGCTCAGCACTGCACAGTACATAAGAGTACAGACAATCCGTGCCCTCAGAACAGACAGGACAAAGTCAAGGGTGGGAATAACTTGGGGAGGAGGGCTGGTCTGTTGGGTTTTTTTGTTTTGTTTTATCCAAAACGTAGAGGATATAAATCCTCCTGCTTTATCTTGGGCCCCATTACTGCAGCATCTGAGCAGCTCACAGTCTTCAAATGTGTTTCCTTTCACAGCACCCCTGAGGAAGAGGGATAAACCATTACCCCCGTATTACAGATGGGAAACAGAGGCACGGAGCGAGACTAAAGGCCCGACTGAAGGGTATTTAGGCACTTCAATAGGCAAACAGGTGATTAGTAGGGTTTTCAAAAGTACCTATATATGCCACACGCCCACTGATTTCAGCCAAGCCCAATAGCCTCCCCGCTCAGCCCTTCCAGCTGGGGAACAGCAGGAAGCAGCCAGGAGAATCCTTGCCAGCCTCCTGAGATGTTATTCACTCACCTCTCAAGCTTGGACTTTGGATATTTTTTCCTTGTTTGCTGAATTATCATTGCTCATCCCAGCCCTATCAGCTGCCCATCCTCCCTCTCCCTCCCCACTGTGCTTCTCACTGACTTCGCTCCCCTCATCTTTCTCTCCTTTCCCCCATCCTCCATCCCACCTCCTCAGTCTCTTCTTCCTTTACCCAGCCCCCTCTCCTGTTCCCTCCATCCCTTCCTCTGCTTCACATCAACCCCAGAGCCCCTGAAAAAGACCCTACAAGCAAATTCTGTAATATAAATAAAACAAATAGGTCTCTAAACAAATCTGGAAAAAGACAAAGAGCTAACCTGCTATGTTGTACTCCTTTCCCCCTTTGTGTTTCTACATTGTCAGCTCTTCAGGGCAGGACTGTGTTTTCCAGTGTGTTTGGACAGCTCCTAACACAACACAGCCCTGATTCTGGATAGGGTCTTTGGACAGCACCATCACATTAATCAATTTGTAATTCTGTTCATTTCTAGGAATTACTAAGGCTCTATATAAAGTATAACAGTGTTGTTTGCAGTGAACATTGAATGCTGTTGCATTGCCAGAGAGGAGCAAAAGTTGGCAAATGTCTGCAGTGGGACATGAAAAGGAGGTGCTGTGGCATACGCCTTTCTGTGTTCCAGCAGAGTACCTCTCACTTTAAAATAACACAAGTGGAAAGCTGAGTCTGAGTGAAAAGCCCAGGGTTCAGCCAAGAAGCGCTACTGTTACTTTTGTACAATGCAAAGACAGAGGCTGTCTTTCTTTGCAACAGATAAAACAGTTCACTTGAGCCTGCAGAAGGCCCCCCTGCAGGACTTCTAACATACATGGATAGAGGGGACACATGCAAAATGTAATGATACAGCATGCAACCTTACGCTCTAGTAAAACTTTAGACAGTTCAATAAGGACGGCGTGGTTTAACGCAGTGCCTGAGTTTGCAATCAATGTGGTACTCAAAGGGTTAATTATACTTGAGGTAATTTGGAAAAAGGGGGAAATGCTTTTTTCGGAATGTCACCAAATTTGTCAGAAAATAGCCGCTCTTGTGCTATTATTAGATACTGTATATTGTGCATCAACTACGTGGTATCCCGGGCATACCAAAATAAGCCATGTTTACATAAATGCTGCTCTTCACATTCAATGAATCAATGATGAAGAAACCGAATGGGACAGAATTAAAGAACTTATTAATCAGTTTGTTGTGTTAGGGAAGGTTTTCTGTTTCACATTATAAAGAGACAGATGAAGTGGGCTACTATGGTACCCGAAAAACATATGCCAAACAACATCAGGAGTGAAGGTAAGTAACAGATTCAATTTTCTGCAGCTGATTTTCATCCTGCACCCAGCTGTTAAATAGCTAAACAAGAAAACTGCCTGTCAGTTCAGAATCACTCTGGAGAGCAGTTACTAATCCTCTAATGATATCTTCTTCACAAGCCCCTCCAGTGACTATCCACAGTCTGCGAGTAAGAACTGGGAATCATCTTGTCTTCAATCCTGGCGCTCTCCAGGGCGATTTATATAAACTCACTGGTGCTCAAGAGGGAAGCAGGCAGAAAATGGAATAATAACTTGAAAAAACTCAAAGTGGAACCTAAAAGAAACAAACTTACATAAACTGCCTCTGTTAAATGGGATAAAGGATCAGAGGCCTCACTGTAGTAACCCGCGTATATTGAGATGTGCCAGACATGTAATATCAGCCTCAGTTCTACCACAAAGTAAAAAAAACAACAACTCTGCTAAAGTGCTATAGACTGTAGTGGGACCTGCGAAGCCATTTCCAGGTACTGATGTTGAAGACCACAGGTGAATTGACATGCGGGGTGCCATGTTTTCCCTCTATCCACAGTCCTTCAGATGCCACCAGCATCTTGAATTGGGGAGGATCTGGCCCAAAGGGGGGACCCTGGAAGAGGTGGAATGAGGATCAAGCCACTAGGCCATCACCTGAAGGGCCAGGAAGAAGAAGATGAGCGTGCAGTTGCACCAGGAGGAGACAGGTTTCACAAGCTGTTGAGATTCCCCAGTGAGACAGCATCAGGTGAGGATGGGTAGAGAAGGGACTAGAAGGAGGGAGTTATGTAGAGGGAGAGCTGCAGAACCTTTTAAAGGAGAGGTGGAAAATGTTATGTCCACAACATACACACAGAAAAGTTAGATGAAAACATAAATACCCTTGCTGGAAGGTTGCAGCATAACACTAATTTATTTCTTAGAATTCAGAACAATGACACACCAGAACCCCAAAACAGAGAGAGCCAAAGCAGCCTGCTCTTTAAGGCAGAGAGGTACAATTTGTCCCACCTTACTCTAGCCTGGCTGTCTGCAAACTGACTCTGCTTGACCTAGAGCACAGGCTTCCCAGCAGAGCCCTCTAGCTTGCAAGCAGGACCCCTGCAATATAAAATTACAGCCTACAATTTTAATACAGTTTTAATACACCACACCAAACAAAACATACAAAAAAAAGGGTGACGGAGGAGGTAGGGGGCAGAGGGAAGCAAAAGACTTAGAAGTTTGGCTAGTTCAGATAAACTGAACCAGAGCTGTAAACTGTTGGTTTGCCCATCCCCACAACTTGTTACAGGTACAGGCGGAATAGTTCTCCCAGGCCTTTCAAACAGTGATGTGTGTGTGGTAAGCTGCACAGCTGCAAAGTTTGGGATCAGGCCCAGATCAGGCCTTGCCCTACATTTTTGGGCAGGAAGGGCTGTTTGGATCTGGTGTTTTGGTTCAACCCATTATAGAGACAGGAGTGAAATTCTATCATCCCCAATGTTTGAGGGTGTCTAGATCTGGAGTTTTGGCTTAAGGCCTCCTTTATACAAGACTAAAACTGATTAATTATATAGTGAAGGACAAATCCATTGTCTCTTACTACATTACAGACCTGATTCTGCAACCCTAACTCACAATGAGGAGCATTTAACGGTGTGTAGTGTCATTGGTTTCAGAGGGACTACCTCACAAAGGGATCCTGAGTGAGGGCTGTAGAATCAGTCCCTAATTTCTAACTTCTATTTCTCTTTAGAGTCTGAGCCCCAATGCAGTTGGGGAATTGCGGTCTGCTCCTTTTATGAAGAATCAAGATTATCATTCTATTTTACCTGATAACGCTTGTATAAAACCAAATCCATCAGATATGGATGCCCTTTCTGTGTGTTGCTGTCACAACCGATATCAGAAGTTTAACTAGAAGCACAGTGATGTGATTGCAGTGTTGCTAACGTTTGCAATTTCATCATGAGTTTCACAACATTTGTTGTTTTTCTTAAAGTCCCAGCTCCTGGAATCAGGTGATTCCATGAGAATCTCAGCTTTTTTTTTTTTAAGTAACTTTCTAGCCCTCATGGCTGTGAAGGAAAGCTTAAAAATATGAAACCTAAAGGCTCAAAAACTGGTAAACAAATAAAAAGAAGCCCCAAATTATTTTCCAACGTCTCATGATTTTTGGAGCCTGACTCATGGTTTTTGAATAGGTAGTACTGTGATAGTTCTGTAGGTGAAGTTTCCTGAATGAAGAGTAGCATGCAGGTCTCACAGGTGTAGAGACTGCTTCAGCCCTTGTCACATGGTTAATGTCCTGTCGATTTGTGTACACCACAGAAAGCTCAAGGTAAATGTCAAAGCATAGCTTGACTTGCAGACACAGTATGAGATAAGATCATTAAGAAGCCATGCAATTCAGTTGGCACTGCAGAGTAAATGTATTCATTACACATGAACTTTATATATGACAGAAGAAGATGTGTTCTCAGATTCTATAATATTACTATTTTCTTTAATGAGCTTCTAATCTTAAAAACAGAAAGGTCTTCTACACAGATTTTCTTCTTCAGTGGATGGAGTGTTCTAGGAATGGAAGGGTAGTAGCTGGAATAGGACTATAGTTCCCAGTTGTTCCCAGATGATAGAGTTGGTTGCTTAAGCTTCGAAGAAAGCTGCCTAATCAAAAGATACACTGAAATATTTAGGGTAGGAAGGCATCACTTTTCTATTATTTGCATAATGAGTAAACCCACAAGGGAAATTTAAAGATAAGCCCAAACTGGATATTTTTATTCACACCTCTTCCTCCCTGAGTTTCAGTAGTTCAGATAAAACAGAAACAGACCCGGGCCAACCCAGGGTTTGGGTTTTGCAAAACCAAACCTTAAGCAATAAGGTTTTGTGGAACAAAACCTAGAGCCCTGTTTGAGCTATGTCTGTGAGCAGTCACCTACAGAACTGTGCTTTAGAAAAGTACTGGGGCTGCCAATATAAAGTCAAAATGTAATACCAGTCACCCCACCATCGTGTCAGGAGTACGGCAGCTATTTCTGTGTCTGACTGCACCATGGTGTTTCAGACGTGTGAGTAAATGCTGACATTCCAATGGCAATTGACCCCACTCTCAAATATCAAAGTGCTGAACAGAGGAGTCACTTTCTAGAATTCACATTTTTGCCTGGAAAAGAAAAGACAGGGGAGCTTAGGTTCACCAATAAAGCAAAGCTGGTTGTTGTAACAAATACAAGTTAGACACAATGCATAGCCTCCAGGACGACAGATAAATGGGAAAAGCCTGAAACTTGGTTGACCATTAATCAAAGTGTTTCAGTTGTACCAGATGACTACCCGCATTCCATGGCAANGAGAGTTTTGGTGGCGGAGGGGGGGGGGGGGGGGGGGGGGGGGGGGGGGGGGGGGGGGGGGGGGGGGGGGGGGGGGGAGGAAATGCATATAAATATTGGCCAAAGATACAGGGCACAAAAGGTATGTGATGGCTTCACTGCATAGCTCCCCTGACCCCAACCCATCTTTGTGCAACTGGCAGCCGTTTTGTACCCACTCCGTGCAGAGTGACATACGAATGGGCATGCAGGCCGAGGCTAGGCATAAAGCAGGCAACACTAGGAGCAGCAGTGTTAAGCATCTTGGTGGCCATAACAACACCCACAAATTTCCTAACAACGTGGCATGGTACTTAATGTACCAAAGGGCTGCAGTGCAGACTACAGCCCTGCAACCCTTCTCGAAGTGGAGCTGCAAAGGGGCTGAAGTGAAAGAGGCTCCCAAGACGCCCAGCACAGTGAGGACCCAATGGGCATTTGCCTACTTTGCCCACTAATTAATTTGTCCCTGTTACTGAGTCAAACATCTGTTCGGAAAATTGGGGTTGTGCTGTGTCATATTCCAATCTTCACTAGGTAAGCAGTGCTGGTCGCTCATATTTCACAGCGAAGAACCCAGCATTTAAACCAAGTCCAGAGCGTTTTCAATAAAGCTCTGTTAGCTGTCACAACTCTGCTGGGCTAAACGTTGTGACCGGATAATACTAGATTGGCATAAACCATGTAAATGAGCAAAGCAGCTAGCTGGGCTTTGGCAAAGAGAAACAAAGCTCTAAGTTTAAAGCTAAATTCAGTCCTTGGAGAAAAAGAATCAGTGAGATGTTAGCATTCTGCTCACTTTGATCCACCATGCAACACTACTAACATATTTGCAGAAGAAATGAAGATAATAAATCATACAAAATACTCAGGTGAGACCTGAAGCAGCCATATTAACTGTGCACTGTCAGCAACACAACAGAAGCACCACCAGTAAGTAAAACCAATTGTCACTGTGAAAAGAAAAAAAAAGTTTACTACATTCTCCAATTGAAAAGGAGCTAAAAAAACTGACAAAGACTGTGGAAACCTCTAAAGGCCACCTCTTTACTCCAAGCAGCTTGGTGTGCCAGCCAAGGAGCATAGTGTCAAACCTTTGGCTCCCCACAGAGTGTGGGGAGGGCAGAGGCTAGCTGGGGCTCATGCTCCTTTTCACTAGTCCATATATTCTGTGCACAGTGCCAGTCTTGTGTATTTGTAGAGAATGCTGAGAGCCACCAGTTCCTTCAGTTGTCCTCTTGGGCTTCCTTCCCAAAGATGGCCGTGGAGGAGTGGGATGGAGGAAAGGAGGGACATGGCAGTCAGTGGGGGCCTCAAAGGGGATGGGTGGAGGAGAGGAGGGACGTGGCAAGCAGTAGCGGGGGGGAGGCAGAGTGGGGAGAGGGCGGAGTGGGGGCAGGGTCTGGGGTGGAGTGTGGGCGGGACCTCAGATGGAAGAGGCAGGGCAGGGAGCTAGCCTCCCCCAGGGGAAGCTTCACCCGTCTCCCATGGATTCTGGGAACAACTGGCAAGTCTCCACTTTCTCCACACATATCCAGCCAATAAGGAGACATCAAAGGCAAGATGCTTGGTTAAAGTCCCTGCTACATTATAACTGGAACTATGTTGTGACCAGGTTACGGGAAAATCCTGTTTTGCTAGGACCATGACATGGTTGTATTTGTAGTATAGACTATAAAGATGGTACTGTACATAGAGGATCTTGCCAATTACAATGCTAATTATTTAGTGATTAATGGCATTAGGTGTAGTGCACATCCTTTGACACAGAGGTCAAAAGAGAGAACAACAAAATAAATACAAGTGCAAAGTACTTCACTTAGGAAGGAAAAGTCAAACGCACAACTACAAAATGGGGAATAATTTGATAGATGGTAGTAGTGCTGAAAACCATCTGGGGGTTATAGTGGGTCTCAAATTGAATATGAGTTAACCCTGTGATGCAGTTGTGACAAACACTAATATCATTCTGGGGTGTATTAACAGGAGTGTCATATGCAAGCCACGGAAGGTAATTGTCCCGCTCTATTTGGCACAGGTGAGGCCTCAGCCGGAGTACTGTGTCCAATTCTGGGTGCAGCACTCTAGGAAAGATGTGGACAAACTGGAGCGAATCCAGAGCAGAACAACAAAAATGATAAATGGTTTAGAAAACCTGACCTATGAGGAACAGTTAAAAAAATGAGCACGTTTAGTCTTAAGCCTGAGAGGGGGGAATCCGATAACAATCTTCAGATAGATTAAGCCTTAAGGGCTGCTATAAAGAGAACTATGATCAAAGTAGCTCAAGAAGTAATGGGCTTAATCTGCAGCAAGGGAGATTTAGGTTAGATATTAGAAAAAACTTGGACAAACACCTGTCAGGGATGGCCTAGGTTGACTTGGTCCTGCCTCAGTGCAGGGGGCTGGACTTGAGGACTTCTCAAGGTCCCTTTGAGCCCTACAGTTCTAATGATTCTATGAATGCCAGATACAAATGAACAGAATATGGGTGCTATTAATTTATATTAGGGATGCTGGTTAAAAGAACACTTCTGGTATAACATGTTTGTAGCTTAATGGTTATGAAAAAAAGTTATGACCAACTCTATACAGTGAAATTACAGTACTAAAATATTTAATATGGCAAATAGGCTGTAAAACTTTTAGCACTCAGGTTTAGAAATTTAATAGCAGCTTTCAAATAAGAATGTGTCATGAGTCAAATAACTAGAGGTAGAAGCATAATTTCAGATGAGAACTAGGTGTGATGGACATGAAAGGAATAGACTAATAATTTATCAATAAAAGTTATAATCATGCAAAAACAAAGTAGACCATTAACAAAACCATGGCTAATTCTGGCTGTGTGTAAACTAGAGTGAAGCCCTAGGAAGGCTCCTGCTCCAGAGAAAAGAGATTCTCCATGTACCATTTGCAAAATGATGGTAAGTATGGGCATGGACACCATATTCAGGTTATTTTGTTAGACAGGAAAAACATCCTATCATTTTTGTAACAGAGAAGATACGGCAGTAAATAAACATTTACAAAAAAACAACAACACTGTCACTTTTACTCTTAGACTGACTGTATACAGTGTGGTAATATCTGCATTGGTAAATATTATTCCCATCCCACAACAAGTATATAGATATATATGGCCTGCTTCTGAACTCACAAAGGTTTTACACTGGCAAAACCTCATTGACTTCAAAAAAGTTACTCAGCCCTGTGTAAGTCCCCAAGGCAGTGACCGTCTCTTTGTTATGTGCATGTACAGTGCCTAGCATAATGGGTGTGAGGCCTCTAGGCACTACTATAATTCAAATAACAAATCATTATGATTGAAAGCAATAGCTAACTTAACGTGCTGCAACAGTAGACAGGCTTTTTGAATGTAGGATTTTTTTTTTCTGGGTCCTAATGAAGAATTGGAATGTTCCTGCTTTTTGCCACAAACATTATTTTATTTTTTAATTACACGCCAGGCTATTTTACTGGTCAAGGACTTCAAAGGGAAAATATATTCAAGAGGCCATAGATGCCCTGATTTTTGTGGAGAGCAAGCAGCTTTTGATCTTTTGTGCCAGATTGGTGTGTATTTTGATTGCTCAACTGGTAGTTTGAATGTATTGTCTTTGCTAGTGAGTATGTGGGTTTTACCCCTGCATGTAAATGAGAGAGCACCATCACATGCATATTAATGCATCAGCTCAAATTCACTGGAATCCAAATAAAACCTTCCAGTGGGGTGGGGAGAACTGGGAGACAAGTCTATGCTTATCTGAAGGACCTTCCTAAATGTTGGCAGTTATGTTGAATGCAGAGTGCAATTATTTGACCTAGTTTCATTTCCTTTTGTTTGCTCTTATTGTATTTAACCAAATGTGCCTGCCCTGGCCCCCTGCCACCTGCATACTTTTTAGCATAAAGCTTCCACACTGCCATCAACACAGAACAAATGTAGTCATTCTGTGGAACCTGGTATTTCTGCCTCTTGTGGGCTGGAATTGGTTTTATTCTGGCGATACATGAAAGCCTAGGCTCTAAACCAGAGCAGCAGAGGCAGTGTCAACAAAGCCATTAACAGTAATATAGCAGGGTCAAGCTGTCAGCCTTTCTTGGAGTTCTTTCTATTTGAATGGTTCAATATCCTAGAATACTTAATGATGTTCCCAAATGCAGTTTATATATGAAGAAGCAGAGGAAACCAGCACGGCTGCTCATTCTTCTTAGAGAATCGCGGAATTAGCTGACGTGAATATGATGGTTCTCCTATCTAATCTCAGCTTTTGTCCTTATATGAACGGTAGTGTCTCATCCCCGCAATGAGCTGAGAGGTCTTTTATGTGGGGAGGGAGAGTGCGTCCATTACAGTTTTCAGCAAAAAGGTCTAGCAACTGAGCAGGGTTTCATCAACCATATTCTTCATGCTGCTGACCATTTAAGGCTACAGAGTAAGTCTTAACCGTGTATCTATTAGATGAGATTCAACTTGAAAGAGGCCCCTTTTTAGCTTCTATCTATTTATGTAGAGATTATATGAGTGCCTCTCTTAAGCTTTTTGTGCACATCTGGATGACATGATGGATTGAAGAATAGGGAAGCCTGCTTCTGTAAAGTCATCTGATACTGATACTTTTCTTGGCCTAAAGCTATTGATTTCACACCTTTTGGCTGCTGGTGCCAATGGACATTCTCCAGAGATAGTGTAAGAGCACATTTTAGAGACAAGTTCCAGCGCTTTCTTCAGGGATTGCACTACACAGCTCCTACTGATGTCCATGTAAGTTTATGCAGCTAATCCCCTGGCACTGAAAATGCACTCCTGTCATATGCCAAGATTAGGCAAATTAGTTTCAGTTTCCCAAACTGGGGAAACTACCGGGGTAGAAAGTCAGTAAACAAAGTATCCGTGGGAGCCTGGAAGGAAGGTTTTTTTATGAAGTTCTGGGTTTGAACCAGGACCTGCACTACATCACTGCCTTGGAATTATGATTATGTGGGGTGGGATTTTCCTTCTATCATCCCCAATAATATAAACAATTAATCCACAATTGTAAAGGAAAAAATCACAGTAGCTGTGACAAAGGTACATGCATTCCTACTTCTGGGTAAAGCCTGATCTCAAACATCATTGCGTGTCTGTTGGGCACTAATCATCCATCTTCTGTAAAGATTGTCGCTGTGTGGCTCATAAATATAAAATAGAGCATGCGTGTAGGGCCAGATGGTTATTTCTTATGTCTAAAGAGACAAATTAATCCCCGGTGCAACTCCACTGACTTTGATGGCGTTACATCAGAGATGAATCTGATGAATCTGTATGACCATAGCTTAACTCTCACATCACTGCTAGTCTACAGAAAGTCACTGGTCAGGGGTCTGTCAAATATGATCAACCACCCTCAAAGTTTTTTAAGATCTTAATTCCTGAGTTTAAATTACTTTCATTGCCCTGTTTTAGCCCTTTCTATTTTAATAGATCTAAAATAAACCCATCCTAAACTCTGGACAGATGTAAAAAACATGAATAAAAATGCCCTAAAAATAGAACTAATGTCCAAAATGTTTTTCACCACCAAATCTCTGCCCCCAAATTGAAACACTTCCACCATCCTTCTCTTCCATGAACTTTCACTTCCTCCACGAAATTCATGGGGGGAAATGGCTAACGTTGACATCTGGTGGATCCAAGGAGTAAGTCTTGTCTGCACTAGGGTATTGCAGGGTAATGATAACAGATGCACCAAGAGGATGACCACGACTGATTTAAAATAAGAACATGGGGTTTCTGCCAGCTGATTTTACATGAACTAGATTGCAGCCAGTGAGAATGAGAGCCCAGCCCACATCTGAACTGAAACATGTCACAGGCATTCTGAGCAATATGGGTTCAGAATAAATTAGTTCTTATTCTGTATAGTCAACAATATATTAGGAGCTGTCCTCCACACAGCAAGACACAGTCCTTGTTATAGAAAGCTTACAGGAGAAAGACCAAACCCTAATCCTGTTGAATTTAACTTGCATGCAGAGTGTTTGCAGAATAGGGGCCATAGAGGAGCAGAGAGATACAATCAGATCTACACATCATATTCATTATATTTGGCCTAGATTTCAGAGATGTGAGCACCAGCAGCTCCCACTGAAGTTAATGGGGGCTCAGTATTTTGGAGAATCAGACCACTTATTTAGGTGTCGTTATATGACTTAAGGAGCATAGCTTCAGGGACCCATTTTTGAAAATCTTGGCCCTACTTTGTAGTTCAGGTAAGTATATTTGATTATTTTCAGAAAAACAGAAGATCAAACATGTCCACATGTGTAAGGAATTACAAATGAGTTGCTAAGGAAACTCTGGTCTTGTGCCGTGTGCATCAGGTCAGATAAGGTTTTTGCCCTGTAGTCTCTACACATAGAGTCCACATGTGCGATCAAGTTTGCACAAGGTGTGGGCCCCCGTTCTGAGCAATTCAAAGTCTCAGATCCCATCTGAGCCTCCTTCCTCGGTCACAGGTGTGCAGGGTAAAAGTGAAGTGTGGTGTGTTAAAAGAAAGGGCCTGCTGGAGTAGACATGAACTTACATGAAATCCTCATGCTCAGGTTGTGACGTCAGCAGGGCCGGCTCCAGGAACCAGTTAAGGAAACAGGTGCTTGGGGCGGCCAATACAAAGGGGCGGCACTCCATCCGCTATTGGGGTGGCCCGTCCGGGTCTTCGGCGGGAATTTGGCAGCAGGTCCCTCAGTCCCTCTCTTTCTCTTTGAGCTGCCGCTGAAGTGCCGCCGAAGAGGACGAGAGAGAGTGAAGGACCCGCCGCTGAACTGCCGCTGAAGACTGGAGCGGCGCGATTGAGCTGCCGCCGAAGTGCCGCCGATTTTTTTTTTTTTGCCGCTTGGGGTGGCAGAAAACCTGGAGCTGGCCCTGGACGTCAGTACAACTATTTACCAGCTTAAAGTTAAGCTAATATTTGCTGAATTGGGGACAGAGTGCGCAGCATTTTTGCAGCACTGAGCCCTGTATGTGTGACACCCTCTATTGCACAGCAGCGAAACAAGCTCCAGCAGTTTTGCTACATAGTGTTTTTGGTGTTCCAAAGTTTGATTCAAGGAAGTGTTGATGATGAATTGTACGGATCTTACCAGCTGTCAATGAACAAATCCCATGGCTGCAGAACAAAACGTTAGCTGTAGTTATCAAATTCTAGGAATTTCCCCCATGCAAGTCAAGCCTCAGGGAAGTTAAAACAAATCTAGTGGTAATATTGTAACCTTTGGGTGTGCTAGAGTTCACTTCATTTCCTGTCTCCAGTGCCTTAAAAAAAAAAAACAACTCCCATAGAAAGTAGCTGGAGACCCAGAGTTCAGTCTCTAAGGATTTTCAGCAAGGATTGCACAGGGTCAACCTCCCCACATTCAAGTCCCAAAAGGAACTAAAGAAATGAATTTAATTAAGTAACTTTATAAAATTTTATGATAAAGAAACAAATAATAATATCATTTTACAGCATGACATGGCTATTTTATAATCCCGACATTACCTTCACAGTTATACATAAACATAAATAAAGAAAACAAATTAAAATTTGAACAGTTCAGTCCCCACAGAAATACAGTGAGAAGAAACTGAAAGTTCTCAAAAGCTTAGGTTTGGTTCACCTAAGTCTCAGTTAGAGTCTTTGATCACCAAAGATATACTGTCTGCTGAGTCTAAAACAACATCTTCCCTCCACTTGCTTGTAGGAATCTTCAGTTGGAATCCATGCAGACTCTCCCTCTGCTGAAATCACTGTTAGCCGGTCAGCTGACTGATTAACCAATCACTCAGTTAAGGGTATAGATTTAAAGAAAACCCTGTTACAAGAAAATACAAAAAACTGAGAATAGCAAAATATAAATGACTCTTTCCCCATTACTACAGTTAAAGAAAAGTTGGTGAATCACACTAGTTAAGACAATTTAACTAGAACAGTTTGGCTAAAATCAAAACAACATTCAAAGCATACAATTAAAATAGAAGTTATTTTTCCCTCCCAATTTCCCCTTGCTATAATTACCATTGCCCATGCTTCCCTGATAGAGGGTTAACAATATCACTAACCTTTTTACCAAGTGCTAAGCTTCAGAATTACCGAGATATGTTTTTTAGGCTTGAGGTGATTATCTGGGGGAACAGCCCTGATCACTTTTGTCTCTTAATCAATGGGCCAGATCCTCAACTGACGGCAATCAGCATAGCTCCACTGATTTCAATGGAAGTTACAGTGATTTCCATCAGCTAAGGAGCTGGCGCGATATGAAAAAAGCCTTATTTCAGCGCAGGGGCAGCAGAGCTAGGGAGGTGGTGGGAGCTAGTGCCCCTGGAATGGAAATAGTGCGAGGGTTGACCTATGATTCCGCCCCCGTGCGTTGTTCTTAAGCGAGTTGTTTTGCTACACATGCTGGGAATCAATGTTCCCTGTACCTGCATGCACACACTGCACCTTCCATATACTGTGCATGCTCAGGCCGGGTGGAGCTCTGTAGCTGCTGGGGGCGAACGGGAGAGCAGGACCCAGAGGTGCAAGAGTGGCTCCTGGGAAACCCAGGATTGGGCCAGGGAGCAGGTAGGACCTGGGGTGATTGGGCCAGGTCTGGGAGTAGCTATCCCCGGTGAGAGAGACACAAACCACTGGGACCCTACTTCCCAGCCTGGAGCCAGCTGCCCCCTTCAGCCTGCTGCGTGGTAGTAGTTCCCCTCACTCACCATGCAGAGCACACACCCCTTCCCTGGACATCTTGACTCCCCTCTCTTTCTCAGCTCCCCATGCTTAGTAGGGTGTTTAGTACATTTAGGTTTCACTATGCCCCTCCATTCAAACTGAGTTTCCACCACCTCCGTTTAAGAGAACCTGTTTTTCGTTAAAGGCTGCTCAGGGCTGTATTGCTACAATAACATAAAGAGTCATCAGTCACCAGGAAGTGCCAATGTCATAGAAAATGTGACAATTCGAAAGAACAATTGGTAATAAAGAGCCATGATTTTAACCTGTCTGGCCCCGGGTTATTTCTCTGGTTTTAATGAAATGGAACATTCTCCTGTCTGTGGCTTGCTCCACCCGAGAGCTAATGAGGAGGGCCAACATTCTGATTTATCTTCCACTTAAAAAAATATGCTGGAAACACACTTAATATGTCCTAGCAAAAAAAAAAAAAAAAAGGGACAGAAAAATAAAACACAGGAGTATTTCAATCTAGCTTAAATTTGCTTAATTTGGAAATAGCGCAAACTGACGACCAAATGTTTCTGCATGCACAGAGAGAGAAAAAAGACCTCTTACATGTTGTCTAGACAGCTTATTTCAGCAAATAAAATCTGTGTGAAACTCCCTCCCCCTCCCAACCTGAAATCAGGATGAGGAATCAGCGTATTTCTCACTCATCCACTTACTGATGAGTTAAGGGTTTTGCTGGAACCTATTTGCTGGAATAGTTTTTACTGTTGTATCCATTGGGAGTGGAAGAATATTAGCCATTAATTGAGTGTGCTGTATTTGTGCTCATTAATTACAAAGAACTTGTAGAAAAGTAGGAGAAACCTGAGAGCTCATTAAGTAGGTGGCTTTCTTTAAAACCAAGTTCCTCTTGAACTCTGAACACCAGCAGTTACAGTTACAGTTAGTTCTCCCAGTTAATTAAGACAAAGGATTTTATTTTGTTGTTGTTGTTTTAGAGTTTTCTGCTTGACACGAGGTTATTCTCACATCAGGCTCTGCCAGTCTTATTTCATTATACTATACAACATTACTGTAATGCACCATGCCCAATTGCCAGCAACATTAAGAATCAAAGTAAGCGCCAACTGTAAAAATAAAAATGTTGAGATTCAAAATTCACCTGAACCAAGATCCTACATCTTAACTGTTCAGAATGTTGGGGGAATGCAGATATCAATCCAAACTTCATGGCTCTGGGTCCACCCTTAGTTAAAATATAAACTTACAAAACCAAGGAAATTCTGACTGGATGTTGTGCAGCAAATTTAACTTAGCCCTGTTGGTTCTAGGCATTGCAACAGACGTGGCTTACCAGGAGATTTCATAATCATAGAATCATAGGACTGGAGGGACCTCGAGAGGTCATCTAGTCCAGTCCCCTGCACTCATGGCAGGACTAAGTATTGTCTAGACCAGGGGTCCCCAACCCGGGGCCCGCGGGCGCCATTGCGCCCACCGGGGGGTGTAAGTGCGCCCGCGTAGCCCTCGCGGTTTTTTTGTTTTTTTTTTCTACACCGGCAGCACTCGGGGTGTTTTTTGTGTTTTTTTTTTGCTCTGCCGGCAGCGCTCGGGTTTTTTTTTTTTTTTTTTTGGCGCCCGCCAGCAGCGCTCGGTTTTTGTTTTTGGGCGCCTGCCAGAAGAAAAAGGTTGGGGACCACTGATCTAGACCATCCCTGACAGGTGTTTGTCTAACCTGCTCTTAAAAACCTCCAATGATGGAGATTCCACAACCTCCCTAGGCAATTTATTCTAGTGCTGAACCACCCTGACAGTTAGGAAGTTTTTCCTAATGTCCAACCTAAACCGCCATTGCTGCAATTTAAGACAATTGCTTCTTGTCCTATCCTCAGAGGTTAAGAAGAACAATTTTTCTCCCTCCTCCTTGTAACAACCTTTTATGTACTTGAAACTATGTACTGTATCATGTCCCCTCTCAGTCTTCTTTTCCAGACTAAACAAACCCATTTTTTTCAGTTTTCCCTCATAGGTCATGGTTTCTAGACCTTTAATCATTTTTTTTGCTCTTCTCTTGACTTTCTCCAGTTTGTCCACATCTTTCCTGAAATGTGGCATCCAGAACTGGACACAATACTCCAGTTGAGGCCTAATCAGCGCTGAGTAGAGAGGAAGAATTACTTCACATGTCTTGCTAACAACATTCCTACTAATCCATCCCAGAATGATGTTCACTTTTTTTGCAACACTATGACCCCCCAGATCCCTTTCTGCAGTACTCCTTCCTAGGCAGTCATTTCCCATTTTGTATTTGTGCAACTGATTGTTCCTTCCTAAGTGGAGTACTTTGCATTTGTCCTTATTGAATTTCATCCTATTTACTTCAGATCATTTCTCCGGTTTGTCCAGATCATTTTGAATTATAATCCTATCCTCCAAAGCACTTGCAACCCCTCTCAGCTTGGTATCATTTGCAAACATTATGAGTATACTCTCTATGCTATTATCTAAATCATTGATGAAGATATTGAACAGAACCAGACCATAACTACTCTCTGGGAACGGTTTTCCAACCAGTTATGCACCCACCTTATAGTAGCTCCATCTAGGTTGCATTTCCCTAGTTTGTTTATGGGAAGGTCATGTGAGACAGTATCAAAAGCTTTACTAAAGTCAAGATATACCACGTCTACTGCTTCCCCCCTATCCACAAGGCTTTTTACCCTGTCAAAGAAAGTTATCAGGTCGGTTTGACATGATTTGTTCTTGACAAATCCATGCTGACTGTTACTCATCACCTTATTATCTTCTAGATGTTTGCAAATTGATTGCTTAATGATTTGCTCCATTATCTTTCTGGGTACTGAAGTGAAGCTGACTAGTCTGTAATTTCCTGGGTTGTCCTTATTTCTCTTTTTATAGATGGGTAAATATAGTGCCATTTTCCAGTCCTTTGGAATCTCTCCTGTCTTTCATGACTTTTCAAAGATAATCACTAACGGTTCAGATATCTCCTCAGTCAGCTCCTTGAGTATTCCAGGATACATTTCATCAGGCCCTGGTGAACTGAAGACATCTAACTTGTTCAAGTAATTTTTAACTTGTTCTTTCCCTATTTTAACCTCTGATCGTACCTCATTTTCACTGGCATTCACTATATTAGACGTCCAATCATCACCAACCTTCTTGGTGAAAACTGAAACAAAGAAGTCATTAAGCACCTCTTCCATTTTCTGTTATTGTTTCCCCTCCCTCATTGAGTAATGGACCTACCCTGTCTTTGGTCTTCCTCTTGCTTCTAATGTATTTGTAGAATGTTTTCTTGTTACCCTTTATGTCTCTAGCTAGTTTGATCTCGTTTTGTGCCTTGGCCTTTCTAATTTTGTCCCTACATACTTGTGTTATTTATTTATATTCAGCCTTCGTAATTTGACCTAGTTCCCACTTTTTGTAGGACTCTTTTTTGATTTTTAGATAATTGAAAATCTCCTGCTTAAGCAAGGGTGGTCTCTTGCCATACTTTCTATCTTTCCTACACAGTGGGATAGTTTGCTTTTGTGCCCTTAATAATGTCTCTTTGAAAAACTGCCAACTGTCTTCAATTGTTTTTTTCCTTAGACTTGCTTCCCATGGGACCTTACCTACCAACTCCCTGAGTTTGCTAAAGTCTACCTTCTTGAAATCCATTGTCTTTATTTTGCTGTTCTCCCTCCTACCATTCCTTAGAATCATGAACTCTACCATTTCATGATCATTTTCCCCCAAGCTGCCTTCCACTTTCAAATTCTCAACCAGTTCCTCCCTATTTGTCAAAATCAAATCTAGAACAGCCTCTCCCCTAGTTGCTTTCTCCACCTTCTGAAATAAAAAATTGTCTCCAATACATTCCAAGAACTTGTTGGATAATCTGTACCCTGCTGTGTTATTTTCCTAACAGATGTCTGGGTAGTTGAAGTCCCCCATGACCACCAAGTCCTGTGCTTTGGATGATTTTGTTAGTTGTTTAAATAAAAAAAGCTTCATCCACCTCTTATTCCTGGTTAGGTGGTCTGTAGTAGACCCCTACCATGACATCACCCTTGTTTTTTACCCCTTTTATTCTTACCTGGAGACTTTCAACAAGTTTGTCTCCTATTCCATCTCAACCTCAGTGTATACATTTTTAATATATAAGGCAACACCTCCTCCCTTTTTCCCTTGCCTATCCTTCCTGAGCAAGCTGTACCCTTCTATACCAATATTCCAGTCATGCGTATTATCCCACCAAGTCTCTGTGATGCCAACTATGTCATAGTTGTGTTAATTTACTAGCATTTTGAGTTCTTCCTGATTATTTCCCATACTTCTCACATTAGTATACAGACATCTAAGGGCATGTCTACACTTACCTCCAGAGCGATCGATCCAGCGGGGGTCGATTTATCGCATCTAGTGAAGACGTGATAAATCACCCGCCAAGCGCTCTCCCGTTGACTCTGGTACTCCACCCCTGTGAGAGGCACAGGTGGAGTCGATGGGGGAGCGGCAGCAGTCGACCTACCGCAGTGAAGACACCGTGGTAAGTAGATCTAAGTATGTCAACTTCAGCTACGTTATTCACGTAGCTGAAGCTGCGTAACTTAGATCGATCCCCCCCAGTGTAGACCAGGCCTAAGATACTGATTTGATTTCCCCTCCCCCAGTTCAGTCTTGTCTTTCCCTTATCCCTGCTATAACAGCCCATGCTCCCTGCAAATTCTGACCCTTCTCCCAGGTCTCCATGTTTTTTACTTACCTGTGGGGTTTGGTCACCTGTCCCCTTCAAACCTAGTTTAAAGCTGTCACTACGTTAGCCAGTCTGTATCCAAATGTGCTCTTCCCCTTCCTCGATAGGGGGACCCCATCTCTGCTTAGAAGTCCTTCTTCCTTGAACAGCATCCTGTGGTCAAGGAAACCGAAGCCTTCCTGTCAACACCATCCTCGCAGCCAGGCATTCACCTCCAGGATGCATGTGCCTGGGCCCTACCCGTGACCGGAAGGATTGAAGAGAACACCACCTGCGCTCCCAACTCCTTCATCCTTATTCCCAGAGCCATGTAGACACTTCTGATCTGCTGAGGGTCATAGCTCGCAGTATCACGAGTGCCCACATGGATGAGTAGCATGGGGTAGTTGTCAGAGGGCCGGGTGATCCTCGACAATCCCTCTGTAACGTCTCGGATATGGGCTCCTGGCAGGCAGCATACCTCCCGGGATGCCATGTCAGGGCACAGAAGGGTGCTGTTGTAGGAGCAGCAATGATCTGTATGCTACGTATAACCTGTATGCTCAAAAGGTCTGTTACACTTCCCCCTCCCCTTTTGTCTCCTCTCCCTCTATTAATACCTGTGAAGTGGCTTTCCCCCTCCCCCTCCCTCCTGGAATGCTTGTGGGATGAATGGGCTGCTTGAACAGCTGGAAGATCAGAAGAGCTCCCAGGTAGACAAGGGGTCTGGAACTCTAATTAGGCAGCGCTCACACACCCAATGCATGGACACTGCATTGACACTGCCCGAGGTGGAGTGTGACCAACCAGGCGCGGCCAAGTCATCTCTAGTTGCAGGCCATGAGGAGCAGGTCCTTAAAAGGGGAAGGGGCCATGTGTTCGGCAGTGCACTCACAAGACTGTACCTCCCATAAAGGCCCTTCGCCCGGACTGCCTGGCCAGTGGTTCGCTGCGCATTTCATCATGCCTCGGGAAGACTTACCTTCATCGCACCATGCATTGCTGCGCTGTGGGACACTTACCTTGAAGGATCCTGACATCTCCAGTGCCGTGCCTGTCCTGGGAGTGTGAGTAAGCAAGTGTAAGTGTGACCCCTTCTTTTGAGCTTAGCTATCAGTATAATAAACGTGCTGCTTTCTGCCATACTCTGGTAGGTCATTAGTCCCCCCTAAGCTTACTAGCTGGTCCAATTTCGTGTAACATTACTGGTAGAGAATGCAGGCAGCTTAGTGGAGGATTTGACCCAAGAGTAGGGGTCCCCTGGTGCCCCCCCCCGGTAGTCTCTTGAGTGGGTCCGGCTCGAGCCTGTGTGAAAAAGTGGTAGGCTAGCAGCACACTGCAGGGAGAAAAGGACGCCACTGTTGTGTACCGGTGTAGGGCAAGGGAGATAATTAGGTGTAAGTCCCCTGGTGCCCCCCAGTAGTCTCTTGAGCAGGTCCAGCTTGAGCCTGCGTGAAAAAGTGGTAGGCTAGCAACCCACTGCAGGGAGAAAAGGACGCCGCTGCTAAGTATGCCACTGTGGGGCAAGGGGAAGAAAAAGGCGAAGCAGCCCAAGCGAGAAGACACGCCCCCCTTGGGGAGCAGCGCCGTTGCCCAGGGTGTTGTTAGAATGGCTCCAAAAGAAAGGGGCAGACCCCTGGATGCCAGGGGTGGTTCCACCTGGGAATACAATTCCTGAACTATAGAGAACCTAACAAAAAATAAACCTGATGTATTGGGGACCAAAGTCTTTTGGACAGAGGTGGATGTGATTGATAATTTCGTAGGAGATGGGGGAAGTAGAGAGAGGAAAAGGCATTTACCCTGTCTAGCGTAGTATCCGCTCTTTCTCTGGACCCAATGCTAGCACAGGACACCCACCAGAGACAGACACAGAACATGGAACACAGAACATGAGACACAGAACACTGAACACAGACTTTGTCGTTACGCTATAACCATGGTATTTCTGTAACTCTTCAGCTGGTACCAGCTCTCCTGATGTTCCGGTTCGGAGGCTGAAAGATAGAAACTTAGAAACAAATTAGCACAGTGCTCCCACCATGGCAGACCCTGCTCGTTTGAGTTGTCCGCGGTGTACCCATTTTCCCGCCGGGATTTTATCTATACTACCCAGGGTTTTTGCTAACTCTATTGCTTGCGCGGGAGTCAACTCAGTCTCTGCCACAGTGTGTCTGGTATTTGGGGCTGTCCCGGCTCCTGCGGGCACAGGCCCATAGTTTCGGACCACCCTCCAGACCGCTGCAACACGGTATCTGGGATCTGGCCATCCAGGGTCCAGATCCGGGGGATCTGGATCATACCAGATATCCCTGTCCCAATCATCATATGGTCCCGCACCCTCCTGGGCTTTCACTCCAATGGCGGTGACCCGGGCTGAATAAGCACCCCGGACCCTGTTCTCCTGGGCGGACCCCTCCAGGACCAGATCCTTCAGGCAGGTAACTGCCTGACTCAGAGCAGCATTCTCTACTTCCACCCACTCCCACTCCTCCTCTGCTGCCGCCACCTGTACTGCGGCTACAGAGAGGGAAGACATCTGGGCTCTAGACTTACCTTGAAGGATCCTAACATCTCCAGTGCCGTGCCTGTCCTGGGAGCATGAGTATGCAAGTGTAAGTGTGAGCGCCCCCATTTTTGAGCTTAGCTATCAGTATAATAAAAGTGCTGCTTTCTGCCAAACTCTGGTGTGTCATTAGTCCTCCCTAAGCTTACTAGCTGGCCCAGTTTTGGGTAACAGGTCCCTCCGTCCCTCTCAGAAGAGAGTCACCAACCACCACTACCCTACATTTCCTCCTGGGAGCAGTGGCTGCGATCCTCCCAGCCTTGGGGGTACATGGCTTCTCCTCCTCCGCCTTTGGGGGTGATTCCTCATCGCTCTCTGTCAGGGAAGCATAACAGTTTTCCATGACTATGGTGGGTGGCTTGGGAGTAGGGGTGGAGCACTGCCTGCTGCCAGAAGTAACCAGCAGACAGTGTCCTCCCTGTGACAGAGCCATATCCTCCTCCCGTGGTGGTGTGGCAGCAATCCTCTGTAGCTGGATAGCTTCCGCAGTCTTAGACCTCTCCCTATGAATACACTCAAGGAATTCCTCATGGGCACGGATGCTCCTCAGCCTAGCCACCTCCTCTTGTAGTCTCCCACCTGCTTCCTGAGAGCTTCCACCAGCAGGCACCTTTCACACTGGATGGTCTCCCCAGCCTGGGTTTCTCTGAGTGGAAAATGCAGGCCACAGTCTCTGAAAATCTGCACTGGGATCTGGGTAGAGGCATCCATGGTTAGGTTCTCTGTCTGGATACAGGCATAGGTGGAAGAGACAAGAGCAGCGTTGGCACTGGCGATGCGGCCCTTCCTAACCATAGCGACTATATTATGTCTCCCTCTTACAAACTCCCTCTCAGACTCCTCTGTTTGTGGTCCCCTGTTTGCTAGCTGGTTCATATCCTAAGGATTATGCTGGGCAATGGTCCATATCCTAAGGATTATGTTACAAACAGGATATGTTACAAACATATCCACATATTTACACCATACACATAATTGTGGTAAGTGTGTACCTAAGAAGGAGAAAATATTATCACAACTAGCACATAAGCACGTTTCCATCTAAAGAATTAGGCTAAGATTTTCAAAAGTGATTAGTGATTTTGGGTGACTAACTTGAGATTCTTTAAAGGGACCTTCTTTTCAGAAAGGACCATATCCATACCCTTTGAAAATCAGCCCCTTTTATGGCATCTCAAGTTGAGTATTCAAAAATTAAGTCATGCAAAATCATTAGTCAATTTTGAAAATCATGGCCTTAGACTGTACTAATTTATCTCAAAGAAAATATTAATTTGAAGAGTTTTAAAATACTTAATTTTTATAGTCTTTAAAGGTGGAATAATTTGCAAAGTTACTGTTTATATATATATATATATATTTTAAGCACCAAACTGTAGCGAGACCTTTGACTTTCACTGACATGAAACTACTGAGCTGATATGGATTAATTTCATACCCATTGTAAGATTTTTGTGTGATTTCCTCTGTCTCCCCTCAGGATTCCTTGATGGCTTTCAGTCTTTATGAGCCTTTTTTCCCTACTGGAAATAATTGCTTACAGACATGCCAAATTTTTTAATGTGGGAAATAGCCTTCTTGAGCTATCAAGACTAACATGAAATTAACATAAATTAGGGTGGCTTTGCTCTTTTCTTTTAATCTCATATTTTAGCATCATACTCACAGCATTACCATCAATTTTCATTGTAAAGGATTTACATAGGAATCGCTCAGCACTGTGGTGGCGCTGGAATAAGGTAACTATAGATTTGCAGCTAAATGCCTCTCTAGTGAACAGTTTACTAAAATTCTTATAATGCCAAACAAATAACATTATCAGACTGGAACTTTTCAGCTTGGAAAAGAAACGACTAAGGGGGATATGATAAAGGTCTATAAAATCATGACTGGTGTGGAGAAAGTAAATACGGAAGTGTTATTTACTCCTTCTCATAACACAAGAACTAGGGGTCACCAAATGACATTAATAGGCAGCAGGTTTAAAACAAAAAAGTATTTTTCACACAACGCACAGTCAACCCTGTGGAACTCCTTGCCAGAGGATGTTGTGAAGACCAAGACTATAACAGGGTTCAAAAAAGAACTAGATAAGTTCATGGAGGATAGGTCCATCAATGACTCTTAGCCAGGATGGGCAGGGATGGTGTCCCTAGCCTCTGTTTGCCAGAAGCTGGGAATGGGCAACAGGGGATGGATCACTTGATGATTGCCTGTTCTGTTCATTCCCTATAGGGCACCTGGCATTGGCCACTGTCATAAGACAGGATATTGGATAGATGGACCTTTGGTCTGACCCAGTATGGCCGTTCTTACGTTCTAATTAAGAGCAAAGTTTATACAGGTACCCACCCAAACATCAGGAAATAATAGTTAAGATTGTATGCACCCACTACCTTAACTTTTGTCTTGGTGCATAAGCACTAAGGCCCAGATCCACAAAGGTATTTAGGCTCCTAACTTCCACTTTGTGTATACTGTGTCCCAGATCCTCAGCTGGTGAATCTGACTTTAATTACATTATCATATGTGTTATTTGATAAATAATATAATCTAATATCATACAATCTCACATACGTGTTGGAGTATTTTTTCATTCAATACTTAAAGATGCTCATGATGTTCCACTATATCTTTGTTGACCTAGATTTTTTATTTGTCTGTTCTCGCTTTTCAACCAGTAACATGGCCTTCCCTAGGTACAGTTTAGGTGATGGATTAGTTATCTATGAAGCTAATTTAGCAGCTGAGTTAGGTGGCCCACATATAAATATATGCCTGAATTTTTTCTCTCTTACCCTGTGTCATACTTAATCTGCAATGTAGGCTGAATAACCATGGTTTACTATTACTATGTATTTGCATGGATTCTGCTAGAAACACACAAAGGAGTCAACAGTTCTAGAAGATACAGTACATAAGTATCAAAGGTTGTACAAAAATTGTGTAGGGAAACCACACACATTACAAGAGGTGCACTGGGGTTCTGATCAAGCAAATTAGTTAACCATGTGTTTAACTTTAAGCATCTGAGTAGTCCCATTGAAGTTATTAAAGTTAAGCATGTGCCAAAGCGCTTTGCTGATCAGGCCCCGATTAAGGCAATGGCTTCCTAGTCAGGATTTACTCCCACTGTTTTTTCATCCACAAAAAAGGTCCTAAGTAAAAGAGAATCTTCCTTTTACTTTACAGTGTAGCCACAAGGGAATGCAGATTTCTTGAGAAGATTCATAAAAGATGCAGGGTCCATATTTTAAAATGCATCATTGGTACACCAAACCTGATCCATTAAGCCCTCTCAGATGATATGTGGGTTTGCTACATATAGGAACAGGTAGTTTTACAGCATGGAGTAGGTAAAGCAGTTGAGATGAACCTACTCTCCACATCTAAACTCCTTGAGTATACAGTATACTGCATGGAATTGCACTCTGCAATAATTTTTCATGTGCTACCTCCTGATTTAAAAGTCACCTAAGCGGTTTAAAGATCTTCTTAAAACTGAAGCCACTGCTTAACTAGGTAACGATTACTGTTTTATTTCTCCGAAGGAAATGAAAAGGATTAATGATCTCCATGTGGCAAAACCCATCATACAGTCTGCCTCTCTATATACGATGGAGATTCTATCCCAAAATAGAGAGTACACATTTCCTGTAATAAAATTCTATTTTGCCAAAGTCTGGGTAAGAGGTCCACGTTGATAGATTAGTGTGACAGGATCCTGATGTACAACCTTGTCCTTGGTGAACACGCTGTTAAATGAGTCCTGTGGCACCTTTAAGACTAACAGATGTATTGGAGCATAAGCTTTCGTGGGTGAATGCCCACTTCGTCAGACTCTCTGTTGCTTTTTACAGATCCAGACTAACACGGCTACCCCTCTGATACTTGACGCTGTTAAATGTCAACTCAGCTTCCCTCTCCCTTTGTAGGAGGCTTTAAAGGGAAGGGCTATAAAAGTAGCTCCTGAAGACATGGTGGGAGAGAATGCTTTTGGGAAGGCAGAGACCCACCCCCAGTGTCTTACCACTGGGACGAATCCCAAACTGGGAAGTTTTTACTTTTGATGTCTGCTGATTTTACTTTGCATAGAAAAGACCTTCCTGACTGCAACTGTCTGTTTGCTCTTCTGTTATGTCATTCCACCACCTTACAGCAAGCTTCCACAGAACTAAATTATGTTCATTATAGAAAATGACCTAAAATGATAGAGCTAAATTTACCAGTACCTGCTGACTGTTTTGCACCACTCCAGTTACACAAAGTAGCTGTAAATCCAATTTAACCAGCCACTTTACCTGGATTTATGGCTTCTCTGCATTGCTGGAGAAGCACAATGCTGCCAGAGCTTATCAGTGAAATTAGCCAAAAGATTTTATTCCTGAAGCAGCTGACTAAATGCCTCTTTCGCTGCATTTGATAGTTCAGTTTTTCACAGCTGGTCTTTTGGCTGTGGGACTCCAAGTTGCTGAAGAAGCCTATGAAATTGGACTGAGATTCCTCCTCCTTGATTTCCACAGCTGGAGGAGGAGAAGGAGAAGTGGTGGCAAGACATTTCCTCCTCTGTTAGTCCCACTGTCAGAATGGAAAAAGCTGCCCAACCCATGAGTGGTTAAATCAATGGAAGACCATTGAGCATCCAAAAGGGCAGTGCTCCAGACAGTCACTTGCATTGTTTGTGCCTATAAAGTCAGCCTTAAGTTTGTTAGAAACAATGAAGCATGTGTACCCCACACACCTCCTGGGTGTGGTGTTCTGTCCCATCTAGTGGCACATAGAGACCACCTAGAGAGAGATTAATGAGGCTGCTACAGCCTTAGCTAAGGAGAGTGTGGCTTTTAGCTCATGCAGTAGAGGCTCATGCATTTAGCTTCAGAGGTCCCAGGTTCCATCCTGCCCGACAACAACCGGGATCTGTCGCTGTTATACATGGGGTTTTAGTGTTAATTTCCACATATAGGCTAACCTGTGAGCACTAGAATATTATCATCCTGAAATGCTTTCCAACCACAGCATTTTATGGATAGCTTTTCTTAAATTTGCTGTATGCAACTATATACTGGTTATGATTTTTTTTCCAGTCTTGCACCTTTAAATATCTACAAGTCCACTGTCCGCAGAGCTAATTGCCATTTTGCGCTGAATTCAGATGCAGCCTTGTTATAGAGGAGGCACCCACTGTGCTCTCATGGAGGTTTTACTTTGGTTTTCTGTTTTATTTTACAAATTAAAGTCAGTCAGACAAAGTAAATGGTTGCACTTTTATGCACAGAAAACATAACAATATGCAAAACAGAGCAATTTAAGAATGGCTTATGTAGAAAATGCTGGAAATGCAGCATTAGCAACTCAAAATGCCAGTGTGTGTGATGAGTGTGTACTCAGTCCTGGGGCTTCCTTTAGTCTGGAGAATTGAAAGTACTGCGGAGGTAGTGAACTACTCATTTTCAAGGCGGAGGCTGAAATGTTGCTTCAAAAAGAGGCACAGCATCAGTCAAAAGGAGGGGGGAAGTGGCGAGAGAAGCAGGCTTCTCAGCTTTTTCAAGGATATATGCTGCTACTCTTTCTTCCTGGCTCATGCAAGGCTCTGCTTCAGTGGTAATGCAACCCAGAGTAACTGTGCAGTCTGTCAGTATCATTAAGAGCACAATACAACAGCGTGTGAGCTCCATCTTTAAATGGCAAAGCAACACAGAGAACACAAAATCATTTCAATCATTTGTTGGCCATTTTCTACTTCTTTTGCTAGAACAGTGCATTCCAAACTGTGAGCCAAGGACGCATGGGGGAGCCACGGATGTTTGGGAAATATTTTTTAAATTGATATTCCTGTTGTTTTTTCTAATTAAGAGACTATTAAACTAGCTTAACAATCACCTACATCTTATCTATGGATCTATGCTGCTGCAGCTGCCAAGGCTGGAAGTCTCTATGTGCCCCCCACACCTGCAGGGGGCCTTCTGCACAGAGACTTCCCACTGGGGGAAGCATTCAGCAGGATGTTTCTTGGCTGAAAGCCCCCTACTGGAGGGCAAATAGGCTCTCAGTGCCAGCAGCGGCGGTGGCAGACAGGAAAGGGGCTGAGGGAGAGACAGGTACATCTTTTCTGTATAATGGAACTGTTTTTACCAAGTGCTAAGCCTACATGTAGCAAAGTTTCAGCTGAAGATGGCGATTTTAATAAAATTAAATCAGAAAAGGAAGAAAAGTAGTCAATGCAATGATAGTCACATTATGTTTGCATTTTCATGTCTCGATATTACTGCAGGAAGTCCACACCCAAAATGAGTCATTTGTTTTCAAGTATTAGTAAATGTAAGGCTGAGGCCATGGAAACTACAGGGACATTTAGTAACCAGCCCCCTGAGTTCGTAAACAAGAGCTGTGATTCTTTTCCCTTTAGAAACAAGGATAATTTAAGCAGAAAAAAACCCATGTCTAAAGAAGCAACTGTTCCTCAAAAAGCACCATATATTGTTGCCATGTGAACTGCAAAATGCAAACAAGCACACACCTTTGGTGAGACCCTTCTATTTCCAGCAGCCATAGACGTGTAGAATTAGGACTGAGGAACAAGCAGCCATGGCACTGAAAACCATTCCTATGTCAAACAATACTATACGTCTTTGCATTGATGACCTTGCAGAAAATGCCCAGGACCAGTTGGTGGAACAAGTTAAGAAGAGTCAGTATTTTGCACTGCAGCTTGATGAATCCACAGGCATAGCATCAGCTTCTGTGTTATATAAGATTTGTCAAAGCAGACAAATAACTTTTATTTTGCAAAGAAATTCCAACCAAAACAACCAGTGAGGAAATATTCAAGATCCTCAAATTCATAGTGGGTGAAGGTCTTAAAGGGGGTATGTATGGGGGCTGCTCACAGATGGGGAAGCAGCCAGAGTAGAAGGAAGAGCGGAGTTGTAGCACATGTATAGAAAGTGGCACCAGCAGCAATTTGGACACATTGCATGATTTATCACCAAGCTTTGGCATCAAAGAAGTTGCATCCTGAAGTACATGAGGCCCTCAACATTGTTTATAAAATTAAAAAATCCTGGGCAATGAACACAAATTTTTGTATGCTGTGTGAAGAGACAGGCTCTGTTTCAAGGTGAAGTCAGGTGATTTTCACATGGGAAAGTGTTACAACAGGTCTTTGAATTGCATGACAAAAATCAGAATTTTCCTCCTTAGGAAAACAGACCTTGCATATTACATGTGTAATGTGGACTTCTAGACTACATTAGCTTGCTAGGTAGATATATTTGGCAAATTGAGTGCACTGACCCTAACACTTCAAGGTTGGAATACCAATATACTATATTTGAAAGAGAAAATCGGAGAGATTCATGTAGAAGCTTTGTCTTTGGAAATGCCTCATTGAAAAGGGAGTACTGAGATGTTTCCAGTGATATTAGATTTTTTTAAAAGCACAGAGTGAAAGTGATCAAAATGCTATTAAAGACCAAATATTAACTTCTTTGTCTGAATTGTCTTCCCATTCTGATGAATATTTTCCTGGAGTTAAACATGAATCTCCAGATATCAGATTCAAAATGCCTTAAATTTTCAAATCTAACAAACAAGGAATTTTGGATTTCTTTTAAAGGACAGTACAAAGAACTCAGTGACGAACTATGAAAGTGCTGCTTCCGTTCACTTCCAGTTATTTCTCTGACCAGGTATTCAGCAATGATGTCTGTGGAAACCACAGATAATGTTGATAAATGCAAAGTAATGCACAATGGAAAACAATCCCAAATATCCATACAAAATGATGGAATCTAAATTAGCCATTAGCACATAAGAAAGAGATTTTGGAATCATTGTGGATAGTTGTCTTAAAAAATATCCACTTGGTGTGCAGCAGTAGTCAAAAAAGCTACCAATGTTAGGAAGCATTAAGAAAAGGATAGATAATAAGACAGAATATATCATAATACCACTATATAAATGCATGGTACACCCACACTTGCGTGTAGTTCTGGTCACCCCACCTCAAAAAAGATATATTAGAATTGGAAACAGTATAGAGAAGAGCAATAAAAATTATTAAGGGTATAGAACAGCTTCTGTATGAGGAGAGATTAAAAAAATTGGGACTTTTCCACTTGGAAAAGAGAGGACTAAGAGGGGAAATGATAGAGGTTTATACAATCATGACTGGTATGGAGAAAGTGAATAAGAAAGTGTTATTTACTCCTTCACATAACACAAGAACTAAGGGTCACCCAATGAAATTAATAGGTAGCAGGTTTAACATAAACAAAAGGAAGTATTTCTTCATACAACACACAGTCAACCTGTGAAACTCATTGCCAGGGGATGTTGTGAAGGCCAAAATTATAATGGAGTTCAAAACAGAGTTAGATTAGTTCATGGAGGATAGGTTCATCAATGGCTATTAGCCAAGATGGTCAGGGATCCAACCTCATGCTCTGGGTATGTCTAGCCTCTGAATGCCTGAAGCTGGGAGTTGATGACAGGGGATGGATCTCTCGATGATTGCCTGGTTTGTTCATTCTTTCTGAAGCACATGGCATTGGCCACTATCAGAAGACAGGATAGTGGGCTAGATTGGTTTGACCCAGTATGGCCCTCGTATGTTCTTAACTAAACATACAAATCATTTAAACTTTGCAAATGACTTATGTCTGGCACTATCAGAGGGTCAACCAAATGCTGTGCAACTATGCAGTTCAAACCGGGCCCATTCTTCTTACTAAAATCTTAGGCTGGGTCTGAACACACCCAAAATCCATATTTTCAAATTATATAGTTTAAAAAAACAGATTGGATCATAGTATTTAATTAAACCGAATACAATCTCAAAACCATCCGAACTCCAGTGTCCCTCTTGAATCTATGTCCTGAACTCTTATCTAGGTACTGGGTTGGTTTATTAAAAAGAAAAAAAAAGTTATTTGGTGGAGGGGAACCACCAAGTTTGAAAATATCTGTAAGGAAGCCACAGTACTAAAAAGTTTGGGAACCAAGGGTCTAGAAAACATTTCATTCGCTTCACTATCAACACTACAAATAAGTACTAGCTAAAGATGAAGAAGTAAGGGACCATTTTTTGTTCATTTCACAGAATCTGTGGCACATAGGTGTGGATAGATTTCCGTGGTCACAAATAGTTAATAGTCATGTTTGCTGGTGTGTGCTGTGCAGCAGTTTATTTTGTGTTGGGAAGAGTTATTTAATGGAAGCTGCTGCCTGACACCCTCTGAACTTCTGACCGTCAGGGTGCTGAGTGAGTTATATGAACTTGCTGAGCAAAAGATAACAGACAGAACTGAGAAGTTTAAAACAATCTCAACAGAGGCAAAAGCTAATTTACCTGCCAGTCATAGGAAAGGGATCTTCTGGCTGTCAGACCACAACATTTCCTAAGGATCCCCGGCTCTTGTCAGATGTCCTTGTTACTCTATAAATATTTATGCACCAGTAAATGGCCAGATGGATATTATTTACAGCTTCCATAGCATTTGCAAATAGGAGAAAAGTCCCCCGTTTATTAACATCTTGATTTTACAAAGATTAAAAGTCACTGGTACATTGAACCAGATTTGCTCTGTCACCTTAAATAACCCACATCCGAAATCGAAGGCTAGTGCTGAGCCTGTGAACGCTCGGACTTGGAATATTCTTCAGGAGATAAAATGATGCCATTTTGCTCTCACTATATCTCTAATTAGTTCTCCTCCAAATCTTTCATGAAGGAAAATTATAGCATGCAGAGAAATACACCCTTACAGATGACAGTGTCAATTTTCCTTTCAGTGAGGGGCACAGACTGTCAGCAGCAGGAAGAAAACTGTGCTTTGACTAAAGTAACATCATACTGTTTACCCGGAATGTTCTGGCTCTGAGACCACAGGGAAGAGACACAACTGGTCAAAACAGAAGTCTGCCCTTACACAATATTTTGAGTCAAAACCGAATTGTATACTGCCAATCTAACAATTTACAATAGCAAATAAAGCTGAATACCCAACTGTAACTCCTCTTCACAGTCGTTCTGTTTAACCACTATCCAGTTAAAACACATGTGCACATTTTTGTCATTTGGGATTCTTTGATGCAGTGTGTTGAAAAAAATACCGCTACTGAGTATCACCTTTTAAGGGGCTCATTCCTGCATTCCTTTTTGCCCTAAGCTCCCCATGGCTCTAACTCATTTTGCAAAACACCTGAACTCCAAAATGGTGTAGCAATAAAAAGGGGACTTCTTAACATCTAGACAGATCCATGCTTAATTTAATACAACACAGTTCTGTGAAGTGAGCTTCACTGTTTTCCTGTCCATCTGGCTCGCCTACCAAAGGTTTCTTGATAAGAAGTGGCAATTTGACCTTGAATGAGAAATGTGCACTCTGACCCCCATCTAGCAAAACACTTATGCTCATAACCTTAAGCCCTTTGATTTCAAAGGGACTTCTTATGTGCTTAAAGTTAGGCATATACATAAGTGTTTTGCTGGATGAGAGCTTCTCCTAAAGAGTCTGTCTAAATTAGATTTTTTGCTCCCCTTTTAACTTGAGTTAATTGATTGCCTGGTAATGCACATTTTGGGAATGCTAAACTAGACATTCCACAAATGTTTATTCTACAACAGAAACCTTTGTGGCAGAGTCCTGAGGTTAAAACACAAATGTTTATGGACTGTGTTACATTTTGGGGGGCAACCCAGACTGATGAGAGGTTGTTTCACCGCTTGTCCTGTGACCCTGAGTGCCTTGAAATGCTGGACGCTCCGAGACAGCTACAAGTGTCTGCGATAAGCAGCCCTGGTTCAGCAACTCAGACTCCAGCAGCCTGCTTGTTACACTACAGCCACACTCTGGTCTCCACCAACCTTGGTTACTGCTAGTCAAGTGACCCCAACACAACTCCAGTCCTGAATTTCCTCAAAACTATCTGCCCTGAAGTGTCAGGCCCTCTGTTGGAACACTTAGGAAAGTAGTACGGTCCATTGCGCCTTTAAAGAGACAAAAACACAGCAGTTTGTTGCTTTAACTTTAATTAACAATCACTTCAACAATCACAGCATGGGGTTGGTTTAGATTAAAAGTAAAACAAGTTTATTAACAGAAAGAGAGGGGATTTTAAGTGAGTTCAACTGTAAAGGATAAAATCAGAAATGGTTAGAAGCAAATAAAAGTGAAAAACACTGTCTAGTGACTAAGCCTTAACAAAAACTACAGTCTTGGTTTAAAGTAAGATTCTTATCACACCTTCTTCCAGCAAGATTGCTGGCCACCCCTTTGGTCAGGATCTCCCACAAAGTCCAAAGTCCTCGCTTCCGTTGTCTTCTTAGGCAAAAGATCACTTGGAATTCTTTGCTCCTCTTTTATAGTCCAGTGAACTTTTGAAATGCATCCTTCTTGGAGTCCAGTGCTCCCGCTGTGAGGAAACGTGCCATGGAGTCTGATGGAGAAGGTTCCATGCTGCTTTCTTTTTTCCCTGCTGGTGCTTTCTACTATGCAAATTGATCTGTCCCTTCAGCCTCCACTATGCCAATAAATGGCCACTTAACTGTGATAGCCAGTTGTCCTCAATTGCACTTGGATGGAGGCATCGGCCTTTCCTTTGTCTGGAAAAAAACTGTTTACCCACTCCCCAGATGTGTCTGCTTCAAAACACAATTTAATCCCACATTTTCTTCACATTTATACAGTCCGTTGAGCGTTTACCATACATACAGCATGCAAGAATATTAAGTCTAACGTCAGTACCGGGCAAATTAGTCGAAACAATAGTAAAGAATAAAATTGTTAGACACGTAGGAGAACATAAATTGTTGGGCAAAAGTCAATATGGTTTCTGTAAAGGGAAATCATGTCTTACTAATCTATTAGAGTTCTTTGAAGGGGTCAAACAAACATGTGGACAAGGGGGATCCAGTAGACATAGTGTACTTAGATTTCCAGAAAGCCTTTGACAAGGTCCCTCACCAAAGGCTCTTATGTATATTAAATTGTCCTGGAATAAGAGGGAGGATCCTTTCATGGACTGAGAACTGGTTAAAAGACAGGGAACAAAGGGTAGGAATAAATGGTAAATTCTCAGAATGGAGAGGGGTAACTAGTGGTGTTTCCCAAGGGTCAGTACTAGGACCAATCCTATTCAACTTATTCATAAATGATCTGGAGAAAGGGGTAAACAGTGAGGTGGCAAAGTTTGCAGACGATATTAAACTTCTCAAGATAGTTAAGACCAAAGCAGACTGTGAAGAACTTCAAAGAGATCTCACAAAACTAAGTGATTGGGCAACAAAATGGCAAATGAAATTTAATGTGGATAAATGTAAAGTAATGCACATTGGAAAAAATAACCCCAACTATACATACAATATGATGGGGGCTAATTTAGCTACAACTAATCGGGAAAGAGATCTTGGAGTCATCATGGATAGTTCTCTGAAGACGTCCACGCAGTGTGCAGTGGCAGTCAAAAAAGCAAACAGGATGTTAGGAATAATTAAAAAAGGGATAGAGAATAAGATGGAGAATATCTTATTGCCCTTATATAAATCCATGGTATGCCCACATCTTGAATACTGCATACAGATGTGGTCTCCTCATGTCAAAAAAGATATACTGGCATTAGAAAAGGTTCAGAGAAGGGCAACTAAAATGATTAGGGGTTTGGAACGGGTCCCATATGAGGAGAGATCAGGAGCTCCGCCAGCTTTTCCGGCGCCCTAGGCGGCGGAAGGTCCCGCCCCCGAAATGCCACCCCCAACAGCGGCGGTGGAAGGTCCCTCCCCCAAAATCCCACGGATGGACGGGGCGCCGGCGCCCCCCAAATAGGAGTGCCCTAGGCGACCGCCTAGGTCACCTAATGGGTTGCGCCGGCCCTGGGAGAGATTAAAGAGACTAGGATTTTTCAGCTTGGAAAAGAGGAGACTAAGGGGGGATATGATAGAGGTATATAAAATCATGAGTGATGTGGAGAAAGTGAATAAGGAAAAGTTATTTACTTGTTCCCATATATAAGAACTAGGGGCCACCAAATGAAATTAATGGGCAGCAGGTTTAAAACAAATAAAAGGAAGTTCTTCTTCACACAGCGCACAGTCAACGTGTGGAACTCCTTGCCTGAGGAGGTTGTGAAGGCTAGGACTATAACAGGGTTTAAAAGAGAACTAGATAAATTTATGGAGGTTAAGTCCGTCAATGGCTATTAGCCAGGATGGGTAAGGAATGGTGTCCCTAGCCTCTGTTTGTCAGAGGGTGGAGATGGATGGCAGGAGAGAGATCACTTGATCAGTACCTGTTAGGTTCACTCCCTCTGGGGCACCTGGCATTGACCACTGTTGGCAGACAGGATACTGGGCTGGATGGACCTTTGGTCTGACCCAGTATGGCCATTCTTATGATCAGTGTATTATTGGTCTTCCAATGATACTTTAGATGATATCTATTAGATACAGATTATGACATACATGAATTGGGGTACACTGAACTGGTCAGGTGAGCTGCAACTCACTACCTGATACCAGTGAACCCCTTGTCCTCTGGCACTGGGATGCTCTTAGGGTCACAGAATGTCTAGATTAGAACTTCCAAAAGCAAATGTTAATGGGAGGTAATTGGAAATACATTAAATTTGAGTTAGAAGAAGGTCACAAATTCTATCCTAGAGATAGCCACAGAAATTGTGATGGATATTTTTTTCCTTGTACACATATAAAGCCTGTGTTCTACCTAGGAACATGTTTCCCCTTCTCACTTCATCCTTATTATGAAGGACATGGCGAGAACAATATTGGAGCCTCCAATAACCTGCATTTCTTCACACTCTGATGATAATGAGGTGTAGATTTTGTTGTACAGCTCTCTCTGATCTTCAGCCAATCACCTCATCATGCAGAAATGACTCAGATGGTGGGGGGACGGGACACTGCATCTCAGTCACATTGCAGCTCCCACAGCTTCAGGCATTGCTCAGAGTCTGCAAAAACAATCTTGGTTCAGAGCTTGTCCTAGGATTTTAACTATCCTAACCAGAAGTGATTGCTGTTATTTTGCACAAGAACTGTTTACTCCCACTTAGACTACTATGCATCATGTTCAGCCAACTGCAAGCCATTTCTAGAGGGCTTTAACTCATGTTAGAAACTGATGGGAAAGGAGACATCATATAAGTGATCCTGTAAAAGAAGAAAATTAGCTAACATCAAAGCACAGCCAGAAATATCAAAAAAAGAGAAATGTTTTCTCACTGGTTTTAGAACATCTCCTTACTCTAACCCCTGCTGATATTGGTTATAATGAGTTAAGGGCATTACATTATCCAAATAAATTGTACATTAACTCATTATGACCAAATTCTGGGGACTAATTGAAAAGTCCTATAGACAGAGTGTGTGTGTTTAGGCAGTCCTTAAACACTGCTAAAGGTTTCATGTCAGGGGAACGTGACTTTATACCACCATTAATCTAAAACCAGGTCATGTGCAACTGTGAAATTTACAACGCAGGGAGCTGTCATATCAGGAAGTTTCTTGTGCCTGCCCCAGTTTTTCCTAGGTGGGTCAATAATTGCACCACAGTCACACAGGTTTTTTAAGACTTGCTTCGTGGTGGCATTGTTGTATTTGGGATCGTTTTAGAGTTCAGAGGCTAATTAGGAAAATGACACCTGTTTATGACTGTATAACTCAAATACACAATGAACATAATATATTAACTAAAGACCAAATCAATTCTTCAGTTCTTCCTTAGACAAAACTCCCTTTGACTTAATGGTAAGGATTGAGCACAGATGGCAGAATTTAGTCTCTGGCTTTACAGAGAACTCCACTGTCAGCTGGAGATAGAAGTAACACACTCCCTGACATAATGGGATGGGTCTGCACCAAACTGGGAAGTCCATTTTGTATTGTAACTTCCATTTTGTGCTATATGTTCAATATGTGTGAGAAAGTGGGAATTGTGTGTAATATTTTTATTATTCCTATGCATGCTTCTATTCCCCTATGTACTTTGCATTGCTATCCAGTTGGTGCAAAAGGGTTAAAAAGCTGCTCTTGTGGGAGAGAAGGGGACCTGGGGTTTGTGCCATATAACTGTCCGGGGTGTGATTAATAGGTCATTAAAGGACTTGCTGGAACCAGCCCATATCAATGGAGGAGACAAGGGGAGACCCAATGTCTTAACAGTTGACACCTATCCACGGGAATCTCCAGCAGGTGGAACATGTGAACTCAGCCTGGGTCTGCTGGAGTTGGACAATGGACTAAAAGGTATCAGGTGGTAGGGATAAGAGTTAGCTTTTGGACAGACTCAGCAGCTCTCCTCTGGAACTGACCAAGAGAGAGGCCTGCCTGGTGTCACTGCAAATACTTGCTGAGGTGCACTGGTGCCTGAAGACTGTAAAAGTCGCTGACCAGGAGTCTATCTCAGTTGGAATTATGGGACAGAGCTCATGGTGTAAGACAAGAGTGCTGGAGTCCAGAAGCTCAGTCTCAGAGATGTGGAGGCCACATGGCCTCCTCTTTAGGAAAAGTGGGACCTGCCTTGGCGGTTTGTTACACAAAAGGGGTTCCTCCAATGGGCTGTTTAAAAGCTGGGGCATAGCACCGACAATGACAATGGATCCATGATAATGTGTATAGCCTTGCCCAGGGTGGATCTATTATGACCGATTCCAGACAGCTACTCTGCCCAGAAAGATGCTTGATGTCGCATTGAAGGACAATGACTGAGAAGCCATCAAAGAGCAGTTCTGAATGTCTCTCAATGGCTGACCCAGCCCCATGGAACAATGGATTTTCTACGGAGTGGTGCCAGCATGGCTGGTAGATCCACAGCTTCTCAGCCATGGTCCATGGCAGAAGGGGAGAGACTATTTAAGGAGAGGTGCACCTATGAGCAGGGGAACAGAATCTCACCACATGGAAGCAGGATGCATAGGAGAGAGAGAAGGCAGGAGGGGTTTTACTCAGCCTGAAACACTGAGAAACCTCAGCCTCACAGAAGGGGTGAGCTCAGATTAGGGGAGTTTTGTTATTTTGTAAAGATCTGTAACTCTCTAGTACTTTTAAGAATAAAGTGACCCTGCTTAAACTCCTTTGCTGAACCTGCTTTCCAGCTGTGTTGTCCCCTAAGAAGTTAAAGTAGAAGCCCAGAGTGACCAAGGCCTAGGTGGAACTCTGAGGGAGTGTATAAGTCATTGGGAGGGGGCCTCAGGAAGTCCCTGCAACTGGGTCAATTTGCGACAGACTGGTGACAGTGCAGAGGGCCAGGTTGTGACACACACAGCCAATGAAACATAAAATACAGCACCTCACATCACCCGACTGATCAGCCAGTGTAACTTCACTGAAGCTAATGGAGCTTGTGCCAGTTTCCACCACCTGAGGATCCTAGCTCAGTTTTCTATCTGCCAGAGGATCTGGAGGGTGAAAGCAATTTACTTTTGCTACACTACATTGCATAGTCCCGAAGGCTCCAGATCTGGGAGCCCCTTGTTAAAATGCTTCCTCCAAGTTGCCGAAAATATATCCCTCATAAAAAATATATGCAAAGAGTACATTTTCTTGCTTTTGGACTGGACAAAACTGCATTAAATGCCACATTTGTCAAACATGTGCATCTGTGTCCAAAAATAATATATATGGTGACTCAGAAGTCACAAGTAGGCAAGGGATCTATAAAGTCTACATTTATTCCAGCACATATGAGATAAAGCATGACCAATAGCACAAAGTATTCTTGGAGTAGAGTACATACTATATACAAATCTTAAACTGAGTTTTCCTAGTCAAATTGAAAATAGAACAGCATCTGACAAAATGCCAAGAAGAAAATGCACCAGAATGAGAAGGGTGGATAGTCAGATCTATTTTCTAGATATGGAATTTCAAGCATTGCTTCTTCCACAAGCAATTGGAAGTACAAGTAATAAAGCCTTTTCATGCAATTAGGGCTTGATTCTTCAAGATGGGGAGCACTTTTTGAGGTGTTGAGGGTGCTCAGCACCTCATAGGATCAAACCCATATTGAATACACAAGCTTCAGCAACAGTGTGCCTCCATCTTTAAAAAAACTAGCAAGAAAATAAAGCTGCAGAATTGGATGCTTTGAAATTAGATTTCAGTTTTCATGTTCTAAGGTGATATGTAACAACAAAACTAAGGACTAACATGATTTTTTTTAAATAAAAAAATGGGTTAAATGAAAAAAAAACTCCTTCAAAGACCTGAAACAGACCTTAAATGTGTACAGCATTCCTGAAAATAGCAAAAGCCATTTTATGCTTTATTACTATGCAACCAATAAATAGTAGGAGCTGCAGAGAATATGCTGATGAAGCACAGAACTCCCAGTTTATCAGCTGTACTTTGTATTTCCCTTGTATTATGTTCAGAAGATAAGAATGTAGTACCCAGATGTCACAAAGGCATCAGGTTAATAATGATGATTATATAGTGCATTGAAAATACCAGAAGACTGAACATCCATATAGTTATTTCCAGGGTAATACATGCATCTTATTTTCAGCAGGGTTCAGAAGATCCCCAAGAAATAGAAAGCCATTAGTTGTGAAGTAGTGAGCATTATAAAGAGACAATGAGCTAGAGCAGACAAAAGGAAGCAGCACTGTCTCTTGGACTATTACCTTCCACTTAGCCTTTCTTGTTGGCTTGGACAGGAAGGATGCAGTACTTGTACTCAGACTGTTCCTAAGAGGAGGAGCAGAAGAAAGAATCATTTTTCCATGCTGTTCTTGAAAGCTTTGATATGAAAGGCACTGGCAGGGCCGGCTCTAGGCACCAGCCCTCCAAGCATGTGCTTGGGGCGGCACTTCCTAAGGGCGGCACTCTGCCCCCCCGCCCCCCTTTTAATTTTAATTTTATTTTTTGCTTGGGGCAAAGCGGGATCCACGCCCCCTGCACAGCCCGGGGGTGCCCTGCACAGCCCACTCGGGCGGGGAAACGCCGCGCCGCCCTGGGAAGACTCGGAGTGGCAGCGGCAGCAGGACCCCTCCTCCCTCCCTGTATCCCGGGCCCCGCTTCCCTCCCTCCCCGGCTCCTCACACACTCCGGGAGTCCCTCTCGCCGCCGCCGCAGCCCGGGCTCCCGGAGTGTGTGAGGAGCCGGGGAGGGAGGGAAGCGGGGTCCCCTGGAGCCGAGTCCGGGCTGCGGCGGCGAGAGGGGCTCCCAGAGTGTGAGGAGCCAGGGAGGGAGAGAAGCGGGGTCCCCTGGAGCTGAGCCTGGGCTGCGGCAGCGGCGAGAGGGGCTCCCTGAGCGTGTGAGGAGGTGAGCGGCCAGCTGGGCTCGTCGGTGCTGAGCAGGTAGCTCTGCAGCCGGAGATCCTCGCCTTCCCACCCACCGGGCTGGGCCAGGGCATGGTGAGGCTGAAGAGCAGCAGGTCTGGGGGGCTCTCCAGGTCCTCGGCCGCCACCATGTTGGGGGTGAGGGCGATGAGCACGAACTGATCCACCTCGGCCACCAGCAGCGCCGCGAAGCCCAGGGAGGGGGCCGTGTTCTCCGCGCCGCCCCGCAGCCGCACCGCCACCTGGAAGTACTCCTGCTCTGCGCCGCCCAGCAGCTCCACCCGCATGGGGACAGAGTTGCGGCTGGGCCAGGGCTCGACCGCCGTGTGCTGGTAGCGGATCCCACATTTGGGGGGGGGGAGCCCAGTGCTGGGGCGGCAGGGGGTGCGGGTGGGGGGGAAGAGAGAGCCCAGTGCTGGGGCGGCAGGGGGTGCGGGTGGGAGGGGATATGTGGGGGGGGGGAGCCCAGGGCTGGGGTGGGGGGCAGCCAAATTTTTTTTTGCTTAGGGCGGCAAAAAACCTAGAGCTGGCCCTGGGCACTGGCATTGAGAACAACGGCAAAGCTAGTTCACAGTTGACATTTCATATTATTTATTAGCCACACTCCCTTCCCTGAAATTACAGGCTCTCTTAATTGAGATTTCTTTTTCTGGTATAACAGATAGTGCTCCTTCAGACTTCCTTTCTCTTCTCATTTCCTCCGATCTTCCTACCCACCCATAAAATATGACTCAGTCAAAATGAACATGGCTTTGAAATGGGTCGAGCTGATTGAATGTTTTCTGACAGAACAGTTTTCTGTCAGAAAACAAAGATTTGATGGAACTGAAACATGCTGTGGGCGCATGTCCATTCCATCAAAAAACTTTCCATGGAAACCAGGCTGGACATTTCCTGCCCACTGGCCCCTTCCTCCTGACTCTTCAGGGTTCCAGGCTCTTCAGCAGCCTGCCTGGCACTCTGCTGAGGAGCTGGAAACCCCCCTTGTCTCCCCCCCCCCCAAGGGCTCCTAAGTTTTCCATCTACCTGGCTTCTCCTGGGCTCCCAGAGCTCCCTAGCTGGGCTGCTGCTTGGGCTCACAGCCTCTTTGGAAGCACACCTGGCTTGCTGGTTAGTGGGATCCCAGGTCCCCAGCAGCCCACCAGGTATTTTGATTCTGAACAAAATATTTTTTCAAAAGTTTTTAGGTTTTTTGAGGAATAAAATCTCCCGTTCCCACACAGCTCTGGACATTAGCCACTAAAGTCAGGGATTTGTACAATCAGTTTCTAAAACAAACTTCTGATGTCACATACACTGATCCCTTAAAGGATCAATTCGCTACAAATAAAGTGACCAGCTTTGGCGAAACTAAGCTTGCACAAAGCAATAGAAGTTACAAATAGCCCAACTCTGCTCTCAGCCATGGGGGCACCTTTTACTATGTATCTTGTAAAGTCCACTGTTGTCCATGCTTAAGAGTGCCCATTGTCCCCCAACATACCAATTTTCAAAGGCCTCAATCTGATCTCCATTTGTGTGCAAAAACTGCACAGGCACAACCCATGGGAACAAAAATGACAGAAGGTACACATGTAAAAGTCATTATCCTGTGGATCAGATCCTCAGCTACTGTCAATTAGCATAGCTTCGTTGAAGACAATTCAGTAGAGTTTTGTCCATGAAGATCTTGCCCTATATTTGGAACAATAACTAATTCTACAGTACATTAGCATTTACCTAAAAGTTTATAGTTCCAAGTGGCATTCCCTAGCTGTAAGAATTAGAAACCGGCATATTTTCTCGCAACCACTTCTGAGCTCTAGCACTCCTGGTACCTCAGTGATTTTTACTCATACACACAGTCCCACAGGATAATAGAATATGGCTTATGAAACACCAAGAACCCAGTACTTGCACTTACTTCAATACTGATAATTCAGGTACTGGGCAGGCAAACAGAAGCCATCACAGTTATATTTTCAAAGCTTACAGCACAATTCTATTTGTGAGACTCCCATTGGCTAATGGGATTTATAAGGCTAAAACCCAACAATACGGGTCAAGTTCATCCCTCCACTGAAGTGAAAGGAGTTACACCAGGGAACAGTTTGGCACACACTTTTAAAATGCAAGAATATTGGCCTAGCAATACCTCCTATTCAGCTTTTGACATTGGAATGATTTGTATTAAATGAGGATACATTGGCCAGTACACCAGGAGTTGAGCAGAAGGAAAATTTAGGGCCCCATTTTAAAAAGAAAGCAGGCCAGTTGCTGGCAGAAAAGCTACAAGTGTATTTGCAACACAGGATACAAGAGGGTCCTAAATGGGCGCAGCACTTTCAAAAGTGGCTGGGGATCTGTAGAGAGATTAGCCGGGGCTTGTCTCTGGGGCGGCGGGGACCCCTACCACCTCACTAAGTTCAGGAGGAGGCCTAGCAGGGAATTAGTCCAGCCGCAGGAGTCTTCCTCCGCGGCCTTTGTGAGGGCAGAAATAAACACAGTTAGTCGTAAGCCCAGGTCCTAGGTCAGGGCGGGGCAATGGTGAGTCAGGGGCTCAGGCCCTCAGACCGGGGCCTGAACAACAACAGTATATCCACGGGGAGCCCAGGCCCTAGGTCCAAAGGCCTGGGAGAGGGGGAGACTGCCACCCGCACGTTGGGTGGCAGGGGGGACGCAGGCCCACCCACTCCACTGCGTCCCAGCCCGGGGCCCTAGCAGCGGCAGAAGACCCGCTGCTGCTGTGTCAGTGGGGATCCTGGCCGCAACACACTGACTTGGGCTCTGGCAGTGCTGCAGCCAGACTGGGGTCGGCTGCCCCCGGGCTACTTCTGGACTCCCCTTCTTGAGGTACCTGGGTCAGGGTGGTGTCCTCAGGGGTGTCCAGCACCATGGGTTCCTCGGGATTGCTGGCGCAGGGCAGGCTCGGCAACTCCTCCGGGTAGCAGGCCTGGGGCAGGCTCAGAAACTCCTCCAGATAGCTGGCCCCGGGCAGGCCCAGCCAGCCCTTGTGTCCGCCGCAGGTCGCTGGGGTTTCCCAACTGGGAGGTAGGCTGGGGGCGTCTGGCCTCCCCGGCAGCTGCTCTCCCAGTGAGCTCTGGGGTCGGGCCTTTATCCTTCTTGTGCCATGCCTGACCCTCTGGGGGCGGGCTCAGGGTTTCCTGGCTCCACCCACCCGGAGGGGCTCGTCTCTCCCTGGGGCGGCAGAGACCCACACCGCCTCACTACAGGATCCATGACAAAATTGCTGTGGACTGATTGTGTGCACCAGCCTGTGGATGTGGGAAATTAGAGAAGTGTGTATGTAAGATTTCCAAAGCAGAGCCGCTATTACAGAGCAATGGACTTCATTGTTTAACCATGATCTTTTCACATGGACAGCAATGAGCTAAGTCAGAAATAGTTTACAGTCCATTCTCAGCTGGCTGTTCAATCAGTCTCTCTCCTACAAAAGTCAGCTCCATGTCATGAGACAGAACACAAGGACAAAGATACATCACTCGACAATTGGGTGTCAGGTGGGCGCCTAGTAACTATAACCACAAAGAAGAGACTGTTCAACCTGTTTGATATGATCAGCAGGCAACCCAGGCAATTGCCTGGGGTGTCCGGCTTGGGGGGTGCCTGGCTCAGGGGGCTTTTTTTTGATGTTAGCGACAAAAGGGAAAATAGAATGTTTGAAGTAAAATGTTTCAGGTATCCTGTATGTGGATTAATTTTTACTAACCTCCTAGCATATTCTGGATCTTTGTAGAATCTCGTGCCACCTTCCGGACTTTGTGAGAACTACATTTTCCTTGAACCTCCTAGAATGTTGTCAGCCATGCCCTTGTGGGTATATAAAGGGTGGGGCATCACCAGTCAGTCAGTGAGATATAAGAACAAAGTGAAGTGAGAGTCCAGCTGCGATATTGTGAACCTTGTTTTATTGTGCAATTGTGAAAGTGTACTTGTGTTTTAAGACTTGAAGAGAGTAAGTAGAGACTAATAAAGTACATATTTAATGAGATGCCAGAGATATCGAACCCCTATCTACACAACAATACAAAAGAAATACTGTTACTTCTTTTGCCATGATTAACACGTAATGTTTTTGACTTTTTAAGACTGCAGAACATAGACTTTTGCTCTCCCTAATACTGTCTGTTTTCCCCTATAGAAAATAAATGATGCCCCTGAAGAAGCCTTCAGGAGCTCAGTAAAGGAAGTGAAAAGCTCAATTGCAATCTAGTTTTCAGCAAGGGGCAAATTTGATGGAAAAATATCTGAAACAGAACAACAGACTGGGCTTTAGGCAGTAGCGATTGTCCCAGTGCAGAAGAAATTGAGGAACAAAGCATAAATGATGGAAGTCCTATTACTAAGGAATTAGCAGATTTACCTGAAATAAGAAATGGAACTGTGAGAAAAGTGATGGAGAAACCTCCAATTTTCCTGGCGGCGTACAGGAAAGTGGTGATAAAGAAGAATGTGTCTCTCATGAAGAGGAAAGTAATGATAAAGAAAAATCTGGTTTACACAAAAAGGAGAGAAATGATAAAGAAGAATCAGCCTTGCATGATGACAGAAACAGCCATGAGAAAAATTGCACACCACAAATCAGTACATCAGATCCTGCTTTATAGCCAGCCATCCTAAACTCTGCCGATATTGATCATACATTTTGAACAGGACGGGCAAAATCGAGGATATGACGTTTCCAGTAAATGAGCAGAAATGACACTTCTCAAAAATCATATTGCAAAAGAGTCCTCGAGAATTGTGAGAAACTGAATCTGTTTTGGCTAGTTTACTCAAAATCAACTGACAAAGTGTTCTGTTTTAGTTGCAAAATATTTGACAAGAATGCCAAATCACTAATTGTGCTTTCAGGGTACAATTCCTGGCTAGTCTTTGGCTCTCTCTGACACACTGCATCAGTTAGCAAGGGCAACCGTGAGAAAAATGACCTTTTGAACTAAAGGACCTGGGTTAACACTCTAAGGCTGCCACCTACTGTAACACTATTTAATACTGGTCCACCCAGAGTTGATGGACAGTTCAATTTCTTGATGTTAGTACATTTCAGGTATTCTTAAAATTAAAAAGTTTCTATAAGCTTAGAGGAAACTTTTTTTTTATTTGCTTCTATATGGCATGAATAAATACAGATTTACAGATCCTAATGTGCACATTAAGTAGGGGAAGGTAGAGAAGATGCCAGTAACCCGAGTATGGGATTTACAGGCATTTTGTAAATGTCTCAGATCTGACAGAGGCACAGATATTTCTCAGATACAGGCTTGAAAAAGAACCCAACATGTCTGAGGATGTAAAAGAGGACTCGGAGAGTTACAAATAGCATAGACTTGCTCTACCAATGGAGGTCAAGTTCACTAGTCACAGGATTCTTCCAAATCAGTGCCACCTCCCACTTTATAGCTCAGCATGTAAATGCTATTCTCCAGAGGACAAGTTAATATAGTCACTTTCTCAAAGAAAGACAGCCTCAGCAGTTGACCATGAAAAGCTTATTTTCCATCTCGGTGTATTGTAGACTGTGCACAAATCCCTTGATACTACCATTCTAAGTGTTTACAAGAACAGTAAACCCACACATTCCACATGAACGCAGTTATCATGTGCAATGTAAAACTAGGCATCATGGATGTATTTGCCAAGTGCCCAAAGTGATTTCACAACTCCCCCATACCCAGATAATCTGGTCTGGCAAATCCGTGGAGCTGATCCCGATCTGGGAGGCTGACTTTTAAGTACATTTAGGTGGAATAAAATTAGTTCAGTTCAGCACCAATGTCTCATGTGTTCCAGTTCTAAGGCCAGGGCTATACTAGAGTTAGGTTGGCATAAAGCAGCTTATGGCAACCTAATTATGTCAGTGTACACACTACAGCCTTGCTCCCACCAATGTAAGTGCCATACTATGCCGACATAATAACTCCACCTCCACGAGAGGCGTAGGGCTTATGTTGGTGTAGTTAGGATGACACAGAGTCCGTGTAGACATTGCGGGTTACTTACATCAGGAGTTGGCTATCATTCTTGTCCATGCGGGAGCCATGAAATTGACAAGAAAGCTGGGCTGTCACCCCGGGGCAGATGGGGGTTCCAGCTAGAGCCCAGCTGCCCTCCCAGGTTCCCCGCTGGGCTGCTGCCTGGGCTCCCCGCAGGGAGTCCGACTGCTGCAGGAGCCTCCCATCTCCCTGCTCCTAGCAGGGAATCTGTTAACTCTTTATTTCCCAGAAGACAGATTCTTTCTGGTTAAGGACGCCTGTTCTAAGTCACCTAACTTCCTCAATGGACATTTACAATGACTTTTGGCTCATCCGATTAAAGAGAACTTTCGATAGCCTCACATTCCAGTTCACACACCTTGATAATTCTTGTGGTGTACTGTTTTATTATCTAAAGTCAATGGGACATTGCTGGTAGGTTATGTAATTCACAACATTGTCATAAATGTGGAATGCCCTTACAAGAGGATGCAGAGGATGAAATGTCAAAGTAGGATAGTCAATTAGGTGATGAAGATGAGTGCTGTGTGATTACAGAGCTCATTGGGAGGATGGAAAAAATGTCTGGTCAGACAGGATATAGAGGACAGTGGTTAATGTAAGAAGTAGGGATGGCTGAAAAAATTCAAAATTTCCCATGAGAATTTTCATTAAAAATTTCCTTGTCTTTTTCACTACCTATAGAATTGGTTGGAGAATTTTGAATTTTTTCATCAAAAAGGGACAGTGTTTTCAACCGACTCTAGTAAGAAGTGTATATATCATGTGATACAGTAATAAAAGACATACAAAAAATGAAGGTGGTGAGGCAATGGCATACTGTTTTATATTTCTGTAAGAACCACATATGACTCAAAACAAATGCCGGAAAGGGCACGTCCACTTTGAACATGTCTCACAGTGACAGGTTCGGTCACAGAAACTCCCTTGGGACTGCCACCTGATGTGCTGAGATTATCTCTGAGCCTGTTTTCTCTGCCAGTTTGGGCCTCCAGAACCCTGTCTTGTTGAGCCCGATATGCTAATCTGCTGCAACACAGACCCAGGTCTGAACCACACGCCCCAAAACTGAAGACTTAACTGAAAACAGCTTAAGAAGTGCTCCTGTCTCCAGCACCCAGACACCCAGCTCCCAATGGGATCCAACCCCCAAATAAATCCATTTTACTCTGTATAAAGCTTATACAGAGTAAACTCATAAATTGTCCGCCCTCTATAACACTGATAGAGAGATATGCACAGCTGTTTGCTCCCCCAGGTATTAATTGCTTACTCTGGGTTAATTAATAAGCCAAAAGTGATTTTATTAATATAAAAAGTAGGATTTAAGTGGTTCCAAGTAATGACAGACAAAACAAAGTAAGTTACCAAGCAAAATAAAATAAAACAAAACACGCAAGTCTAAGCCTGATACATTAAGAAACTGATTACAGATGAAATCTCACCCCCAGAGATGTTCCAATAAGCTTCTTTCACAGACTGGACTCCTTCCTAGTCTGGGTCCAGCAATCACTCACACCCCGGTTGTTACTGTCCTTTTTTCCAGTTTCTTTCAGGCATCTCTTTGGGATGGAGAGGCCATCTCTTGAGCCAGCTGAAGACAAAATGGAGGGGCTTCCAGGGCCTTTTATATTCTCTCTCTTGTGGGCGAAAACCCCTTTGTTCTTCTGTGCAAAATCACAGCAACAAGATGGAGTTTGTAGCCACCTGGGCAAGTCACATGTCCATGAATGAATCAGTTTTTTTGCAGGCCGACACCATTGTTTACATGTTAGTTTGAACATTCCCAGGAAAGCACAGATGTGGATTGGCATCTCCCAAAGTCCATTGTCAGTTAAGTGTTTCTTGATTGGGCACTTACTGAGAATAGTCCTTTCTCAAGAAGCTGACCAAATGTTTAACTGAGGCTACTTAGAATCAAACACATTGAGATACAAATACATAGCCAATATTCATAACTTTGAATACAAAAATGATACACACATACAGACAGCATAATCATAACCAGCAAATTACAGCCTTTCCANTCCTTCCTAGTCTGGGTCCAGCAATCACTCACACCCCGGTTGTTACTGTCCTTTTTTCCAGTTTCTTTCAGGCATCTCTTTGGGATGGAGAGGCCATCTCTTGAGCCAGCTGAAGACAAAATGGAGGGGCTTCCAGGGCCTTTTATATTCTCTCTCTTGTGGGCGAAAACCCCTTTGTTCTTCTGTGCAAAATCACAGCAACAAGATGGAGTTTGTAGCCACCTGGGCAAGTCACATGTCCATGAATGAATCAGTTTTTTTGCAGGCCGACACCATTGTTTACATGTTAGTTTGAACATTCCCAGGAAAGCACAGATGTGGATTGGCATCTCCCAAAGTCCATTGTCAGTTAAGTGTTTCTTGATTGGGCACTTACTGAGAATAGTCCTTTCTCAAGAAGCTGACCAAATGTTTAACTGAGGCTACTTAGAATCAAACACATTGAGATACAAATACATAGCCAATATTCATAACTTTGAATACAAAAATGATACACACATACAGACAGCATAATCATAACCAGCAAATTACAGCCTTTCCATAAAAAGAACAGGAGTACTTGTGGCACCTTAGAGACTGACAAATTTATTTGAGCATAAGCTTTCTTGGGCTAAAACCCACTTCATCAGATGCATGCAGTGGAAAATACAGTAGGAAGATATATATATATATATACACAGAGAACATGAAACAATGGGTGTTACCGTACACACTATAACAAGAGTGATCAGTTAAGGTGAGCTATTACCAGCAGGAGAGAAAAAAAAACTTTTTATAGTGGTAATCAAAATGGCCCATTTCCAGCAGTTGACAAGAAGGTGTGAGGAACAGTGTGTGTGTGTGTGTGGGGGAAATAAACATGGGGAAATAGTTTTACTTTGTGTAATGACCCATCCACTCCCAGTCTTTATTCAAGCCTAATTTAATGGTGTCCAGTTTGCAAATTAATTCCAATTCAGCAGTCTCTCGTTGGAGTCTGTTTTTGAAGTTTTGTTGTTGTAATATTGTGACTTTTAGGTCTGTAATCGAGTGGCCAGGGAGGTTGAAGTGTTCTCCAACTGGTTTTTGAATGTTATAATTCTTGACATCTGATTTGTGTCCATTTATTCTTTTACGTAGAGTCTGTGCTTTCCTGGGAATGTTCAAACTAACATGTACATTGGCCAAACCAGACAGTCTCTACGTAGACCCTCTTTTTATGTCTTCTTCAGGGGCATGGTGACCCACCTTATGATCAATGGACACGGGGACCCGTATGCACAAAGGATGAGATCAGGCTTTCTGGATTATAAAGGATTAAGCTTTACAGGAGATGATTGAGTGTTGCCAAATATTCTGCCACACATGCTCTAGTGCCACACTTTCTGTTGACTCTTACATACTGACACGGGAACCAGTTGCAATGGCTGAGACAGAGATACAGTCAAGCTAGATTTCAGAAGCATAAGTATTGTGTTTATAAATTATAACTAGTTACTAATTAAATAGAAAAATTATCCCAAAAGCTGCCCCAGTCATCATTGAGGATGATATCTTCAAAAGTGAGTAAATGACTTGGATACTTTTGAAAATCCCTCCCTTAAATGCTACATGGTACTGTAATGGTCCCCACAGGCTGGTGCACACAATCAGTCCACAGCAATGTAGTCATGGATCCTGTAGTGAGGCAGTGTGGGCCCTCCCACTCTACCAGGCTTCCTTTGGGGCTACCAGTGGTCTGGCAATTGAAACTGTTTAACGCTGCCCTTTCTGGGCCACTTCCTAGATCTCCTCCCAACCATCCCCCAGGCCACCTCAGTCCAAGGCTTTCCCCTGCTGCAATAGTCTAAACCAAGACAATAAAAAGGGATTACCAATGTCCAGGATCCATATGCAGGGAAGAGGGGAATGCTTCCCTGTTTCTGGGGTGGGTCCTCCCTTATCTGAGGGAGGGCCCTTTGGGGGCAGTTATCTTACAGATTTCGGCCTTCCCTCCGCTCTGTGCTGTTGAAGCCGCAGGTTGCAAGTCTGCTCTCTTCCAGGTCTGCCCCCAAATGAGCTCTTTCCCTGTCTTTTAATTCCTCCACCAGATAGAGCCTTTGCTGCAGGTGTGTCGGGGTGGGGCTGGCTTGTCCCAAAGTAATTCATTAACCCTTGTTGCCCAATATGGGGTTTGTACACCTCATCACAGGTACTAAGAGTGGAATTGCACAAAACATAATCTTGATAATAGTCTTCACCCCAAACTCCCCTCTGTGGCTCAGGCAGTCAGGAAGTTGTAGTGTGACCTAACCAGGTTTTAGGGGGTGTCGGGTAGAATATTTGCACTTCATAATTCCCCTCCCAGATGTGGTTTTTCAAGCACACATTTATGTTTGCAGCTTGTGGCTTGAATTTCACTCTAACTGGATTTGCACAGTAATATTCCTGGTTAGTTGAGTCTAGAGAATAGGTGTAAAAAGGGGGAAAATACACAAGAATGAATCTTTCCTCCTCACCCCCCTGCCAAAGTGTTATGGAAGGACTACAAGGTAGATTAGAGTGGGTTTGTTCTGACTCACTGGATTGTTTTTTGAGTACAGTGCAATAATTTTAACATACTGAGCTCCTTCAAACAACCACAAAAAAGTGGAAAATTGGGTACTTTCTCGTGGTTTTGAGGCATTGGTTATCTGAATTTTCTTCTTATTCTCAGACACGCAGTAGGTCAGTTCATTACAACAGTACAGGTCTGTCTCATCTTACGCTGGGGTTACGTTCCGCAGTTAGCGCGTAAAGCGAAAACCGCGTATAGTCGAAATCCCATTGAGTGTAATGGTGGGCAGAATCACCCGCACTACAGAAACAGTACATAAATTGCTATTTTTCTCTTTTTTTGGGTTGTTTTTTTGTTTTTGCCGACCGCGTAAAGCCGAAATCGCGCATGTTAAATGTGTGTAAGATGAGACAGACCTGTACTCTATCTCCAGATACATGTAAATAATTAACAGCTAGGGTGCCAGTAGATAGTGCTTAAGAATATTTAGCATAGTTCTGGGTTTAGTAGGACCAATCAGGGCTTTGGAGCGGAGCCCGGAGCTGGAGCTGCAGGTTTTTGCCTGGAGCTAGAGCGCAGCTCCAAAGCCCTGGGACCAATGAAACTTGTTGCTGTGGCCTGCAAATAGTTTCCTCTCTGCACCTCTGTACCTGGAGCTCTCAACATAGCTGAGATTATATTGCCCACCTGGGATAGACTGTCTCAGCACACTCCCAATCCCCATGCAAAGAAGTAAAGTGAAAAAACTGTGCAATGTAACTGGACAACAGTAACAATAATTACACGGGTCATTTGGCATAAGCCAACTGACAGAGACCAGAAAGGGTGGTGTCAAGGCTGAATCCCCACTCTGTCACTCCGAGTGCAGAAGTTGGGGGCCTGCAAGGATTCTAAAAATTAATACTTGCTACTCCAGGCTTGTATTAAACTCCCAAGGTTACAGCTTTTCTCTGACTTGGCTTGGTAAACTCTGCCACCACCCAAATGCAAAAAAACCCCTTTGAACCCAGGAAGGAGCACTTGGGAATTCCTTCCTGTGGGGTACCCTCAAGCCCTTACACACACACACACAGAGCTGAGAAAGAAAACAAAGGAAATTAGCTGTGATCACCAGCTAATCAAACAACATGCACAAGCCTCTTAGGACACCAAAAATCCAATCCTGTTCTTAAAAAAATGGTAAATTTTATTAAAAACAAAAAGGAAAATAATACAACTGGAACTTAGGCTTTTTGCTAGATCTTAAAAGAAACAATTACAAAAATTAAGCACCCAAAATAGCTTTCTTGGGGGTTCAGCTTAAAGGCTACAAGCAAACAAAAGCATCTGGGGTTAGCACAGAGGAGTCCACAAGCCCAAATAAAGAAAATAAACCTAGCTAAACATCCCTAATTTACTTGCATATTTGGGGGGTTCCAAATAAGTAATTCTAGGTATGATCTGATGAATTTTCATACCTGGTTCAAGCCTTACACAGTATTGCTGCTCCGTCTCCTTCTCTGGAGAACAACAGACTAAGGGAAAGTTTCTTTCCCAATTTTAAAAAGTTCTACCTTCCCATTGGCTCTTTCGGTCAGGTGCCCACTCCTTTTCTTTTACCTGTGGGCTTAACCCTTTACAGGTAAAGCAAGCAGAGAACAGACCAAGAGGGATTTTACAGCTAACTGGCTGGCTGGGTGTCCATCAAAAGGAGCTACTCTCCCCCACCCCCTTCAGGTATCACCTCCCCCCCCAAATCACAGATGGTGTTGGCCAGCCTGGTTCAGATCGGGTCCACACCAGCTAGGATTTCTTCCTGGAGGTCTAGGAAATAGAGTTAATAAGATACATGCACCTCTAATTTTACTAATAATTACATGAAGAACTAAACAGTACTTTTTACATTTCAAGGACTACAATGACTTAGAATGCAGGGACATTTTTACCTGGCTGATTCTGGGAAACCTTCCTGGGAGAGTGCATCAGCCACTTCGTTAGAGGCTCCTGAAATGGGTTGTATCTCAAAATCAAAGTCTTGAAGAGCTAAACTCCACCAAAGAAGTTTTTTGTTAGTCTCTTTGACTGTGTGAAGCCACTTCAGTGCAGCATGGTCAGTCCGCAGGTGGAAATGCCATCCCCAAATGTATGGGCGTAGCTTTTCCAGAGCATACACAATGGTGTAGCATTCTTTTTCTGAGACTGACCTCTCAGAAAGTTTTTTGCTGAGAAACATGACAGGATGGAATTGTTGATCTGGTCCTTCGTGCATTAAAACTGCTCCCACATCATGCTCAGATGCATCTGTGGTTACGACGAATGGTTGGTTGAAGTCCGGGGCTCTCAGTACAGGGTCAGACGTAAGGGCTGCCTTAAGCTGGTTAAAGGATTTCTAACACTTTTCAGTCCACTGAACTGCATTTGGTTATTTTTTCCTGGTCAGGTCTGTCAGTGGGGTGGCAATTTGGCTGTAGTTTGAACAGTAACAATAATTACACGAGTCATTTGGCATAAGCCAACTGACAGAGACCAGGAAGGGTGGCAATAAAAACTAAATATATAGTGTATATACATCCACCCAGATTTCTAATGAAAACAGTGCTGAGTTGATATGTGAATTGATGTTGCTATTTTCCTGACCTCTCCAGTAAATCATACAATAAATTAAAGTCTGGATCTGAGCCAGATTTCTTTTTTCCTTTCTTCCAGAATAGAAAAGTATATTAAAAAGCCTAGCTATAATCACACAGACTGCTAGCAGTCCCTCGAAAGCTGAGATCACCTGGTCTATATCAATTAGCAACCAAATAGTAGCTACTAAGTAGTTATAATTATATCTATTGTAATTATCAAGACATCTACAATTTGTTTTTTACACCAAAGACAATTGCAATGGACATCCATCTATTTTAAAGTGAAACAAAATCTCCCTGCATCCCCCCATCCATTTCAAATTCTTCCTCAAGACTCATGTCTTCTGGGTACCCATCCAACAATGAACTCTGTGATCTTGTACATAGGTTTTTAAGGCCTGGCTTGACAAAGCCCTGGCTGGGATGATTTAGTTGGGGTTGGTCCTGCTTTGAGCAGGGGGTTGGAGTAGATGACCTCCTGAGGTCTCTTCCAACCTAATCTTCTATGATTCTATGATCTTTGTAGTTCCTAATTGTTAGGCTTTTCTTTCTCATGTGTTCTTCACCATTACATTTAAAAATTCTGCATATGTGTGGTGCAGAGACAGCAGCAATTTTGTTTTCAAAAAGCTACAGCTTACTGCAGAGAAGACAGAACACTCTGCTCTCATGGAGACTTCAGTGTTCTTCCTTCTTCATTTTTCTTCCCTTAATCTACAAGTAAAAGTCATTTTGAACTAGAAGTACATATTATTCTCCTTGTATATAGAAAAAACATAACTTTCACTGCTGCATGACTGTGGTGCCTCCTCCCATTCAGATGGTATATTAACAACAGAAATAGCTCCACAAATCATTTAAAAAAACATTTTACACAAAGAGAAAACAATTAAATGTGTATGTAACTAAAGTAACCTTCACTCCTCCCTTGCCCCTCCCCCTTACATTAATCATCTCTTACTGTTTTTCATCCTATACCCTTCCCCTTTTTCTTTTCATACACCTTGTTGTCCTAACATTGCGTCAGATCATGCAATCCTTACACACAAGTAGTTCCGTTAAAGTTAATAAGGATAATTACAAAAATAGGAGCACCATTTTGGACCCATAGGCCCTATCTTGCAAGCTGCTCTGTGCTGCCAGACCCCTGGACCTTCATGGAGCCCACTGAGGTCAATGACCAGAGGGTTGCTGAGCAAAACACCCTGCAAGATGGAAGCCTCATACTGTAATTCCCCAAGGCAGGGACTTGTCTTTTTGGTTAATCTATCCATTAAAAATGCATAACTATGGTGCTACAGAAAAAAAAAAAGATAACTTTAGAACCAGTGTAAACTTTTTCCATGTGGAGACAGTTGGCCAGATTCAGATCTCAGTTCCACTGGTATTAATCCAGATTTGGGGCTATATATGTACAATTTATGAATTCTGATTAATACTGAGAAGTTGCATAATGAAAATCTGCTGTGTCATGAGTGCCTATATGTATGCAGGTCCAACATTGTTGACAGGCCCTGTAGCACATATGAAGATACAGTCAGAAGGTTTCAGAGTAGCAGCCGTGTTAGTCTGTATCAGCAAAAAGAACAGGAGTACTTGTGGCACCTTAGAGACTAACACATTTATTTGAGCATAAGCTTTCGTGGGCTACAGCCCACTTCTTCGGATGCATAGAATGGAACATACAGTAAGAAGATAGTTATACATACAGAGAACATTAGAAGGTGGAAGTAGCCATACCAACTGTAAGAGGCTAATTATTTAAGAGAAGCTATTAACAGCAGGGGAGAAAAACTTTTGAAGTGATAATCATGATGGCCCATTTCGGACAACCCTATTAAGGTACAAACATCTGGGACAATGAGTGAGCTGCATCTTGTGAAAACCAGTTTCAGCTGACTCCAAAGGGGAGAGGGAGAAGGTCGGAGCAATAGAAGGTTACCAGGAGAAAAACAAAAGAGGCCAGGTGACCAGGAGGGGTTTAAATAAAGAAACACACAGGAACAGGGAGCCAGACAGAAAGAGGACATGTGGGGCAGGAGAGAGTATGGTCACAGAAGCTGGTTAAGGAGAACCATGAGGGAGAAAGGCCAGCTAACAGGCAGCAGCCTGCATGAGGACACCCTGCTGCCTTCCTTCCTGGGCCCAAGTGGTTCCCCATGGACTTACAAAGGAAGGATGAGCTAGGAAGTGAAGTACAATTGCAGTTTCAGATGTTTATTGTTTTGTATGATCTGTGTTCACTTGAACTTTGCATGATTAAGTATAAAAGAGCATAAACGGTGTTAGACTGTAAAAAGTGTAGGCATGTATATGCTTCACAACTACCGTGTGCCTCACAGAGAGTTAAACTATCAACCAGAAGCTTCAGAGCTTTGAGGGTGGAGTTCTGGGAAAGGGGCGTGTTTAAGTAACTGGGGTATCTTGGGAGGTCAGTGTTCCTGGGGCCTAGGACAATTGGGCTGAGAAGCCCCAGTTCTGAGAAGAGGTTACAGACTGAGAGGCAGTTCCTGGGAAATGTGCCAAAGCAGGATCCAGTGGGGCAGCCTCCTGAGGTTCTAGAAGCTTGAAACACCCAGGGGATCCAGGACACAGAGGCTTGGATTCCTCCCAGAGCAGTCCTAATGGACAGCTGGAAGGGGGTGCGTTCTAGGATCTATGACATCAGGGTAGACTTTTGCCATGTGGAGACAGTTGGCCAGATTCTGACCTCAGTTACACTAGTATTAATTGAGAATAACTCCCTGTGCTGGATTTACCCTGGTATAACTAAGAATAGAAGCTGGTCCTAAACTCTAAAGCTTTTTCAAACTCAGAGGTTTCAAATGCAAGAGGAGCTGTCATATTTTCACATTATTTTCATCTTCCACCATTACAATGTGTACAATCCAATATGACACTGCATCATCACAATACAGGGAAAACATAACAAAATTATTTCTTATGCTGCCTTCCAAGTGACTCATCACTGTTAGTGTTGGGATTTGAAATGATAAAAAATTAGCAAGCAAATCAAATAAATAGAAACTGGTAATATCATTATTTCATATACATAAAAGAATTTAACTCTCTGACGTACAGATTTCTACGAACAGAACAGATGTTTGAAAAAGCAAAAAAAGGAAGAAATTAAATTCTTAACATTTTACCAGCTGGTGTCCTGCACATCGGAAACTGTGAATGCTAGGGCCTGTTCAACAGATAAATGCAAATTGCAGAGCCATGCAGCTAACACTTGAACATATTTTTAGTTTTGCATCCCAAAAGGAAAATGCAAATCGAGACCGCATTGCTGACTGAGTGTGAGCTAGAGCCACACACACTTTCCTTTGCAATATAACCGTTTTCTCATTTAATGGAAGGATTGCCCTGTGGTTAAGGCATTAGGCTAGGATTCAGGAGACTGGGATTCAGTTCCCCATTTTGTCGCATATCCTTGGGCAGGACACAATCTCTCTGTGCCTCAGTTCCCCTTCTGTAAAATGTGACTAATACTTATTTTCTCCCTCCAGTTGTGTGTCTTGTCTATTTTGGCTCCAGTCCTGCAAACCACTGTTTGCAGGCACATCTTTGTGTCCACACACAGCCTCATTGACTTCAATGGGGCTGTGCTTGTTTGCGGGGATGTGCCTACATGTAATCAGTTGCAGGACTGGTGCCCTTAGAGCGTAAGTGCTTCCATGCAAAGGCTGTCTATTCCTACGTGTGATTACACTGTCAAGAACAATGGGCCTCTGAGCTTGGTTAGGGCCTTTGCAGTTACTATAATGCAAATTAGATAAATTCTAATTTTATTTTCAGATTTCTCTCCATGATATCTTTAGTGTTTAGAAGAACTGAATGTGAAAAGGCTTTTGATAACATTTAAAGTTATTTAATCTTGCAACGCAGCAACTGAGCTTCCAAAGCGTAAGTTGATTCTATTGGTGTAGATGGGTGAAACTTTGGCCAACAACATGCATAGATCAATATTGCATTCACTGGTCTTTCTTTCTTTCTTTCTGAAAGAAAATGTACTGTCAATCAAAGTAATGCAACAGTCTTTCATATCGATGCTTTAACTCTATTTCCCCCCACCATCTTTATTTATTATTATTTCTATTGCCATAGAACCTACAAGCCCCAGTTCCCATTCTGCTAAACACTGTGCAAACATATAACACGGGTGGGCAAACTTTTTGGCCTGAGGGCCGCATCGGGTTTCCAAAATTGTATGGAGGGCCGGTTAGCAGAGGCTGTGCCTCCCCAAACAGCCAGGCGTGCCCCGGCCACACCCCCACCCCCTATCCAACCCCTCCTGCTTCTCGTCCCCTGACGGCCCCCCCCAGGACTCCTGCCCCATCCAACCACCCCTTCTCCCTGACTGCCCCCAGAACTCCTGCCCCTGACTGCCCCCCACCGCCCCATCCAACCCCCCCTCATTCCTGACTGCCCCCCCAGGACTCCTGCCCCCATTCAACCCCCCTGCTCCTCGCCCTCTGACCGCCCCAACCCCTATCCACACCCCTGCCCCCTGACCACCACCCCGAACTCCCCTGCTCTCTATCCAACCCCCCCTGCTCCCTGCCCCCTTACCACGCTGCCTAGAGCACCAGTGGCTGGCGGCACTACAGCCGCGCCGCCCAGAGCACCAGGACAGGCAGCCACGCCACCCGGCTGGAGCCAGCCACGCCACTGCGCAGCACAGAGCACCGGGTCAGGCCGGGCTCTGCAGCTGCGCTGTCACAGGAGCTCGCAGCCCCGCCGCCCAGAGCTGGTGGCAGAGCGAGCTGAGGATGCGGGGCAGGGAGGACAGCGAGGAGGGGCCGGGGGCGAGCCTCCCGGGGCAGGAGCTCAGTGGCCAGGCAGGAGGTCCTGCGGGCCGGATGTGGCCTGCGGGCTGTAGTTTGCCTACCTCTCATATAACAAGACAGTCCCTGCCCCAGACAGATGGGGGAGCACAAGAAAACAATGAGACAGTACTGGTCAGCACAATAGACAGCGCTCTCAGCACACCAGCAACCCAACCATTGTCAAGGAAGCACAGAAAAGCTTGAAGGAGGGATTTGAAGGTGGATAACGAATGAGTTTTGTGGAGGTTTACAGGGAGCTCCTCCCAAGCACAAGGGGCTAGAATAGGAGAAAGCATGAAGGTGGTTGTTTGAAACTGTAACATGTGGGCAATAACTGCTGGCAGCGTGGGCGCACCGGAGACAGGATTCACGCAGGGTTCACGAATGGCAGGCACTCAATAGAACGCTCAGGAGCATTGTCCACAGGTGGTAAAAGGAAGGAATTTTGCTTTTTCCAAACCAGTATAATTCTTTGGCAGTGGCATTTATGTGCTATTTAGACTTTTATCATATCTTCCTAGTCACACTGCGGATGTTAAGAACGCTGTGATTATGCAGTGCTTTGTCAGGCATGTATTCAAATAATAATGCCAAATCCATATTCTTCAGCTCTTGCAGTCATTTCCCTTCCTGCTGCTTTGGCACTAGTACACCCACCAACACTGACAATCAGAAGAAAAACGTAGCACAATCAGTCACATATTTATATAGCACCCTTCAGAATCAACATTTGAGCATGCTTCTCGGTCATTAAAATCCAATTATGTGAAAGCACACATTCCATGGGAACATGCAATAACTTATTTATTCTGGAATAAAGGAATTTAAATGCAAACACATCACTAAACTGTGTTTGAAGGATATGTTTACAGTACATTTGGAAGAAAAGTAACACACATAAGAGATGGGAGCCTGCTTTGGTATCTGCAGTGACCATTCCAAAAACAAACCCAAATGCTTAGTTACCAAAACAGTGTGGATCGGGTGTTCGCTATCCAGTGTAGCGCTTAGAAATGACAGCACCGAGCGCCGCGTCGTTTTGTCTTGGCAACATTCAGGACTATTGGCTCAGAAGAAGAAAGTAAAAATAAAAAGCCAAAGGAACAAGCAGGAGAGGGGATAAAAATTGAGCAGTGAGATAAGGAAAGGCAAATGAGACTTTGCTCTCATCAGATGCAGTGACAATGAAATTGCGTTGGAGCATATTCCTGCCAGTAAACTCATTTGCTAGAGTACTCATGAAAAGCAAACACAGGTAGGTCATGAACACAGCGGATGTGAATTTGTTTAAAAATCCAAAAGAATAGTCATAGATTTTTTACATTTTTGTTTACAATATTAGATCAATTCATTACATAAAGCAGGTAAGGATATATCTCAATCCTCCAGTGTTAGCTGTATATATAGGAGTGCTCACATGAGTATTTGCAGATCAGGGCCATATTAGCTGCTGTTCTGGATTGAATGCCTTGGGCCTAATTTTCCCCTAACTTACCTTCTGTTCAGAAAATGCAATGTAATATATGCCAGTTACTGACATACTACTGAATAGATTGAGGAAATAACACATAAGGCAGAAACACAGTGCATTATAACTATTTCTTTGCTGGTAGCTTTCCTCCTCTGCCAATTGTCATTTTGAGCTTTGTAGCAGTGGTGCACATGAGATTGAGAGTATATTTTACTTTTACAATTGTACTCAAATAGAGCTTAAGTGACACATAGGTCTTATGATGGCCCCCGGGATGGGGTGGATTTTTGTCCCAAGAGATGATATACTACAGGTTATGAGGAAAATACCATGGCATCCAATAGAATTAACATGAGAGAATGCTTCTCGGTGCAGCAATATCTGTCAGTGTATATTACAAATGACATCAGTTGTGAACAGTGGAAGAGTTCATGAAAATAATGGGCTAATGTCACAGCAGCCACTTCTTAAAAACTGCATAGCAACTGTCATTTCCCCCTGGTTTGCTTTGAAAGGTAAATTAAAGACAGCTGAATAATCTAGGAGGTTTTCCAGACACTACTCATTATTAATTGCATTTTCATCACTGACAGCACTATCTGTGCACTCTGTTTGAGCTGCACTTGCTCCCACCCCCATCGTCATGGGTCTGTCTGCTTGTCCGTGCAGAAGCCCTGTTTTCACTAGGTTATCAAAAATCCACTCCGGCAGAACTAGATTAAATTTAGCACATGGGAAGAGGAGTAAAATCTGCAAGCAAACATTTTTCTGTTTTAATTCTTTTAATGGATTCTATAATTGTCAGTGCTCATGTTATTACAATGAAAACATTTAGAAGTTGACTCACTGGGATTTTTCATTGCTCAGATAATAAAATGAGCTACTTGAGTTATGCCAAGCATTAAGCCTATTGGTCTATTTTTAGTTTTTAATGTTTTGTGCAACTTTCAGCTACTGTGGTGATGGACTTAGTGCAAAAGCCCAAATAGGAAAATAGACCGACAAATATAAATCACAGCTAAGCAAGAAGCCAGAAAGCTGAGGCCAAATATTGCCCTAATTTACACATATGTGAACCCAATGGGATCAACTGTGTTATACAGGGCCAACATTTGACCCTTACATTTGATTTGTAATGGGGAATAGAATACTTTCTATCCAAGAAGGGTGTTTATGGTGCCCTTCTCTTGGATAAATGTAATCAGATTGCTACACAGAAGTTTAGGATATTTGAACTAGGGATTCAGGATGTGGGTATATTCTAGTCTGTCTGCATATTCTGTGTAAAATCTGACAAACTGTGGGCCAAATTCTCCTTTCAGTTTTACCAATGTAAAGCTGGAGTAGATCCTGTTTGGGAGATCTCTTTTTGCTGTCATCAGGGACAGATTAATGCATAGGATCATTAAAGTCCTTCAGCGATGGGGTAAGAAAACCCACACATATCATCACTTTCACTGTGGTACTCCATCCTCACTACAACATGCCAGCACCAGAAATACACTGTGATTAGTGCTGTGTGATGTTACATGTGTGACAGTTCACTGTGGCTACTGGTTTTAAGATGCACCAGCTGGAAGTTTCTGTCTGAGTGTTCCTTTCAGTTTTTAAACATTTAAAAAATGTGGATCAAGCAAAACTGCCATAAATATTCTTTCCTGTCAAATATTTCACAGATTCTGGAGGCTTTGTGACAGTTTACAAGCTATGAGGCTTTGTTTGCTATCCTTACAAATTCAGTTTGCATTGTTTGAGTAAGAAACACTCAGATTGTGTGGTGGCACACGCCATAAGCTTGAATCATCAGCTCAGGTTCCTGGTTGATCATCTGAAACAGAGAGAGGATAACAAACTTGTCTGTAATAGTTAAATGATATGGCAGTAATATCTGAATTTCTCACTTCATCTTACCCCCAAATATTTATACAATTCCATTTACTCTATTTATAAACTGAATCCAGAAAAACACAGTACAGGTCTGTCAAATCTTAGGCGCATTTAACATGTGCGATTTCAGCTTTATGCGGTCGGCAAAAACAAGAAAAAAACAAACAAAAAAGAGAAAAATAACAATTTAAATACTGTTTCTGTAGTGCGGGCGATTCTGCCCGCCATTACACTCAATGTAATTTTGACTATACGCGGTTTTCGCTTTAGGCACTGACCGCGGAATGTAACCCCAGCGTAAGATGAGACAGACCTGTATACTCTTTTCTAACAGAGGAGAAAACAAATTAAAACTCCAGCTCTATCATACATGTTGTGTCCACTCGAATAGACTTGCAATAAACAGGGTCAGGCTGGCTGGGTGACAGGCCAGAGTGATATTTAACAAGTACACGGCCCAGTGAACATGCAAGAATACAGTCTGAATAGTGTGATTTAAGTCTGCTACCTCATGAACCTCCAGAGCGGATTCATCTCACCAATTGTATAATGCTCAATGAGGGACTGAAAATCCTTCCTTGCTCCTACGGGCAATCAGCTTATGTCCATAACTCTCAACGTCAATGGAAGATTTGGGTAGAAATTGGTAACGGGACATGGGACTTGTCTTGTATAACTACAAATGCCATTAGAGGTCATAAAACTACCCAGCCCTTTAAAAAAAAATCAGCCACATCGGTCAGTGAATTCCACTGCACAAAATCAAGTATTTCCATTTGTTGGGTCTGAATTTTTTGGATGGAATTCTGATTGTGTTACAACAGAGTAAGCCTGCAATAATTCTCTGAAGGTCAATGGAGTTACACCAGGAGTGAGATTAGAATCAAACTCACGGCACTTAGACTATGCAATATTCAACCTGTGCTGGGGATTTAAGGGAGTTGAACAGCATGTAAGGAATCTATCTCCTTGGGGAAGACAATGTGTCTGATCACCATTGTCCTGTACTTGCCATAGTCATTTACATGAGTGAAAAGTGGGTGTAAACAGTGGTGCTGGAACTAGGGGGATAATGGGGATGCTGCTGCACCCCCTGGCTTGAAGATGTAATAACAAACACCAAATACATGGTTTCCATCATCAGCACCCACACTATAGAAATTGTTCCAGTACTCCTGGGTGCAAAGCATTACATACCAATTGGTAGCATTTTATACCCGCTTTGCACTAGTGTATATGACTACCCAAAGTGAAGGGCAATGGTGAATTGGGCTTAATGTGATTAAAAACATACAAAGTGTTGAGCCTTTTTCCTTTATGGGCAAATGGACTAACTCTCCTCATTGTGCTCTGGTTTCCATCCACAGAATGAGACAGACTGCCTCTCACATTGTTATTGCAAGAGTGAAAAGAAAGAGACACTGTTCTATTTTCCCTCCAATAGTCCGTCAACTATTTGCTGCCAGGTTATTAGAGGAGAGAGACAGAGCAAAAGAGACAGAAAGAGTCAAAGCAATAGCTTGTCATTAGTTTAACGAGAAGAGATAGAAACAGAGGGAGCTCACTGGGCTAATTTTCTTCCCATCCACCACTATAAATTAAAGGAGATTAGAACAACAACAAAAATCACTGCAGTGCATCTTAGACTGCTTGTTCAATTAACCTTAAACTGAAAATATTAACATCCAGTATGAAAAATGTTGGCCACTGCACCAGATGCCCTGTTGCTAGAAAGAAGAAGGAAAAAACAACAACCAGACATCATGCTCCATATTGTCTGCACCTACCAACTGGATGGGAGTGTGGCAGTATAGCACATCGTAGGGAACTATGAACCAGATTTTCAAAGGTAGTCAGCACCGGTAGCTCCCATTGTTCTCCAAAGGGGAGCTGAGTTCTCTTTAGTATCTAGCCAGTAACTTAGGTGCCTTACTGGGAGATGTTGGGTTCTGACCACTTTTGAAATTTTCGTTATTCATGGAATGCCATTGGGATCTGCCAATCTGACTCACCAATAGTTACCTGCCAAAAAAAGTAAATACGCCAAACCTCAAACTCTCTTCATGCACCATGATTCGTATAGGGCCATCATATGTCCACAATTATTTTAAAAATAGATGTTTTAATTGATTAATAACATTAATAATGCATTACTACATTTTAATTAAAATGTTTTAAATACCGTTTAATAACTGGAGTAAAGAGAGTTTAACATCTTTAACAATATTTCAGCTAGTCATGTCAACCTTTGGTCTACATTAGGTTCACATGTTCGCTAACATATTTTAAAAAACTACTCATTTTCCAAGTCTAGACAAAATCAAGGAGGACAAGGATCACAAATAATAAATCATTTATTTTTTGAAAAGCCAGGCACATACACGTCAGTGATAAACTAATGTTGGAGATACAACTCAGAAAAACTGTGGGTGAAATCCTGGCTCCATTGCAAATCATAGATTTTTTGCCATTGCCTTCAATGGAGCGAGGATTTCACTCTCTGACCAAATGCATCGATTGTAGTTTTACACACTTGCACAGAGAGAGCACACAACGAGTGAACGAACTGGAGGAAGATTCTGTGTTGATCCAAGGCTGGGTCTATTCTGTGTCTATTGGATAGTATTGCAGAAGATGACTATCTCATCTCACAAATTTCTGCATACTCTTGCTGTTGTCCATTGTTATATATCTCATAGCAATGGACAAGGTCCCTAACAATGCACAAATGGGCTTTGGAAGTTTCATTGTCTATAGCACTACCAGCGCCGGCTCCAGGGTTTTTGCCGCCCCAGCGGGAGTGAGGGACCCTCCGCCGAATAGCCGCCGAATAGCTCGACGTGCCGCCCCTCTCCCGAGAGGCCGCCCCAAGCACCTGCTTGTTAAGCTGGTGCCTGGAGCCAGCCCTGAGCACTACTAATGAAGAACTAGTTTATAGACTGCGAAATAATAAAAGGGCTAAAATTTGTAATCCTTGGATAGATACAATAATCTGAAAGATTATTTTTTCTGACTGTTATTCACCAGGTGTCCAATTCTGCACCCATTACACATGTTGGGTAGTACTGAAATTACTAGCCACATTGAGCTCTCACTATACTCGATGGAATGACTTGCATCAGTAAGTACCACTCAGTGGGAAGGCTGCAGAATTGGGCTTTATAGTTCTAAAAATGTAAGTCATGCTAAGGGTAGAGCCTCTGGATGTTGTGGATCACCATAGCTCCCGAAGAAGGGGAGGAGGATTGTGTGTGGGCCAGGGGCATAGTCATTGGGTCCATGTAGCATATCAATCTATTGGCCCAAAATCCTGCATGTGGGGGAGAATTAAGGAACAGAGGGTTACCTCCCACACATCTCCACATGGCCTGTATTAGTCCCAGCAGCTCAGTTACAGATGCAGCGTGGTTTGTGGATATCAAGAATCCCCCATCCCTTAGTCCCAGAGTTTCCACTCACAAAGCAAAACTCGTTGGTACAGACTTTGCTCCTCCCCTTTCTGTCTGTTCAGGTTTCATAGGCTTCCATCACTATAGGCTAGTATCTGAATGCACAAGAGAGGAGAAGTTTGATACTTCTGAGTGTGCAAAATAAAGACAGACCAAGCTAGAAATGGACATCCATATGGATGCGTGATTCAGCTGCCAAAGATAAAGAGATTGATCTTCTGCAGGCAGAGAAAAATTTTTAACCAGTGTGTACAAATTTGTGTTCTAGATTGTTGGATGTACCCATTTAGGTTTGCAAATGCTCTGATTTGCACACAAAATTACTCATTTTCGGCAGGGAAACAGATTTTTATGCACACTAGTAGACATGGCTGCAAAGTTTGTGGATATATATTTGGTCAACTGAAACTTTGAGCCAAGGCATGCATAAACACTTGTTTTCTGGCTTGCCAGAGAAATATCAGTGTGAAGTTAAAAATCAATAGCACAACTTTTAGTCTAATTCTCAACATAGAAGAATGACTAAATGAGTAACAAAACCAATCAAAATTTAGTGAAGCTGCATAATTCTGAAGAGCCTGTAAATAAAAGATTGTGGAATCAAAAAGTCCAGCAAAAAGACAATTAAATTATCAATGATAGAAAACTAGTGTGAGCCAGCATTTCAGTAGCAGAAAATTTACATGATGTTTAATTATGTTGAGTAGCTAAGAGAATCATAAATAACTAAATAATGAGTAAAAAACTAATCATGATCAAAAAGTCTCCCAACAATAAAGGGGTTATACAAGTTGAGTCAAGCTTAAAATGTGAACAAGGAAGAACTATAGATACTTCAGAGTTCAGCAATAAAATCTGTTTCAGCCAAAATTCAGATGCATCCTTCGTCACATTGCTGGAACTAAACATTGCTAAAGGCTGTGAAATACAAAGAAGGTAATGAGAGGTAAATCTTAGAGGAATGAGCAAACATTTAAATTCACAAATATTATGACACTTAGGAATAAAGTCTAACCCTCAATATCACTGAAGAGCGGAGGTAGCTGACAAATAAGAAAACTATTTTGCAAATAAATAAATAAATAAATAAATCTAAGTTGTTACCATTCCGTAGGGTTCAAAATAGAGCCATTTTCACCAATATTTTTGAAGCATTTTGTTTACTGAAATGTTTAAGAAAACTGTATCACCGTTTTATCAAAATCATTATAGTTTTTTTAAAAGAAAATCAGGGAATGAAAAATGCCAATAATGCTTCTGAAAATGATTTTGATTAAATTTTGATAAAAGTAGTGATAAAAATATCATGGACTCATCCAAAGAAATGGCAAATGTTGTTAATGTCAACTGTTTTTCACAACAAGTTTCAATTTAAGGAAAAGGCCATTTTTCCACAACAGAAATAAATAAATAAATAAATAAACAAACAAACAAATAAATAAAACTTTCACAAGAAAAAAAAAATCACATCCTGGTGTAATGTGAGTTTTGGCCAGGGGGCGGGGGGGGGGG